>JAMKFB010000245.1:310581-445581 GCA_036247105.1 Cirrhinus mrigala | reverse complement strand
AATATTTTTTTCTTAAGAGTTTACAACTTGATGAATCCATATCCTTATATGTGTGAGGCTTCCAGGTTTCCAGTTATTTTTAGCTGTACAAAACAGCTTGTTTTGCTGCTTGATATTGCAAACTGCTGTGTCATACCATATTATTTGAATGTATTAGCTTAATTATGAACACAGTGGTTTGTAGTGCAAACAGTTTTACCATTTACTGCAATTTGTTATTCTTCTAGCTATTTCCCTACAGCAGTTAATTACCTGGAATCCTCGCACATTCACAGAAAATGGCTTACTTCCGCCTTGACAAAGTATAAGTATATCATAAACAGTGTCTTCACTCAAGAACAAATGATGCTCTGCAAGCATTGAGTAATAGATGTAAGACATGGGCTATAAATAAAGTGTGACACATGGATATATTTTAATGTTCTTGTGAACAACAACAAATCAACATAAGTTCAAAATCACTGTCTCCACCAATGTCAGATTTCATCAAAAATTCAATACTGATTCAATGTACTTCAAACATGGAAATGTCACTCTCAACCAAAATGATAGTTTGGATCAAAACTCAACATTGTATCAATGTCACCTTGCTGACTGGATCTTGAGGAGGATCATTGTGTTAGGACCGTTTCCCATGTATCGACGAGGACATGAAAGGTTCAGTAGATTTTTGCTCTGAATGAATGGTTATTGTTATGGTGTAAAGAACAGAAACTGCGCTTTGTTAATAACTGGAATCTTTTCTGGAAGCGTCCTAGGTTTTTTTGTGCTGATGGCCTGCACCCCAGCAGAGTCGGAGCGGAACTCCTGTCAGACACAGTCACAGAAAATAGTTTTGATGTACTCTGCTTGACTGAAACCTGGCTAAATCCTAATGATTATATTGGTCTAAATAAGTCTACTCCACCAAGCTACTGTTATAAGTATGAGCCCCGTCAGAGTGGTCATGGTGGTGGTGTTGCAACAATATATAGTGATATTCTCAGTGTTACTCAGAAAACCAGATACAGTTTTAACTCGTTCGAAATGCTACTTCTACTTAATGTTACTCTGTCAGATATGCAAAATAAATCTCTTCTATCTCTTGTTTTAGCTACTGTGTATAGACCGCCAGGGCTAAAATAATTAGCAGAATTCCTGTCAGACTTATTGGTTATTGTTGATAAAGCACTAAATGTCAGAGTTTTCAACACTCACATTGATAATACAAATGATGCGTTAGGACTTGCGTTCACTGACTTAATGAACTCTTTTGGAGTCAAGCTAAATGTCACCGGGCCCACTCACTGTCTAAATCATATGCTAGACTTAATTATATCACATGGAATTGATCTTACTGAGATTATATATATACCTCATACCACAAAGTGATAATGTTACTGACCACTACTTTATATCGTGCATGCTGCGTATTACTGATATTAACTAAATGATTCTGCGTTATTGTCGGGCAGAACTGTTGAATCAGAATCAAAAAGAGCTTTTATTGCCAAGTATGCTTGCGCATACTAGGAATTTGTTTTAGTATCATTAGCTTCCAGTACACAGAGACAGCAACAACATACAGACAATACACATTGGATGAGAATAAAATACACATATGTAAATATAAATAGACAAAACTTAGAAAAATAAGATAAGAATAAAATACACATATGTAAATATAAATAGACAAAAATTAGAAAAATAAATTGAGAAATAAATAAGTGGTATGTACAGTTGTGCTATAGAGCATGACATACTCATAGATCAACTATAAAACTATGTGGGTATCCAAAGGCAGGCTTTAAGATGGTTTAGATCCTACCTGTCTGATCTGTTGTCTGTTTAAACGGGGAGTCATCTCAATTATCACCATTAAAGTATGGAGTGCCACAAGGATCTGTCCTAGGACCTCTACTATTTTTAATATACATGTTGCCCCTTATATGGGATTTGTTTCCATCTGTTATGCTGATAATACTGACCTTTATATTTCAACATGGGCATCGCTAGGCCATTTGTAGGGGGGCTATAAGTGGACAAGGTGTTTGTTTGTCGACAGATTGTTGTAAGTTTACAAAATATCATGGGGAAGTTTTGTCATACCACAGCTGTTTTTTTCCAGCTGAATGAAGCCCTTAACACATAACGCATAGGCTACTTTATAAAACGTTCATTGCCATTTTCATTGGAAAATATACATTTCAATATAATACATATTACAGTGCATGTGGCAAAGAGGTTCGCATGCTTGAGCTAAAGAAATGCAACTAGAAATGTACTTGTTTGTAACTAAACAGGTGTTTGAGATCAGGAAGACATGTATTTGGCTGATTCAGTTCTCAAATGTTCTATCTAGGCAATACAGTGGAATACTGCAATAAGTTTAGTAAACCACCCCTATTAGTCAAACTTTATATATATATATATATATATATATATATATATATATATATATATATATATATATATATATATATATATTCATTATTATTTTTTATTATTATATAACTGAAAATCATTTTATATAAAATGAAAATCCTAGAATCGCACCTGTATTTCAACTAGACCAGATGAAACTTTTTAAATTATCTAAGATAACAGAGTGGGTTAAAAATGGAAAAGATTGGATGGCCAATAATTTTCTACTATTAAATTCAGACAAAACAGATTGGACCAATCACTTATTCGACCAAAAAAAACAGTACACAGAATTTCTTGCATTACAATTTGCATCTAGATGTATGTACTGTGACTTCCTCTACAGTGAGAAATGTTGGTGTAATATTAGAGATCAGCTTGTCTTTTAAAAACATGTTTTTTCCAAGTTACAAAAACAGAATACTTCCTTCTTAGAAACATGGTCAAGCTAGTTCATGCATTTATGACCTCTAGACCGGACTATTGTAATGCACTACTTGTCCTGCATCTTCATAAAAAAGCTACAGGTAGTCCAAAATGCAGCTGCTATAGGTAGTCCTTACCAGGTCAAGAAAATATAATCATAATACCCCAATTTTGCAGTCTCTGCACTGGCTACGTAATAAGTTCCGTATCAGTTACAAAATATTACTAATTAGTTATAAGGCCCTTAATGGTTTAGCTCTGGCATACCTATCTAGTGTTATATCATGCTACAATCCATCACACTCCCTATAAGGTTGCAAAACTCTGGACTTTTGGTAGTACCTAGGATGGCAGAGTCCACTAAAAGAGGTAGAGCTTTTTCACATTTGTCTCTGTTAAAAAAAAACTTTAAAAAGTTTTTAACTTAAAAAAGTAAGTGTTCTTGCTGCCATAACATTTTAAGTTTACTCAACTCAAATATCAAACAGTTTTCGTATAGTACAACTTTTCATGTTGACTAAACTTATAATTTTAAGGCAGCACAAACACTTACTTTAAGTTGAAACTTTTTTTTTTTTTTTTTAACAGTGTGGTAACTAGGAATCACAGAAGCTTCAGTCTGGATCCAATCCTTACAAAGATCTAAGATGACCGAACACCTGACAAGAGATGATGCCAACACTTCAGAGGACCTCACAAGATGCCAACCCTGAAACAACATACAGAAATACCAAATTTTGCTATAAGTTTGACTGCAACATATAATCATTGCTGTAATAGTGTTTACCGTCTGTTTGATTACAAGTCATTAATTAACTGATTTTTACTTTACATTTCTGCCATATGTACATCAACTTGACATACTCACCACTACTAAATATATTGTAGAAACTTAAATTTGCTGCAAAGCTTCTTTGCAATGATTTGTACTTTGAAAAGACTTGCAAATAAACTTGACTTGAACTAGACTTAAAGATCAACAAGCAGAAAACAGATGATTACACTAAATACGCCAAACCCCTCACCAATTAAAGTACAAGGAGTAGACCTCTGTACAAATGAGGAGTTTCTAGACATGATGGAGGGGCAGACAATGACATCAGGAGACATATTAGTAAGGCCAGCAACACTTTTATAACATTGAACAATATCTGTAGGTCTAACACTAAAATGAGATGTGTCCTTTCCACCTTAATTTACACCTCTGAATGTCAAAGAATGACAGAACCACCTTACCTAACTATCAACTTTCCACATGATGAACTTCCAGAATCCTGAAAATTGTCTGATCCAAAACATCTTTAACCAACAACTACTCATGCGGTGCAATCAAGAAAGTATGGATACCATCATCATAAGAAGGTGATGGAAATGGACTGGGCACATCATCGAAGATAACAAGAAAAAACGAAATTAAATTTCTTCTGCACATCAGAAGGAAACAAAAGAGAGGAAGATCAAAGAAGACCTTTCATCAAAAAGTGGAAGCAGAACTGAAAACACAGTCACACCTGATAATATTAAATTATAAATGTACACTGAAATAATTTGGAGCCTCCTTTAGGAAAAGGAAAACCATGTTTATAGACAAAGTCTCAGAACACAAATAATATCAAACGGGACAAGGGTCAAGAGACCAAAGATTTAAAAATAAACAAAAATCAAGACACAAATCACCTCAAGACACCGACAATAGTCTGATAACATGATCACAGACTCACAGAAACACAGACTCTGGACTTCACAAAGTAACCAGCAGTGGCACAGAGACGACACAACAAATTTAATAATACTCACCGTTTCATATATATGAATCATAAATATTAATTAGATTTAAACCGGCTGCTGTAACACTCACACATCATATCTTATAACGTTATATTTGTTAAAATACTGCAATTTGAAGCTGCTTACATTTACTATCGCATGTGTAAACACACTGAACTCATAAAAGCTGTTTTCATTTATGAATTACTGTTTAAAGTATAACCAGATCTGATCATACAGCAGTAAATCTTATTCTATTTAAAATCAGTGTAGTATTTCCCCAAAAAGTGAATTCACTGACAAATCTGCATTAGATTTCTCTGATTTACAGGATCATATATTTATTTATTCTACTGTACATTTGGTGATTGTTTCTGTATTTTTACTGATGAATCCTCATAAAGATCAGGTGAAGCCTCGAAACCTCCACCTTCAACATCACTGCTGATACATTAGACTTTAGTTTGAAATCCTCACTGCCTTTGTTCTTCCTTTAACAATTCTTCAGCTATTTTATTTACATTTTCTAGGTATTTGTATGTAATTTATTTAATTCAAATGTATTTAAGGTCAAAATATCTGTTGTTTGATAGTTTTGTCATCTATTTATGCCTCCATATGATACCATCAGCTACATGGCTATAAAACCTCAGCAAGTCACAAAAATAATAGCAAATAATAAGCAATTACTTTCCAAAACACTGATTTAATCTTTGTTAAAGAGATTTTTTTTTTTTCATGAGGAAAACTCTGATGCTTAGATCAATATAGTTTAGATGCTATAATTTAATTTTGCTTTTAAAAGATACATAAAAAAAAACAAAAAAAAAAAAAAAAAGACAGACATTTCTCAAAATATCATCATAGATATTTGAAATGACATGAGGGAGAGTAAATGACGAGACAACTTACACTTTTAGGTGAACTGTCCCTTTAAATATACATATAATTGGAACATTTCAATCTTTATACATTAGCCATTTATGTTTTATGTATTATGCCTATATTTAAGACAGAGAAACTGCTTATGTAGCTTCAATAATACTAAAAACGGGCAAGTGAACTTTTCAAACAAAGTAGTTGTTTATAAGTGTATATGTGGCATTTTATTTACATACAAATATAAATGTGTTAAAGACCAAATGTATTTGACTATCTAGATGAGACTGAAAGACACAAATGCTGTTAACAGGTAAAAATGTTTAGTTTGTCTGAACTGATGAAGGAGAGACTCCATCCACAGAACAAACACAATATACTGGACATCTGTACATTAACAACACACACACCCACACACACACACAAACTAACCAAATATTAGATAAAATAGAATCATGTGCATAAAATATGAGATAACAAATGTTTTAAGTAACATGGAAATTATACATTGTAGACTTTTATATTTTTTGATTCAAGTGCTGCACTTGACAATGACATTTATGATTAGAAACATTTGAACCATTATGGATGTGTTACAAATAATACAAATAATATACAAATAATAGTATATTTGTAGGCCTTAAATTGAAGAGCCAGACAGACTCATCTGAGCTTCTTCCTAATCAGTTCCAGTTTTAAATAATAAAAAAAAAAGATAATTTGCTTGAATACTAAAGCAACATTAAACATTCAATATCACATGTTTTTAACACACATGCTGCATTATTTGATTGTAAAGTCTGAGTCTCTTCACCTGTATGGATCACATTCACACATTTATCACACATTTCTTTCTCCTCATAGACACAGTAGTGAAGCTCTTCTGTGGATCCTCACCTGATGTTTACTGCTCCTCTCAAGACCACTTCCAATTATTTATCATCAGCATTTATCATCTTTTGACTCTTGGCAATTAATCTTTATCTACACTGTAAGGTGAACCAAGAGAGAAAAAAAAATCAGTACTCTGTGAAAACAAATTGCAATCCGTTACTATTTCAATTACAGTTTCGTTAAACAAGTTACGTGATCTTGCATAGATATTTTTTAAAAAGTATTTGTTTTAAATAAATTTGAACATGAATTCCATTCATATATTTGTCTGTCTGTATGACTCCTGTTGAGTCACTATAAAGAGAAATATAATAAACAACAATGCAAATGTGATTTTGCCTCAAAACAAAACCTTTTATGAAAGTAAAGTAATGTGACGTGTTGCTTGTCAAAGTGAAAAAACAAGAGACATACTATACTATATACTATTTTATTTACAAATAATTTACTCACCCCCTTGTCATCCAAGATGTTCATGTCTTTCTGTCTTCAGAGGTCAAGAAATTATGGTTTTTGAGGAAAGCATTTTCAGATTTTTCTTCATTTAATGGACTTGATTGGTGCCCCGATTTTACAAAATACTGTTTAAATGCAGCTTCAAAAGGTTCTAAACGATCCCAGCCCAAGAAGAGGGGTCTTATCAAGCAAAATGATTTGTCATTGTTTTTGAAAAATAAAAATTTGTATACTTTTTAAGCACAAAAGCTTGTGTAGCACAGACTCTGGGATGCGCGTCTACGATGATATGAATTAGTGATAGGTCTTTTTTCCGGCTTATGGGGCTCAGGTGATGAACAACCGACTCAAACCCGAAAACATGTCAGATAAGAGGTGAGGTGAGCTAATAATAGACTAAAGACCCAGGTAAACAATGAATTAATCTTTTCTGTTTCTATAGTTGTGTCTTGTTTGTAGTGTGATCAACATTTGTGTAAGCAGATGTGTTAGGGAAGTAACACATAACATTTTAATTATATTTTGCTAAAATGAACGAAATGACTCGAAAAAAGATTTGTTAATTTTGCTGAACGAGACTCAATGGTATAATAACCTACCTAGGCCAGGTTATTATAGTTCTTCCAGAGTGCAGACCAAAGCAAGAAATTTTAATTTAAGATGATGAAATAAGTCATTTGTGTATTTATATAATATACATTTATCTTTAATTTAATATAAATAGACATGTAGTTGTCAAATAGTCATTTGAAAGTGCTAGATTGAGACTCAAATCACAGAGAGTGCATCTCTAAATATTAAGGGTGCTCTAGCCTTAACATGATGGTAATTAAAAGATTAAAATTTGGTTAGAAATGAAATATGAATTTTCATTCATGGGCAAACTATCCATTTAGTGCACATCTACTCTGACATATTTGTGCCCCATCCATTGCTATTGTTATCACAATGTTAATCATTTCAATTTTAGCATAAAACTATGCAACATTTGCCTGGCCGCTGGTCCACTTAACAGCTTAAAAAAACAACATTTTTTATACAAATTCTGAATGGATTATGTATAGGGCATATAGCAAAAGCCACGCAAAGAGAGTCTAAATCAAACATCTTTGTCTAAATGTCTATGTGCTGTCTGATAGTAAGCGTCCTGGTGTATTACACCAAAATGTCTTCCAGATGTGAATACACACATCAAATAGATGTATGTTTTTATGCAACTCATGGCATTTTTTATAACAATAAACATGTTTATAATAAATGATAAGCAGGTGTAGCATTCAGTCCATAAAAAAAAAAAAAACATACAAAAAGTACATGTCTGCCTATAATAGACTCAAAATCCACTTTAGATCACAATCGATCCAAAATGGTGGCATGGTCAAATGCAGCAGCTACTTTGGGTCCTAAGGGCAGTGCTTCTATGTCTTTTAATCTTGTCGCTTTGTTTTCAAATAGTCTCACTTTACAGCAAAATCATCAGGCAAACACTCTAAAAACACATGTACAATCACTAAAGCCTTCTGGAAATCGGCAGTGCATTCAAACATCAACTTTTATCCTGGACTCTGCCATTCAGCTGCATGGGCTAACCTGCTATCGAGCAGACAGAGATTCATCACTGTCTGGTAAAACTTGCAGAGGTGGCTTGTGTGTATATCATCAAAGGATGGTGTAACAATCTAATAGCATCAAACTATGTCTGCTTAAGTTCTACCAACATGTGAACTTTGCAACAAGGGGAAACAGGGAAAAACACAAACAAAGCTTCATCCCGCTCCCATCTCAGATATTCTGATCACATATCTGATATGCTATTTCCAGCATACAGTCCACTGCTCAAACTTGCCAAACCGGTTCAAAAACACATCACAGTATGGCCAGACAATGCTACCTCACCACTGCAGGACTGCTTTCAGCACACAGGAACATGTTCAGACAGGCAGCCACTTACAACAACCACACAGACTTACAAGAGCAAGCTGAAACAGTGACTGCTTACATCAAAATGTGCATAGATGAAGTGACAATCACCAAGACCATCACCATGCCTGCCAACCAGAAGCCGTGGATGACAGCAAAATTTGTGGACTGGTAAAAATCCAGGATGACGCATTCAGATCATGAGATAAGGCAGCGCTCAAAACAACAAGACCCAATCTGTCTCATGGCATCAAGGCGGCAAAACAACAATATGCTCAAAAAAACAAACAAAAAAAACAAATCTACAAACTTTTCAGTGACATCAAAGTCAACATGCAGTTTCTTTGGACGATGCAATATCCTCCACCTTCACCTGGCCCTTACTCACCTAAAACAGAAAGACTTTTATGTACGAATGCTGTTCATTGACTCCATCTCAGCAGTCAACACAATAATCCCTCTGCAACTTATCAACAAACTAAACTTGCTGGGCCTCAACTGGGCCCACTGTAATTTGATCCTGGACTTTTTAACTAGAAGGCCTCAGTCAGTCCATGTTGGTTACAACACTTCAAGCATTACCACACTGAGCACTGGTGCCCCGCAGTACCTTCCAGCTCCTGCCATCAGGTAGAAGGTACCAGAGTATGAAATAGATGAAAGGTTGAAATAAATGGCTCTAAACATGAATCTAGAGCTTCACCGCATATTCAGTTCAGGACTGAAATAGGTGGCCATGTAAGCACATTCCATTTCACTCTGTTTTTCTGGAGCCACTTAGCAAGTTTTTAGTAAACTTTCTTTGGTATTATCATCATAGATTACACTCAGTTCAATTATATTCTAATTATGTGTACCTGAAGGACAATCAGCTATACTCTCTGAACAGAGAAAATGTTTCCTTTTATACGTGAGTGCATTCCATGCCACTTCATATATCTCTCTCTGTTCTAAGCATATTACATCCTTACACACACAGTCATAATAACAGAATAGTTTTTTTCTTATGATTGGGCATAATTCTTTGTATTATACTGACTCCAACTTATTATACTGAGTTCCAATCTTCCTGCCCCTCTGAAACCTCATCCACAACCCTAGTGTTGCCAAGTCCATGTCATGGTTTTCCCACAGAATTGAGCTACTAGTGTTGCTGTGGGTTTGTTTTTCATGCCCACAGGTTAAAGTGTCCACAATAACACGATACCCTAGAATGTGAATTTGACCAGGGTAACCAAAAAATGTGTATTTTACCCCCAGAATGTGATTGGTCTAGTTTTGGGCTAGTTTTTATAATGTTTACTTGTTTACTTGCACTGCAAATCATCTATAGTTGACACATCTATTGTTATTGTGACCCTGGACCACAAAACCAGTCTTAAGTGGTATGGGTATATTTGTAGCAATAATACATTGTGTGGGATAAAATTATTGATTCTTCTTTTATGTCAAAAATCATTAGGATATTAAGATCACGTTCCATGAAGATATTGTGCCTACAATATAAATATATATCAAAACTTAATTTTTTAGTAGTAATGTGCATTGCTAACTTCATTTGGACAACTTTAAAAGCGATTTTAAAAGCAATTTTTGCACTTTCAGATTTTCACAGTTTTATCTCAGACAAATATTGTCCTATCCTTACAATCAATGGAAAGCTATTTATCAGCTTTCATATGATGTATAAAACTCACTTAAAAAAAAATAATAATTAAATAAAAAAAAATGGACCCTTAAGACTGTTTTTGTGGTTTGTATTTATGTTTCACTATTATGTAGCACCGTGGTCCTACATTTCATTCCACCATATGTCCACAAAAGAATGACAATAAAGCTTGACTTTATTTTACTTGACTACTGAAGAGAGAGTGCATGTGAATGTGAATTAATCTGTGAATTACTCTTACAAAGACATTTACGATAGCGACTTTATGGATAAAATAATAGTAACAGTATGTGTATAAACTATCCAGTGCGTATTTGTTTTTGCGTTCAGGAGAGCGTAACAGGTTTCCAAGGTTCTTTAGATTTTAAAGGTTCTTAATGGAACCATTTAGACAAAATGAAAAAAAAAAGTGTCTTTTAAGGCATTGTGAAGCACCTTTATGCACGCTGCTTGTGTGAATGCAGTCGGCTTTGACCGCAAAATATGAGGTAATTTGATTGGATATCATGTATTTGTCTGTTAACGGCACTCCCGTTTTCCTGTTTTTACAGAAGCGGCATTTGCTTGTCAGAAAAGAAAAAAAAAGTTTTGTTTTAATGATACTTAAAGTTGTGGTAGAATTCAATATATGTCAAAACTGAGTATTTTGTTCGCTTACCATCTTCATCACATCAAGTACCCTCAGGAGTACGCCCAGTGATAAACACAAAACCGTTAAAGAAGAAACGGCATTTTTTCGTAGTTAATTTCTGGTTTAAAATAGTAAAAGATGACGACATGGAAAATATATTGGACGATACATAATTCTAGGTTTTATTCTTAATTGAAGAAAGAAAGAAAGAAAGAAAGAAAGACAGCCTCTGCAGGCGGGGCACAGATGAGGGTCTTTTTTGTTTTCAGCTTTTTTTCTTTCGATTTTGATTTGAAGGTGTAGGTGTTGAAATGGCGTCCAGTTCAGGTAAGAATCAGATTAGATACAAACATATTCAACAACGTTTCCTCAATGATGTATAGAGTATTTATGAAACATTAGCCATGTAGGCAATTGTTTACTTCTTTATTAAATGATTTTTTACTTGCGCTTTTACATTTTGTTTAAAAGTGGCACTGAACACAAGTAATTAACGGTTTACGTCTTACATACATTTGTATGCATATGTTGTGAAATAGCCTGGAGGAATTAGATCTTCTAGTTTTTTTTTTTTTGTTTTTTTTTTTGACGACCATGTAAAATGGCTTTTTATAGCACTACGAACAGAAAAACACTGCTAAAACCAAACTAGGCAACATAAATTAATCCATGACACCAGTGGCGTGAACAGCTTTTTTTTTTTTTTTTCTTTATTTCAAAGCGTTTGTGTTGAAATAGCATCAAGTTCGGCAATCAAATAAGCATTATATGCAGCAACGTCTCCTCAGTTTGTATTTATAAAATATTAGCCACAAATAGGCAAAGGTCTACTTAGTTTATTAAATAATATTTCACTGCACTCACACACCAGAAACAGTTTTTAGCATTAATTTAAAATGAGACAAATGTGCTACTATTTTAATCTCCAATCAGTTTATATATATATATATATATATATATATATATATATATATATATATATATATATATATATTCTGTGAGAGCTATGTGTGGAGGGAGGGGAATGTATCTCTGAATGCTTGAATGTGTTTCATCCATTTGCCCACATTGTTTTGAACTATACTGTATCTGCGTCCAGCGATCAGGGCCGTCGCATGGTTGCAATGTGTTCCATTGCCAAAATTAGATTGTTTTTCATTCTTAAAAAAAAAAACAAAACAAAACAGAAAAAAACCTGCCATATGGTCATGTTACAACGTGCCCCTTACGTGTCTTTTGAAAAAAAAAAATTAGTTCGTATTTATTTATTTATTTATTTATTTATTTATTTATTTTTAATTTTAATTTTTAATTAGATCGGATAACATTTTAAGCTGCCATATGGTCATGCTACAACGTGCCCCTCGCACGACTTTTGAGGTAAAACTTACACTGTAATTATCAGGGCTGGACTGGGACAAAAAAACCGGCCCTGGCATTTTTAGGTCCAGGCGGCCCATCACCACATAGGTATAGCCTACCATATCCCCAAAGAAAAGAAGCTAAAAGATCAAATTGTAATTTCCAATTAATAAAAATAATTATGCAAATGTGTTCAACATATATGCTGCTATAATTGAAAATGTTGCCAGTAATCGTCACACTAAGGGACAACAGAGACCTCCTTAAAGAATGCAGCCTTTATAAGAATAAGAGAGGAATGCGGAGAACAAGTTAATAAATAATTATTTTATAAACACAGATTACTGTACTTGTATCTTTAATATTGAAAGTTAAGAATTTGAATATATTGCAAACTCACAAAATAATAATAATAAAAAAAAAAAAAAAAAAATCGTGTGCTACCCCTTCTCGTTGTTTTGGATAAGAACAAAACGTCAGGTCATATTTACGTACTGGCCCAAAAGTGCATCGGCCCACCGGGAAACTACTCGGTATGCCACATTACTAGTCCAGCACTGGTAATTATGAAACAAAGCGACACATTTGAGTGTTAGGTGTTAGGTTGCCCTGCACTCCCCTAATAACCTGTAAAAGGCTAAATCTCATATACATTTCTATACATATAAAACTTTTTAATACACATAAGATCGGTTATCTAGATCGACGTTATTATATTAATTATTTTTTATTTTAATGTCTTTTCCACAGTTGCTATACATTTCAGTTTCGTTTTTACTAGCTTTATTAATAATTTATTAATAGTTTTACGAAACACGTATCCATTTACTATGTATATAGACCTATTTTATTTTGACTTTCAAAATAAAGATATTTTTAACTATTTGTTGTGATTAATCATATTTTAAACTGACCACAAAAATAGTGTATCATATTGTGTCAAATTTTAATAAAGCGGAATTTGTATTTTACCTGATCACATGTTTAATAAAAAAAGACATTTTAAATTTAACTAACGCCGCATGTCCACAATTACTCAAACAACGAATAAATTATACAGGAAGCAAAAAAGAAAAAAAAAACAAAACAAAAAAAAAACATTTACATTATCAAAGAATATCACATATCACTGAGTTCAGACTAGCGTGAGTGTAAGCACTCTAAAAAATGTTCCAGTTATAATAAGCGAAGCTGTCTGCAGTGTATGATGAATATAATTCGGCGTCAATTGATCGGACAACAACTGAATGGACAACAATGAAAAACTCACTTATATTAAATATGGAATGATTCATTTATTAACAAAATGAATTAAATACACATGTTATATATAGGCCTAATATAAAATAAAGTTTTATAGTCTAGAAGATATTTATACTGTAGATATTAGAATATCATGCACTTTCAAACTAAACAAACCTTTTTTTTTTATTAATTTATTTATTTATACCAAACAAGGCCGTAATCATGTCTAGAACATTGGGGAACCGATTGTTTTGAGGAAAATATACAGACCTTGGCTGCGTTTCCCGATAACGCTGTCTCTTAGCGCGCTACGAAGACTCTAAAGGTATATTTTAACTACAGGTGTGACTTTTTCTGGGTGTGTTCCCCGAACTATACCTTAGGAGGCTGCTAAGATATACCTTCTTATGTGCGACATTACCGGGTGCTGTCCATGGCGGTGGTGCTGAATTGATTGATATCAATGGGTCAAAGACGGATTATACACACTATGCAGGGTCTGCTTCAGTGCGTTATGAGAGAAAGCAGTGTTCTTTATAAAAAAAAAAAAAAAAAGCTGATTTTAAATAAATACATGGCACCCTGTCCTGTTAGAACGCAGCGAACTTTTACTTTTTCTTTGCAACATAACATCACAGGGAAGAAACCAAAAAAGAAAAATATATGCACTGAGCACCTCCCAGTGGTCACCACATAAAATACAAGAGGAAACAAACTTACACGAGACACTGCTTAATAATTTAACAGCTTTTAACAAAGAAGAAAAAAAAAAACATACACCAGTCCAACAAAAACTTTCTTGTAAAAGTGCTTTAAATCAAGAAGCACTTCAGAATTAGTTGAAATTGCATTTATCATGACTCATAGGATCTTATAAAAATCATCCATAATTGCAAATGAAATCCAATCCTAAACATTTTATAAAACACTGAGCCAGCAACATGCCAAACATGCGTGGTAGGTAAACTTAACTAAAATCCACGTGAGGTTCTAAGTATAATTTTTTACGTTTTTCGTAAGTGAAGTGAAATGTGACAACATGCCCGTATGTTTGAAAGTTGTAACATGTGAGGGGCGCGTTGTAACATGACCATATGACAGCTTAAAATGATCGAATGAAAACAATATATAGGTCAAACTAAAATATTTTAGAAAATATTTTTTTCAACTATTGCTTGAAGGCAATACAGTCTGTCAGAAATAGGTAGATTAGCATTAGCATTTTACTAGTTACCATTTTATTAACAAGATTAGTAAGTTAGCACAATTAGCAAGTTACTAGCATATTATTAGCATGATTAGCAAGTTACTAGCATGTTGATAACATGATTCTAGCATGATCAGCATGTCGTTAACATGTTATTAGCATGATTAGCACATTACTAGCATGATTAGCATGTTACTAGCATGTTATTAGCATGATTAGCAAGCTACTAGCATGTTACTAGCATGATTAGCAAATTATTAGCATGTTTCTAGCATGGTTAGCAAGTTACTAGCATGATTCTGGTTGCTAGGCATAGATAGACAGATAGATAGATAAATCAGTTATAAAAGATATAGCAACTAACTTCAGATCAGTTTGAAGATTTGGGCTGAGTTTGGAGTTTGTAGAGTTAAAGCTCTAGGAGGAGATAGAGTTGATAATTTTAGTCTCAGAAGAAGAATAATAAGTAGTTTACATAGCATATCAGTAAGTTGGCTTTCTCAAGCAAACTTAATTAATGCCACGATTTGAATATTCGTAAGGATTCGTTTTTAGGTGCAGTCAATACGTCTGTATTGCATGTTTAAATGCTGAAAATAAGTAAGTATTTGTACGTTTAGATGCTGTAAACATATCAGTAATGTACGTTTTGGTGTCTGTAAAAACGTAAGTAAATGTACGTTTTGTAGAACCACATTTTACGTAAAATGCATACGAATTATCATGAGATCACATGGAACTGTATAGCCTACATGCATTTAGACGCTTATTTCACGTTCTTTTTAAATTAAATATTTAAAAAGAAATATTTGACCTTGTGGGAATTTTTTTGTTTTGATCGCTATAAGGAAAACACATTATAAATATATTGTGTTTGTTTGTTTGATTGATTAATTGTTTTTTCAAGAATGTAAAATCAGAAGGGTTTCTGTGAAGGTTGTGTTTAGTGTTAAAGGATAGATAAAACAGTTTTAAATAGTTAAAACAGTATAAAAATGATCAGAAAGTCCCCATAAAACATAAAAACTTAATGTCTGTTTTTCTTTTTTCTTGTGTTTGTGCTCTTTTTCAGCGAGTAATCTGAGGATTGCTCTGCCAGGAAAGAATGGATCAGAAAACAGACGATCATCAGATGGATCATCAGTGGATGGTTCAAAAAGAGGAGACGACAAAGAGAAGAAGGATTCTGATCTCAGTGAGAGCACAAAAACAGCAAGTGATGGAGGTTTGTCAAAATCTTTTTTTTTTTTTTTTCTCAGAATAACACTCTTAGAAGTGTTAAGTATTCTTATAAACAATGTTTATTCAAAGTTACTGTGCGGTAATTGAAACAGGAAATGACACGGAGAAAAATGAGGAGTACTACTGCAGGGCATAAATGAATGCATTTTTACCCATCTGTTTTAACTAAGCTTGTAAAATCTTTTTAAATAAATGATAATGAACCGAATGGGGAAAAAAAAAAAAAAAAGTCCCCACCAAGTGCTCTCAACACAAGACAAAACATGAAGCATGAGCATCTGGTTTTCCGAACACACCACACTGAAAGGAGAGAGCACAGCATGAGAACAACTCAAAGCCACACACTTACACAAAGACAGGATGATACACTGCATGAGTGTCATTATTCTGTCAGCAAATGAAGAACAAGACCAATGAAAGTGACAGGACACTGACAGACAGAAAGAGCTGTTGGTTCCCCTTATAGGGAACTCACGCTGCGTCCTCTAGCAGACACTTTGGGGACATCACAGGCGGGTGCCCAGAAGCATAAGAGGGCACCTGCCAAACACTAGGGGTGTAAGAAAATATCGATACATGCAAGTATCACAATATTTTTTTTGGCAATACTGTATTGATTCTCAAAAACGAAATATCGACACTAAAAAAAAAAAAAAAAAACAAGATTCACGGCAAATGCTTCATTCTGAATTTATGTCCTGACTGCTAGATGGCAGTCTTCTTCTCTTTGAACTTAAAAAGTGACAGGAAATATTAGCATAAAGGCACGGTCACTAATGTGATCATTAATATAGTTCGCTGCTAGTAATGGAGGATGAAAGACCATCTAACTGACTAATTCCTGCTCCCGCCTTAGTGTACAAAGTTGAAGCGTGGCATCATTTTGGCTTTTATGGTAACGTCCGCCCCAAGACCGTGGCTTCTCTCACTTTCACTGCTTTCTCTCGTGGTGGGGGGCGTTTTGTACAGTTAGAGCGGTGTTCGCGTCGCGGTCTCTGTGATTCCACGTGGAACATAAATACAAACTGAAAACTTGTGGAATCCAAAACTTGTAAAATTCTCAGAACAAAAAGGCTGGTCAAGTATTATATACTCCAAATTCATAAAACACTTAACCAGGCCTCTATTTCTTTAATTTTAAAGAAAAATAAGGAACCTTTAAATTGTGCCTCCTACTGCCCAGTCAGTCTTCTTAATGTTGACTTTAAACTCTTATCAACACTGATGGCATTACATCTGGAATCCATTTTACCATCCATTATTTCCCTGGACCAGACTGAGTTTATTAAAAATAGACACTTTTTAGTATTAGAAGACTGTTTAACATTGTATACAATCCCTCTTCCTCTGTTGTCCCAGAAGCTATAATTTTATTAGATGGAGAGAAAGCTTCTGACCAGGTGGAGTGGAAATATCTGTTTTATACATTAGAGAAATTTGGTTTTGGTGAGACATTTATCTCTGCAAAAATCATCTCATTCTGGTGGAGGCTGCTTTAATGCAAATGAGCTCTGCTCGCCCCGCCCCTCTCTTCTCTCTGTGGGGTGACGAGCCGCTAAACTTGCTAACTAGCACATTATTAGGAAAGGCGATCACAAAGATTCATAAAAAACCCTTATACTCACTTCTGCTGTAAGTGAGCTGGATCACGAATGATTTGCGCAAACACAGACGGATATATGTAGATCGGGAGGCGCATTCTCTTCACAAACAAACATAATCTACTGCATCTTCAGTGGCTCAGATGTTGGGAGTAAATGACGACCACTATGTTCATTATTACATCCAGCAACACAACACCTCAATCGCTTAATCAGAGATATTATTGTCTAACTTACATCCCTGCTCTGGCATCGAGAACAAAGAGGGCGGACTGTTACAGCTGATCTGAGGTAAAACGCTCATGTCAATCAACTATCATGGGAGCGGCCTCTGTCAATGTGATGCCACAATGACTTTGAAAGTGGGGATATTATTTTTACAGATTTATTAATAACCACTGCATGGATTTTTATCATTATAGGGTAAATTTGTACATACACTGCCAACAAACATTAATGTTCAAACAGCATGTAAAAGTGATCTTTGCATCCGATGACCCCTTTAAGATTGCACAGCATAGATTTATGTACCATGGAGTCTGCATCACAGATAAATGTAAAGACCTCTTTAAATTTAACTTTGCTAACTTGCTACTCTAAAGATTTTGAGCGCTGGTCACTGCTTCCCCTGTCTCTGGCAGGGAGAATCAATGTGGTTAAAATGAATATCCTCCCAAAATGTTCTTATTATTTTTAATGCATCCCCATTTTTATTACTCAACGCTTTTTATGCAAAGTCGATATCCTGCTTCTAAGATTCATTTGGAATAAAAAAAAGTCCCCAAAATTTGTAAAACATTCCTTCAGAGACACAAAATACTTGGCTGTATGGCATTACCTAATTTATAGTTTTATTATTGGGCTTCAAATGTTAGGGTCATGCTGTACTTGTTAAATCAAGATCTCTTTCATGATCCAGCTTACCCAGTGTTGGGAAGGTTACTTTGGGAATGTAATAGGTTACAGATTACAAGTTACTTGATTTAAAATGTAATAAGTAGTGTAACTTTTCAATTACTTTATTAAAGTAATGTAACTTATTACTTTTAATTACTTTTTGATTACTTTTCTAAAATTCTAATATTTTCAACTGTTAATCATTTTAAACCATTTAAACCAGGCAGAGTTAACCTTACAGTAGCACTCAACACTGATTACTGTCAGACTTTCAAAATCCTTCATCACTTGAATTAAGATTATAATAAGTAAGGGATAACATACATCTTTATTTTACGATAACAACTGGCTGAATGTACATTACCTCACTTATTACACAGCTGCTTGATACATTATTTAGATGTTTTGTGTCAAAATACTTGTGACACGAAACACTGATCTGAGTTGAAATATTTGAACGCAAAGCTTTCATTAAGAAATCAGTTGCTAGCAAACAGCAAGTTCAAACTAGACATTTTAGGGATACGGTGCAGTCATGCCACTTTTCTTACACAACATTTTACCACATAAATAATTAAGTAGCAGTACTAATTTGTTAGTTATCTTTTAATACATTACAATGTACAAAAAAAAAAAAAATGGCAGCAGCTGTGAAACAACACAGCAAGTCCACGATACCAGGATGACAGAATTAAGAAACTGTACATACAGGTCCTTTTAAAAAAATTAGCATATTGTGATAAAGTTCATTATTTTCTGTAATGTACTGATAAACATTAGACTTTCATATATTTTAGATTCATTACACACAACTGAAGTAGTTCAAGCCTTTTTATTGTTTTAATATTGATGATTTTGGCATACAGCTCATGAAAACCCAAAATTCCTATCTCAAAAAATTAGCATATTTCATCCGACCAATAAAAGAAAAGTGTTTTTAATACAAAAAAAAGTCAACCTTCAAATAATTATGTTCAGTTATGCACTCAATACTTGGTCGGGAATCCTTTTGCAGAAATAACTGCTTCAATGCGGCGTGGCATGGAGGCAATCAGCCTGTGGCACTGCTGAGGTGTTATGGAGGCCCAGGATGCTTCGATAGCGGCCTTAAGCTCATCCAGAGTGTTGGGTCTTGCGTCTCTCAACTTTCTCTTCACAATATCCCACAGATTCTCTATGGGGTTCAGGTCAGGAGAGTTGGCAGGCCAATTGAGCACAGTAATACCATGGTCAGTAAACCATTTACCAGTGGTTTTGGCACTGTGAGCAGGTGCCAGGTCGTGCTGAAAAATGAAATCTTCATCTCCATAAAGCTTTTCAGCAGATGGAAGCATGAAGTGCTCCAAAATCTCCTGATAGCTAGCTGCATTGACCCTGCCCTTGAGAAAACACAGTGGACCAACACCGTCACTGACTGTGGGTACTTGACACTGGACTTCAGGCATTTTGGCATTTCCCTCTCCCCAGTCTTCCTCCAGACTCTGGCACCTTGATTTCCGAATGACATGCAAAATTTGCTTTCATCTGAAAAAAGTACTTTGGACCACTGAGCAACAGTCCAGTGCTGCTTCTCTGTAGCCCAGGTCAGGCGCTTCTGCCGCTGTTTCTGGTTCAAAAGTGGCTTGACCTGGGGAATGCGGCACCTGTAGCCCATTTCCTGCACACGCCTGTACACGGTGGCTCTGGATGTTTCTACTCCAGACTCAGTCCACTGCTTCCGCAGGTCCCCCAAGGTCTGGAATCAGTCCTTCTCCACAATCTTCCTCAGGGTCCGGTCACCTCTTCTCGTTGTGCAGCGTTTTCTGCCACACTTTTTCCTTCCCACAGACTTCCCACTGAGGTGCCTTGATACAGCACTCTGGGAACAGCCTATTCGTTCAGAAATTTCTTTCTGTGTCTTACCCTCTTGCTTGAGGGTGTCAATGATGGCCTTCTGGACAGCAGTCAGGTCGGCAGTCTTACCCATGATTGCGGTTTTGAGTAATGAACCAGGCTGGGAGTTTTTAAAAGCCTCAGGAATCTTTTGCAGGTGTTTAGAGTTAATTAGTTGATTCAGATGATTAGGTTAATAGCTCGTTTAGAGAACCTTTTCATGATATGCTAATTTTTTGAGATAGGAATTTTGGGTTTTCATGAGCTGTATGCCAAAATCATCAATATTAAAACAATAAAAAGGCTTGAACTACTTCAGTTGTTCAATAGTAATGTTTATCAGTACATTACAGAAAATAATGAACTTTATCACAATATGCTAATTTTTTGAAAAGGACCTGTATAATATTGAATTAAGCTTAATATTTTATAAGCTAACCAAACAAAGCTTCCGCCAAGAAAATGATCAAGCATACAGCACTGACTTAAGTTGCCCCCAGAGAGTCTGAGCTGTGTAATAATTTAATTTAATTTAAAGCACAGCCACCACAAATTCAGACTTTTTTTTTTTTTTTAACTTATATTTTTGAGCTTTTTATGCCTTTTATTGTGATAGGACAGTCGAGAGATGACAGGTAAGAGCTGGGAGGAGAGAGGGGAGCGGGATCAGCAAAGGACCTCGAGACGGGAATTGAACTCGGGTCACCGTGAGCGCAGTTGCGCTATATGTCATAACATATACATAACATCATAACAAGAAATAGTTTAGTAGCTATGATACTGGGTTTCAAATCAAATGTTTGCATAGTTATGACAGAAAACACTAGCATCTAACAATGCCTTGGAAAAAACAATCTTAAAAAATAAAGTTGATGCATAAACCCAAATAGGAAATAAAACAGTTATCGGATAAGCATGTGTCCTATTCTGTGTCCTAAACTCCTGAAACATTGGTGTCTCATTTTAGACAAGTCACTGCAATTTAAAAAGAAGTCAATTAAATCTGTAAGTGGGGGTGGGTGTGGGAAAAAATTCAGATGTAATCCCCTTTGTAATCACTGGCATTTTTCAAAAGTAACTGTAATTTAATTACATATTTTTTCTCAGTAACTGTAACTAATTACAATTACATTTATTTTGTAATTAAATTACGTAATTCCGTTACATGTAACTAGTTACTCCCCAACACTGAGCTTACCATGGAAGCTACGTCATTTATGCCTACTTCACTAGCAGCGTTATTACATGCCCTATTAAAATTCTCCTCTTCTCCTTATACCAAAAATGTAATTGGTAAAACTATGTCGAGAATTGAGGCAATTTAGACTTTATTTTGGATTACAAACATTTTCAATTTCTGCACCTATTGCTTCAAATTTTGCCCTCCTACCATCACTGACGGATAGGACTTTCACCTAATGGTCAGCACCGGGCATTATAATATTTAAGGATCTATATTTAGACAATGTCTTCGCATCTTTCCAGCAATTTTTTAATTTTTTTTTTGGTATTTGCAAGTCCACAATTTTGTTGGGACATATACCCCCAGTTTACTAACCTTCCTAGTACTACTCCTATTGACTCCTTCTATTCATAGTATGAAGGGCATGGTTTCATATTTTTATAATGCAATTATAATAAAAAAAATCTCAGTGATAGGAGGACACAGAAGAAAATATTTCAGAAGAACAATGGGAAAATATCCTATGTCATGTACACTCCTCTTCCTTCGGTGCCAATCACGGTCTGATTCAGTGTAAAAATCCTTTCTAGCACACACTGGACCAATGTTAGACTTTCCAAAATTTATCCCAATATGGATCCCACATGTGACCGCTGTCACTAAGCTCCTGCAACTACTGCACATATGTTTTGGTCTTGCCCATCTCTACACAATTATTGGTCCCATATCTTTAAAACATTATCTGAAGTTCTCAAAAGTTGTATTGAACCTTTGGCTGTTACAGCCTTATTTGGTACCCGTTCTCAATTGCTTGACATACCCAAACATAAGACTCATGTTGTGGCTTTTTTAACACTCTTTGCGAGATACTTATTTTTTCTAAATTTACAAAACACCCCCACCCATTCTTTATGGATTAAAGATATCTTTTATTTTGTTAAACTAGAGAAAAATCAGACACACCATGAAAGGAACTTCTGGTCATTTGTTTTATAAAATTTCATTCATCTTGAACATCTTTTTCTTTTTTCATCTTTTCCTGTATTGTTAATGTGCATATTTATTTGGATGACCATTTTTTTTTTTTTTAATGACCTATTTATATATTTATTTATTTGTTTGGGTTCATTATATCACAATCATTATGTTGTGATATTATTATTCAATACCCTTTTTTGATGTTTTTTTTTTTTTTCCTGTTTCAGAGTTGTTTATTTGTGTAGAAAAAAGTACATATATATGTCATTACTCATTCTACTATTCTTCAGTTATTATTGATCTGTAATTGCATGGTGTGAGCAGCTAAGTTGGAGAAAATCAAAATAAAGAGAAGAAAAAAAAAAGTTATCTTGTGATAAAACTGATTCTCCTAGACCATTGGTCCGATTATCATCAGATTTGACTCTGATCATCTTCTGACCATGCAGGCAAAAAGTTATAGATTTTGTGTTGATATATGAAATGGCTATTGTTTAATGCATCAACAAATTTGCTGGAATGATGCCAAACTGCGTCTGAAGCTTTATCTCTGCAAATATCTGACATGTTGACACCAAATTTGTATGTGCCATTGTCACAACACACTAACCACGACACATCAATTTGGTAACAGTGCCACTTATTGGTCAAAAGTAATAACCATTCATATGAAGCCATTAACCATTAACAAAATTTCCAAAAATACTGATAACTTTTGACCAAATTAGCTTATCAAACTGCTAAAATATTCATTGGGTTATGCAAGAACATAGATACCAATTTTGCCATAGTCTGGTGAACTTTATGTCCACCATTTAGATTTTCCTTTAAAAACATACTTTTTAAAACTCTTTCTAGACCGTTTTTCTGATTTTCACCAAATTCAAGTCAGATCATCTTCAGACTGTGCTCTCAAAAAGTTATGAATTTTATATGAATAGACACAACCATTTCTGAATGGCGCTACAACAAATTGACTCAAAGCTTTGACATATTGACACCCAACTTTGTGTGTGCCATTGTCACCTCACACTTACCAGACCACATCTGTTTCATAACTGCACCATCTATTGGTCAAAAGTGAGAAACCAGTAAATCATATTATTAGTGATTATAATTATATAAGCCATTTTGACTCAAATCATCCTAAAATAGATCAATTATTAATTTTTAGAGTTTATCCTTCTGGAGTATCCTTCTCCATGGGACTCGAGACCGGTGTGTGGCACAGGTGTCGCTCATTATCATTTACTCCACCGGCCTCGCTTAGTTTGTATGGTTCTTGGCCCACCCCACTCATCACGATTATGACAGAATTTTCAGCTATCCCTTTTAAGGCTGTAGTGTGAGTCCACATTATCTGTTTGTATGTCGCCATAGATCAATACTTTCTTTTTACAGTTGTATTAACCCAAAAAAAGAATGTCAGTAAACTATTGTAAGGTATCTTTCAGTTGATAAAGTCATGGATTGTAATTTAATTATACTGTATTTTACAATGTAATATTTTTGTTGTGCTAGGAAGTGTACATTTGGTACCAAAGCTGATCTGAGTCTACTGTCTCTAAATCTTCTTTTCAGTGTCGACTACTGGAAAAGCAAAGCTGAACATTGTGCTGTGTGGAAATAATCCAACACTCAAGAACTCAGTGTCTAAAATGTTTAGAGGGAAACCAAGTAAATCTCAGAAAGAGATGAGTAAAGTGTGTCAGAAGAGAGAGGGAACGATTCATGGACGACAGATCAGTGTAATAGAGCTTCCAGCTCTCACTCGGCTCTCAGAGGAGGAAGTGATGCGGGAGACTTTACAATGTCTGTCTCTCTGTGATCCTGGAGTTCATCTTTTCATCCTCATTACCTCTGTCTGTCCTCTTACTAATGAAGACAAAGCAGAAATGGAGAAGGTTAAAAGAATATTTAATTCTAATGAGCACTTCATGGTGCTTTTCACTACAGAAATTGACCAAAGTGTCATAGATTTTGTGAGTCTCTATGGGAGCTGGCACAGCGTGGTGCCGTTAAAGGACCAGAGGAACTCAGAAAAGATCTCAGACTTGTTTGATCGTATAGAGAGCATGAAGACTGATCCCTATTCTCTTCAGACATATATAAGAGCTCCAGAGAAAAGAGTCAGACAGGAACTGGAGGAGAAACTGACAGTGAAAGATAATGAAATCAAAGAGTTACAGAAGAAGATCAAGACAGTGGGTGAGTGGATTTATTTATTTCTATAAATAAAAAAATCTTTTTGTGAATACAGTAATAGGCATGAAAGACATGAACGGCTTTACTAGTGGGAACTACTAAATTACAGTGCAGTGATGATTACCATGATATGAATGCAGCATTAATCAAATTTCAAATCACATTGTTAAACTACTTTATTCCTTTGACACCGATCCAGAGTGTGTGAAGCTGAATCTGGTTGTGTGTGGGAGTAACAGAGAGTTAAAATCCTTCATATTAAACCTGATCCTGAATCAGAGCGAGAGAAGATCAGAGCTCAGCTCAGAGTGTGTGAGGAGAGACGTGGAGCTTCATGGACGTCTGATCAGTCTGGTGGAGCTTCCAGCTCTGTTCAACACTCAGCTCTCAGAGGAGGAAGTGATGCGTCAGACTCACCGCTGTGTGTCTCTCTGTCATCCTGGAGTTCATGTTTTCATCATCATCATTCCTGATGCTCCAATTAGCAATGAAGACAAAACAGAAATAGAGGAGATCCAGAGGATATTCAGCTCAAGAATCAACAAACACATCATGATCCTCATAAAGCAGAATTCAGAGCATCAGACAGAAAAACTGAATGAAGAAACACAGTCTGTCATTGAGAGATTTGGAGGACGACATCATTTCATTAGGTCTAAAACACAAGTGTCTGTGTTGATGGAGAAACTGGAGCAGATGGTTGAGGAAAATAGTGGTGTTTGTTTCTCCACAGAGACATTGATGGAGACACAAATGGAAAAAATGCTGAAATTTGAAGAATTAAAAAGGAGAATCCATCCATTAGAGAGTTTGTTTCGGTTACAAGGTAATGATCAGAAAAAATGCACTGATTAAACAAACATGATTCATGATTGATAAAGTATACATATTTGTGATGCTAAACAATAACATTTTATGCACAGTAAAACATGATTAGCACATGAGGCTTCAGTTTAAGTTATACACAATATTCTCTGATGAACTGGATAATAGACATTCTTCACTTGAAATTTGATATATATTGTTTTTCATTTTCATTTGATCTCTTTTTAGATTCAAGTGAACGAGAAGATGATCTGAGGATTGTGCTGCTGGGAAAAACTGGAGCTGGGAAGAGTTCAACTGGAAACACCATCTTAGGAAGAAAAGCATTTAAAGCAGAAGCAGCTCATGAGTCTGTCACTAAAGTGTGTCAGAAAGTGAGAGCTGAAATCAATGGCAGACACATTACTGTGATCGACACTCCAGGACTGTTTGATACTGAACATAGTAATGAAGAAATACAGAGAGAAATCAGCAACTGCATCCCCATGATCCTGCCTGGACCACATGTGTTCATCATTGTGATCAATTTAGGACAACGATTCACTCAAGAGGAGGAAAAATCAGTGAAGATCATCCAAGAGACGTTTGGTGAAAACTCTTTAAAATACACCATGGTGCTCTTCACCAGAGGAGATGATCTGAATGATAAAACCATTGAACAGTTTCTGGGAAAACCTGGATCTGCTTTGAATCAGATGATTGAATCGTGTGGAAACAGATTCCATGTGTTCAATAATAAACAGACTGGAGACCAAACACAGGTGACTGATCTACTGCAGAAGATAGACAACATGGTGAAAGTAAACGGAGGGAGTTACTACTCATGTAAGATGTTCAGAGAGATGGAAAGAGAATTACAAGAAAAACAAAAAAAGATACTGATGGAGAAAGTGGAGCAAGTGAACAGAGAAAAAGAAGAACTGATGAACAAACATGAAGAAGAGAAAAAGAAGATGACGATGGTGATGGAGAAAGAAAGACAGAATCATGAGAAAAAGAGAAAGAGAAAAGAAGAAGAATTTATTGAGAGAGAAGAACGGTATAAAAGAGACATTAAAGAAAGAGAGGATCAAGAGAGAACAATACGAGAAGAGCTGAAGAAAGAACGAGAGGAATGGGATAAACAGAAACAACAGGAAAGACAAAGAAGAGAAGAAGACGAGGAGAAATGGAGAAAGAAAGAACAGGAAATGTGGGATGAATGTAATCAGAGACTTAAACAGGTAGAAAAGAGAATGGAAAGAGAGAAAGAAGTTCTTCTTTCCAAACATGAAGAAGAGAAAGTGAGACTGAAGATGATGATGGACAAAGAAAGACAGAATCACGACAAAGAGACAAAGAGAAGAGAAGAGGAATATGTCAAAGCTGAAGAACAATACAGAAGAGATATTCAATACATAGAGAAACAAGAAAGAAAGATACGAGAGGAGATGAGGAGAGACCGAGAGGAATGGGAGAAACAGAAACAACAGGAAAGACAAAGAGAAGAAGAGAAAGAAACGCATACATTTACTGAACTTCAGACACAAATTCAAGAGGTTCAGCCCACAAACAGTAAGTCAAAACAACACCAGCCAATACTTTATGGTTTTATGTCACTATACATTGCTTTTCAGCAGTTTATGTGGTTACGGTTTTGTTAAGGAGATACTGCACTGGCATAGATTCATGTAGAGACATCCCAAGCCAATTTCAATTAAATCGGGATTGGGGCCGATTGAACATTTTATTTATTGAGCATCTGTCATAAGCCTGATCTGACTCCCATATTGCTCTTTGGGGAAGTGGGGAGCAGTCGTGGCCTAATGCTTAGAGAGTTGGACTTGTAACCTAAAAGTTATGGGTTCAAGTCTTGGTACTGGCAGGGACACCTTGAGCAAAACACTGAACCCCAATCTGCTCCCCAGGTACACTCTTAAAAATAAAGGTGCTTTAAAAAGTTCTTTACAGTGATCCCATAGAACAAGGGTGCTCAACCCTGGTCCTGGAGATCGACTTTCCTGCAGACTTCAGCTCCAACCCTGACTAAACACACCTGAACCAGCTAATTAGGATCTGAAGGAGCACTTGATAATTACAGACAGTTGTGTTTGATTAGGGTTGGAACTAAACTCTGCAGGAAGGTCGATCTCCAGGAACAGGGTTGGGCACCCCTGCCACAGAAGAACAGTTTTGGTTACACATTCAGTTAAAGGTTCTTTATGGAGCCATCTCTTTCTTACCTTTTTATAATCTGAAGAACCTTCTTTCACCACAAAGAAACTTTTGTGAAACAGAAAAGTTCTTCAGATGTTAAAGGTTCTTTATGGAACGATTTAGACAAAAAAGGTTCTTCTATGGCACCGTGAAGCAGCTTTATTTTTAAGAGTGTACTGCAGCAAAAATCGGTTTGGGTGTGTGTGTGTTTGTTTACTGTTCACCACTGTGTGTGCACTTGGATGGGGTAAATGCAGAACACAAATTTTAAGTATGGGATGCAATACGAGGCCATGCATTACATCCTTTCCTTTGCAAAAATATGGCTGGGAGCCCACTGGTCGCAACAACTACAAGAGACTCTCTAAACCGAAAGATACATGTACATTTGCAACTTGTAGTTGAGTAAAAATCAGTGACACTCAAGTCTTATTCACTGTAATTCGTTGTAGTGATCTGGTGACTGGTTTGTCACATGACTGTTCTACCATTTTAGGCACTTTTTGGGTAAGTATAGATTCTTGACTCATTCTGAGGCCAATGCATAATTAATTTCCATCACATTCTTCATTGCTCAAAATTGTAGAACGAAAGAAGATTATAGCTACAATTTTGGAGGGATACTAGGAATTGTAGAGGCCCTCACTGTCAATGACTTCAGCATATCTGTGGCCACATGACATTACTAGTTTCTCACAGCGTACTGGTGTGATCTTGGTCATCACTGACTTGCTTGAAAATTGCTGGTTGATTGGGAGATTCTTGCAGGGAAGGAACTGCATGCTGCAGGAGGTTCTGATAAACATTTGCATTCACCCTGCTATGTAGCTGTATAACACCACTTTTCTACTGGGGCTGCTGCTGGAGCTGAAGCCGTAGCCCAAAAGGAACCGGGCTGTGCTTCTCCAAAAAAATAAATAAAAAATAATAAAAATAATTAAATATGTGGTAAAAAGAAAAGATCCAGCAGCTGGTTCTGAATGAGTGCCACTCTTGGCTGAGCACCAGCCCCAGTGGAAAAAAAAGCTGTGTGAAAGGCCCAACTTCTGCTGCTGTTCCTCAACCTTTGACTGACTTCTTTGCACACTCAGGGTTCAGTCTTTCCACAGTTTGAGGTTGAACATAATGTTTCCCATCTTACCCAAATAAATAAAGTTTGCTCTGATCACTAATGTTTGGACCAGTCCTCCTAAAATATCTCAAATATCTTTTTTTTACTGTGCTTCAGAATACAATTAATTTATTAATATGCTTCAAAAACTGCCCTTGTACTCCTGTAAGAATAACTTACCTTTGTTTAATCTATCTATCTATTTAATATCTATTGACTAATTGATTTATTATTATTATAATTATTATTATTATTAACACAGGAAATATTAAGATTAATAAAATCTTAATCTTAAAAAAATAATGTTTTTTAAAAAAGAAAACATTACAAACCACTAATTTACTGCTACAGATAGTGAACACAATTACTTATTAATATCTAAACTCTATTACTGTCATTTTCAGATGATGAAGATTCACCAGATTCAGGATGTTTGAGAATCTTGCTGTTTGGGAGGACAGGAGGTGGAAAGTCTGCCACAGGAAACACTATCCTCGGAAATGATGAGTTTCACAGTGAAGCCAGTTCACAGTTGGTGACCACTGTTTGTCAGAAGGGAGTTGGTGAAGTTGATGGTCAATCAGTAGCTGTTATTGATACTCCAGGACTCTTTGACCCCTCATTGACAAAAGAACAAATGCAGGAAGAAATAATTAACTGTATTTCACTGTCAGCACCTGGACCACATGTGATCATCATTGTGCTGAGTGTGGGAAGATTCACACCAGAGGAGAAAGACATTTTAGACATGATCAAGATGATCTTTGGCCCAAAAGCAGCAGATTTCTGCATTGTCCTCTTCACTAGATTAGATCGTCTGAGAGGACAAACAATAAAACAATATGTAGACAGAAGCAAAAATGATGAACTCAAGAAACTGATCAGTGACTGTGGAAACAGATTCCTGGCTTTTAACAACACAGAAACACAAGAGCAGACACAAGTTACTCAGCTGGTAAATATAATAGAAGAGATGAATCAGGGCCAAACTTTCACTAATGAGATTTTCAAGGAGGTAGCGGTCTCTATTGAACAGAGAATGGAAATGATAGAAGAGAATGAAAGAAAGATTCAGGCTCAAGTTGAAGAATTAGAAGCCAGATATGACACGAAAGACCATCGAATGAGAATGAGACTGGAGGAGAAGAAACAAAAGATAGATGAGGAAAGAGAAAGGCCAGAAAACAAGTTCAGAGAAAGAGAGGAAACACTCAGGAGAGAGTTTGAGGAGAAAGAAAAATCAGAGCAGAAGACACGAGAGACGGAGGATCAGAAACGATCAGAAGAGGAGAAACAGCAAAGAGCTGAATATGATACAAGAATAGAGGAGATGAAGAGAGAGATTGAAAATCAGAGAATACAGTATGAAAAACAGCAAAAAGAAAGAGAAGAAGAAGATAGAAAGAGAGAAGAAGAATATAAACAAGATCAAGAAAAGATGAAAAATGATCATGAACGTATTATAGCAGAATTACAGATGAAACAGAAAGAGGAAATAAAAAAGAGAGATTCAGAGGAACAAATGAGGAAAAAACAAGAAAAAGAGAGAGAAGAATGGAAGAAAAAAATAAAAGAGTCTGAAAATGACAAAGAGACTCAAGAGGAAATTAAACGACAGCAGAGAGAATGGGAGGAAGAGAAGGAACAACAGATGAGAGAACGAGAGGTAGAGGAAAGAAAGAGAAAAGAGAGACATGAGAAACAGCTGAAAGAAAAACAAGAAGAACTGGAGAACAAGAGAAAGAAATATGAAAGTGAGAGAGATGAAGAAAAACAAAACAGAGAGGAAGAGAAACAACACCAGAAAAAAGAGAGAGAACAGAAAGAGAAAGAATATGAAGAAAACCTAAATGAAATGGAGAGACGTTATGAGCGACTGGAGCAAGAGAGGAAAAAGGAGTGGGAGAAAAGAAAACAAAAGGATGAAGAGAGACAAGTGGGGAAGAGAAAGAGATGGGAGAAAATGATGGAAGATCTGAAACAAGAACATGAGGAGGAGATCGGGAGAAGAGAAAGAGAGGAGAGAGAAAGAATAGACAGAGAAGAACAAGAGTGTGATGAAATGAAACAGAAACATGCAGAGGAAATAGAGAAGATGAAAAAGAAGCATGAAGATGAAATCAAAAAACAAAGAGATGAATTGAATAAATTAAGAAAAAGAAAAGAGGAGCAGGTTCAGGAGCTCAAGGAGAGACTTGAACAACTAAATGAAGTGAAAAGGTTAAGAAAGGAACTAAAAGATAAACAGTCATGTCATGTCATGTGAAACATTTTAGCATTATTGATGAGTAATGGTCCTTTCACACAGAGTCCAAAATTTTATGACCTAAAATAAATATGACCTCACGTTGTGTCAAACACGTTTACGCACTTTTGTCAGTCATTAAAAAAATCCAGTTCGTGTTTAATTTTCTGCCTTCTTCACCTTCATAGCAAGCATTTTGAAAGGTGTTTTGATCATTCAGAGCCAGCGAACACCAAAAACCTGAGTGGCGTCTGACAAGTTGGTTCACTTGGTCTCACAGCACAAAACAACAAAGTGCGGAATACAAAGGGACAGAATATAAAGAAAGATTGCGTGACAGATGATTGCAGAACAGCTTCTATGCAATCTCCTCTTTTTTTCTCTCTTTTTAAGAAGAGAGAGAACAACAAAGTCATCCTCACTACTTGAAAACTCAAGTAGTGTCTTGCAAATTTCTACGGATTAATTAACATGCATCGGACTCAGTGTGCAAGGCTTCTGTGCGTGATCAATTTATATGATGTTGAATGCAAAAAAGGGCATACTAAAATTTCGGACTCAGCGTGCAAGGATCTTAACGGTCAACCGACTTAACCGAAACAGATAACTAGGTTGAACCACACTGGCTGATACCAACTAATCAACTGATGTTTTTTAAAATCGATACTGAATGAAAACTAAAATGTACACTCATTAGCACCTAGAGCATAATACAGCATAATATCATACAGATAAAATTCCTTTTTAATTGATCATTGAATACTTTAAGGGTTTACACTTGCTAGTTTCCATGACTAAGGTCAAGATAAATCTTTTCATTACTACTGGATCTGCCAATTTGTTAACTTTCAAATGATTATTAAACAGTAAGAATTAACTATGCAAAAGCAGTAGCCCTTCTGGTGCACCCACTGCCCGAATTCACTCATTTAATTTCATTTGCTGCTTTAACTGGACTACGTTAGTGGACTAATGTATCCAGCAGTAAAGAAAACACAAATGTCAGCTGTTCATGAACAGTAAAATCTCTCAATCCAGTGGATGAAACCTCAGATGCTAATGCATCTAAATAGCAACCTCTGCGTGTAGCTTCAAGAGCAACCAGACATTTATTTTCCACTGATTTTGTTTTGGTTTATTAGGTTGGATTTGTGCTTGTTGGATGAAGTTCTGACTACAGTCAGTCAAAGTAAAAACTAAACAGGAATGAAGTTTGGACAAAGCCATCAAAGTCCAAGTACTGAAACACAAAACTAAGATTATTCAGTAAACCTTACTCTTTCGACACTTGCTTTCTGCTATTTCAGAGATTCCTCTCTGTCTCTTAGATTAATGACAGTTTTGGATACCAGACAAGACTAGCTGTTAAAGGGTTTTGGGTATCAGACAAAGCATCCTCTGACAGGATCTGGCATCTAGGGTTGGATCTAATAGTTCTGACTTGGGATTTGATCGAACACTGATCACATTGATATTTATAAATCACAACTAAATCACAACAGTTTGAAGTCAGTTTTATAGGAAGCTTTTTTTTAACTTTGGGTGTTGTTTTCAGTTAATTACTTGTAAAATGATTACTGTAATCTGAACATTATTTTGAAACTATGCTGTATTTTCTGGTGACTAACACAACAACAACAACAACAAAAATCAATAAAATTCCTTATTAACCCAGATTGTGTGATGATGTTAGCCCTTTATCAATAAGATTGTGTACAGTAACCAAATCATATATTTTTACAAACATTTAAATGGTTTGTAAAGAAATCTCGTTCCTCAAACTGAGAATTTTTTTTCAAAATTCATCAACCACATTATCATTAGCCCTGTCAAGATGATAAGTAAAGTCCCCAGCAATAGTCATCTTATAATATTTAAAATTTAAATATAACTTAAGAACTAAATTATTGCTGAAACTAATATTAAAATTATATAGCACACAACAAAGTATTGTACCTATCAGCTTAAACTTTAGTTCTTCAAATGAATGAAAAAGCAGAGACAGTTTGCTCAAAACACATTAAAAACCATGTTGAAAAACCACAGCAATGCTTCTACCACGACCATTTTGCCTTGGCTTACTAAAATAAGTACAATAAGGAGGACACAGTTCACTTAATTGGCTATACTCTTCATTCTTTAACAATGTTTCTGTTAAAAATAAATAAACAAATAAATCAATCAATAGATGCATTCTAAATTATTTAAAATAAATGACGAATGATCTTTTTTTAAATACATACTTGCCTAAAACTCACAACACAATCTATTAAGTCAGTTATCATTTAATATTTTAGAGCAGAAAAACTACACATAGCAAACAATACACATAACAACAACTCAATGCATAGCAAACCTAAGGATTCATTGATAAGTCATTAATAAATAATATTAAAATGGACTTTAACCAAAATAAGTCCCAATGCGACACAACATCAACTTTGGAAGCCAAACACCACCTAAAAAGTCATTGAATGCCTACTAAACAAGACCAAAGACTGTCACTGTCGACATCACGAACAGTATCAACCAACATAACGTTTTTCTTGAGAATTTCTTACTGTCAGAAACAAATTCTATCACCAAAAGTACTGCTATTATGCTTCATAAACACCGAAGCCACTTTCTTCATCACATCAGCAACCCGAGCAGCGGGAAACAGTACAAATGTTGTTTACCTTGTTCAGGAACTTTCAAATGCCTCTCACCGTCGAGTCTTCAACGATCACAATGTCTCCGGGCACAGGAAAGTAATTATTTCACGCGGTAGCCTAACAGCGGCGTGTATAAACTCAAACATACACTCACTGCAGCACAATTACAGGTGGACAAAAACCTTAAGTGACGGAAATTGCCGAGATTTTTTAGGAGCTAAAACATCCAAGTTCTACGGAGTCCCGCACAGGACATGCCGGAGAAAAAAAAAGTAACAATAATAATTTGTTTCCTCGTTTTATTAAACCGTGTGCACTAAATAGTAATCCGTTCCCTCGTAAATAGTGGCCATGTTTTAGTTGAATCAAACGAGCGAGCGAACGAATTATTATATTGTGCGAAATATCAGACAGTTCAGAAATTTCACACACCGAAAAGGTAACAGTAATTTGTAGTCTATTTAGGTCTGTAAGCATCTTGCACTCATCAGTAAGAGGATAATTTGACAACTTCTAATCCTCATCATGGCTTTAGGTCTGAAAGATCTAAAAATCTACAAAACTTAACTTATTTGTTAAAACAAAAGTTACATCATTATTTAATCTTACGGTTTATTTAACCCTTTAACTGTCATGCCCATTTTGAACATAGACTTGAAAATGCACTATCCAAACTCAGGGGCGTTTCTAGGATTTTAAAGCATCCGGGGCTGATGCCAAAACATCAGGGGCTAGTGGTGTTGGGTGGGAGCTCACCTCATGCTCACATTAGTGTTACTTTCATCAACGAAAATTATGACTAAATATCGTCGTCAACGAACCTTTATCACCTGACGAAAACGAGAGGAGACGCAACGTAAATGCGTTCTGTGCCTAAACTGCCTGACTGTAATTAAATGTATAATGCAATATTGTTGACGAATAAAAAACAGACTAAATGTAGGTTACAAAATAAAAACTACACGAAAATGTGTCTTCCTTTTCGTTGACCAAAACGAGACGAAACAAAATGTTATAACGTTATTTCGTTTTGTTTAGTAGCGTTATTATTATTATTTTGCAGTGTTTCTGAAGTGGGCTGCATCAGGTTGCACTGCACAGACGCAGGCGACGTCACTTCCTCAAGCCCCACTCGCCGACCGGGGGGATTATACAGTCGTGGCCAAAAGTTTTTAGAATTACATAAATATTGGAAATTGGAAAAGTTGCTGCTTAAGTTTTTATAATAGCAATTTGCATATACTCCAAAATGTTATGAAGACTGATCAGATGAATTGCATAGTCCTTCTTTGCCATGAAAATTAACTTAATCCCGAAAAAAACTTTCCACTGCATTTCATTGCTGTCATTAAAGGACCTGCTGAGATAATTTCAGTAATCGTCTTGTTAACTCAGGTGAGAATGTTGATGAGCACAAGGCTGGAGATCATTATGTCAGGCTGATTGGGTTAGAATGGCAGACTTGACATGTTAAAAGGAGGGTGATGCTTGAAATCATTGTTCTTCCATTGTTAACCATGGTGACCTGCAAAGAAACGCGTGCAGCCATCATTGCATTGCATAAAAAAGGGCTTCACAGGCAAGGATATTGTGGCTACTAAGATTGCACCTAAATCAACAATTTATAGGATCACCAAGAACTTCAAGGAAAGAGGTTCAATTCTTGTTAAGAAGGCTTCAGGGCATCCAAGAAAGTCCAGCAAGTGCCAGGATCGTCTCCTAAAGAGGATTCAGCTGCGGGATCGGAGTGCCACCAGTGCAGAGCTTGCTCAGGAATGGCAGCAGGCAGGTGTGAGCGCATCTGCACGCACAGTGAGGCGAAGACTTTTGGAAGATGGCCTGGTGTCAAGAAGGGCAGCAAAGAAGCCACTTCTCTCCAAAAAAAAAAACCATCAGGGACAGATTGATCTTCTACAAAAAGTATGGCGAATGGACTGCTGAGGACTGGGGCAAAGTCATATTCTCCGATGAAGCCTCTTTCCGATTGTTTAGGGCATCTGGAAAAAGGCTTGTCCGGAGAAGAAAAGGTGAGCGCTACCATCAGTCCTGTGTCATGCCAACAGTAAAGCATCCTGAGACCATTCATGTGTGGGGTTGCTTCTTATCCAAGGGAGTGGGCTCACTCACAATTTTGCCCAAAAACACAGCCATGAGTAAAGAATGGTACCAAAACACCCTCCAACAGCAACTTCTTCCAACAATCCAACAACAGTTTGGTGAAGAACAATGCATTTTCCAGCACGATGGAGCACCGTGCCATAAGGCAAAAGTGATAACTAAGTGGCTCGGGGACCAAAACGTTGAAATTTTGGGTCCATGGCCTGGAAACTCCCCAGATCTTAATCCCATTGAGAACTTGTGGTCAATCCTCAAGAGGCGGGTGGACAAACAAAAACCCACTAATTCTGACAAACTCCAAGAAGTGATTATGAAAGAATGGGTTGCTATCAGTCAGGATTTGGCCCAGAAGTTGATTGAGAGCATGACGAGTCGAATTGCAGAGGTCCTGAAAAAGAAGGGCCAACACTGCAAATACTGACTCTTTGCATAAATGTCATGTAATTCTCGATAAAAGCCTTTGAAACGTATGAAGTGCTTGTAATTATATTTCAGTACATCACAGAAACAACTGAAACAAAGATCTAAAAGCAGTTTAGCAGAAAACTTTGTGAAAACTAATATTTGTGTCATTCTCAAAACTTTTGACCACGACTGTAGGTTTCTTGATCGCTCACGTTCTTACTCTGTCTTTGCAGATTTCAGTTCCTGATGCTTTAATGCTTGTATTTGTAGGCTGAAATAAAATAAATAAATAAATAAAAAAAACCAATAAATCCATTATATATTATTATTTAGCCATTCTCTTATTAACATACAGGAAAAGAAACATAGAAAAAGACACCAAATGTAACACTGTATTTTTTTTTTTTTTTTTTTTTTAAGTGAATGTACCAATAAACAGGATCTATTGATATAAAATACAGAGGATTTTTAGCAGCTGATGAGCCTCAGACTATATCACCTCACTTCATACTGAATGTTTGCTGGTAGAAACCTATCTTTATCATACATTGTGATTCGTCCATATGAATCTGAATATAGTTCGAATTTTATTTACAACATTTATAACAACAAAGTATTTCCCTATATCTTACCGTTTTCTATGTGAAGAGAAACAGACAACCGTCAATTGATGCTGAAAATCGATTTAAATCATGAAACTCTCTCTACATAGAAGTGTTAGCAGACACACACGTAGCACCGAACATGACGAAAATAATTCACATATGATTCAGTAAAAACGTTGCTTAAACAAACGATGTAAAGTGTATTTTACTATAAAGTGAAATAGCGAACTACTCACCTCAGAAAACCGCCACACTGAAGCGCGCGCGCCCGCGAATGATGACGTCATCACCGCGAGGCGAAAGCAAAAGTATGCTGCGTGCAAGTCATCCTCGGATGTTCGTAACTTTTATTTATTTGTTTATTTTTTAATCATTATGCATATTAAGTAAAAAATCTGAATACAACAAAATGGTATTAATTAGTAATTTAATGGCAGTTCTTAGTAGTAATGGCACCTGAGAAGTATTTCAGATCATTTTAAAATATAATAAACAATTTAAAATATCTACATTTATGTATAAAATATTTAGCTAATTATATAATATTATTAATCAAATCATACAAAACAGAGCACTCTTTGGTTATTCCGTACATTATCTGGTTAGTTAAAATAGGGATTTGTTTCTATGTAGAATATAGTTGTTATTCCAGATAGGTAGGCTAACTCCATAGTTTGAGCTCTTTTTTATGAAAATGTGTATATGGAAGATTTTGATAAATCTGTAAATTTTTTGCTGGTGATTTGTCGATGGGTTATTGGAAATAGGCTAATTCGATTAACCTAAACATGTACACTGTACCAAAGACTGTAGAACACCCAAGACGTATCACTCCTATAGTTTTGAATGGGGAGCTGGCTGATCTAGCCTGAAAAATTAATTGGTGATTTCAAATATGAAATCCAAAATATGAAGTCCAGCAGCCCTGTTGAAGGTTTAATGCGTGTTCGGTCTTTTTACAGCGCATTTGCAAAGTTTGCTTAATTGATCAGAATTTAGTTTCACTTTTAATTTAGCCCCATGTTTAATCTGACTCCAGTTTCATATGATCGTTAGAATGTAGGTGTTTAATTTTGGCTGATCACAAATATCAATTAAGTATTCATTTAGATATCTGATTCTCTCTGACTCGCTATACTTTCAGTTATTCGTTCATTGGGGACCCGATGCCGCTTCCGCGTCTTACACCCGCGGAGTATGTAGAGCTCGCGATCACGAAAACGCCAGTCTGATTGCTGAGTCAGAGGTTGTAGGTGACTAATACGCTTCTTGACAGCCGCCTATTGCTTGCCTTCACAAAAGGTGTAGTTTACTTTAATCTTCGCTGGTACAACTTGCTAACATCAGTGATAGACAGAAATCAGGAGGTCTCAGATGATGTGCCTACTGCTCCATTCAATCCTGAGTCCTGAGTTTGCTCTATCCTGGTCGCAATTCGCGGTAGCACCAGCCTCCTCATAATCTACTAGAAATAAGGATTTCAGAATAGTCTAAAATGAATCAATAATATTTTATTTGTCAGGTAAAAATGCATCATGCCAATTACATAGTTAACAACGAGAATCCAATTCAGAATTAAATTTAGTTCCAATTCAAATAAATACATGACATCAATTACTCAAAGATAAATCTAAGAGTGGGAGACGCATACCTGACCGCATAGAGATACACAGCAGCATGTGAGATTTTTAGAGCCGAAGCTCCTGATCCTCTCACACACAGTGTGGTGTTCTTCTGAATACAGAAACCCCCCTACTGCTTTTGTCACTTCGCTTATATACCCAGACCAAAACAAACAAATCTTCCAATCAGTTGTAAAAACATAAAAACCTTTTGGTTTGTCAGGAAATCTCATGACCCACCTGGCAGGAGTTTCCCACCCGACCCTAAAAGGAAAACACACCCCTCAGCAGCAAAACACATTTCTACAAAGGTTTTTAGTTATCACCATAAAATAAGTGACTGCTGTGAAATTGAGACCATTTTACCAATTGCACGGAGACCTTTAGAATGATACCAAACATGAAAGGGAAAATTGCAAAATTATATATGTACAGTGATATGCAAAGGTTTGGGAACCTCTTGCAGAATCTGTGGATAATTTTAACAAAATAAGAGATCATTCAAAATGCTTTTTATTTTTTATTTAGTACTGTCCTGAGTAAAATATTTTACATAAAAGATTCACATATGGTAAAAAAGGACAGCTGAAATGATTCAGATAACCCCCTTCAAAAGTTTGGAAACCATTGGTCCTTTTGTTTTGTGATGGTTGTTCATGAGTTCCTTGTTTGTTCTGAACAGTTAAACTGAGCACTGTTCTTCAGAAATATCCTCAAGGTCCTGCAGAATCTTCAGTATTCCATCATTACATATTTGAACCCTTTCCAGCAGTGATTTTAGATCCATCTTTTCACTCTGAGGACAATTGAGGGACTCAAACACAACTATTAAAAGAGGTTCAAACATTCATTGATGCTCCAGAAGCAAACATGCATTAAGAGTCAGGGGGTGAAAACTTTTGAACAGGATGAAGGTGTCAAAATTGTTCTTCTTTTGTTAAAACATCATTTTTTTCTGCCCTTCAGAAGCAACAGAAGATGACAAATCAAGTACAATTTACCTTGACCTTCAAATTCGAAAAGAAGAAAAAACAGAGTAGACACACTAAAAGTGATACATATGTATAATTATAAAAAAAACTACTAAACAAAATAAAACTCACAGTAAAGGAATGCAAAGTAAAGTAAGTAAAATAACATGCTAGAAGAAAACTTTTAAATGTTGTTTAGGAAGGAAATACATCTTTGAGTTGATTTGAATCTCTCAGATGAATCTGCCTCTTCTTGAAGATGGACTACAGAAGATGTTTCTTTTTCCTGTCGCATTTTAGGGCTGATTATGACAGATTTATTCAAAAGAGAGTCTATTTTCAGAGCCATTATTTTGTCAGGTTTGTTGAGGATGCGGCATGAGTCCTGAAAGATGATCTACTTACTATGAATCCTTTTTGTATGCATGAGTAGATTAGGAAACTGAGTAAAACTCTTCCCACATTCAGTGCAGTGATACGGTTTCTCTCCAGTGTGGATCCTTTCATGTGCTTTCAGGGTTTCTGACCGACTGAATCTCTTGTCGCAGTGTGAACACTTGTAAGGTTTCTCTCCAGTGTGGATCATCTGGTGCCGTTTCAACTGTTGAGCTGTAATAAAAGTCTTCCCACACTCAAAACACATGTGATCTCTCACACCAGTGTGTATCCTCTGATGAACTTTTAAACTCTGCAGTTGTGAAAAACTCTTTTCACAAAAAGAGCATGAATATGGTTTCTCCTTTGTATGAACTCTCCGGTGCCTCTTCAGGCCTGTAGCCCAAAAAAATACTTTTCCACAATACTCACATGCATGCAGATTCTCTCCAGTGTGGGTGTTCATGTGCATCGTAAGGTTTAGTTCTTGTTTAAAACTCTTCCCACACTGATCACATGTGAATGGCTTCTCTTCAGTGTGGATGCTCATGTGTTTCTGAAGGTTTGCTGATTGTGTAAAACTCTTCCCACATTGATCACATGTGAACGGTTTCTCTCCAGTGTGGATCATCATGTGAACCTTGAGATTCTGTTTATATCTGAAAGTATCCCCGCATTGATCACATTTCTGCAGTTTCTCTCCAGTGTGGATCTTCATGTGGTCATTAAGCTGTCCTTTTTGTGTGAATCTCTTCCCACATTGATTACATGTGAATGGTTTCTCTCCAGTGTGGATCATCATGTGAACATTGAGATTCCGTTTGCTCTTCAAACTCTTTCCACACTGAGTGCAGGTGAAACTTTTCTTGTCTCTTCTTTTCAGTAAAGAAATACTTTTAATCTGTGAGCGAGTTTTTTCTCCAGTTTTGACATGATGTTGTTTTTCCTCCATCAGATCTGAAATAAAAGTAAAAACATATAAATAATTTTTAAAAATCTGAAAAATGTGAAGTGAAAGCAGATAACAGGTACACAAAATTATGATCAATTAGGTGTGTTTTTATAAAATGAGCTATTTAAAGAATATAGCTACAAACTTATGTTTCCGTAGTGAGAACGACTAAATGTTTTAAAACACAATATTAGGATTTATAGCCTATACAATAATACTACAGTCTCTCAGATGTATATTTAATTTACTAAAACAATAGTAATTACTTAATTTTAACCTTTTGGAACCTGTTAATATAAAACTGCTAAGTTGTAAACCAATGGAAAGTTACATTTGAATGAAAATCCTATGGATATTGACTAAATATCTTTGTAAGTGTGGTTTCACTACAGCGGTTCAATGACTAAAGAAACTTTAAAAGCACAGTTTTATAAAACTGTGCCTTTCTAGTCTATGACCACCCAATGCTAATGATAACAATGACAAAATATGTGGGAGATCGCTGCTATTATATGAATTTATTGTATTGCAGTAAATAGCACTTTAATGTTGATGTTGAATCAAGACTAGTTAGCACAAAATGTATAACTGATATAGTTTAATAACAGCATTTCATTGTGGTTACACCTGAATTTGTTACAAAATGTATGTATAAGATGATGTAATTGAGTCCAGCATGGATGTAAAATATTATCTGGGAGCAGATCCCCAAGAAGAGAGCCAGAAAAAAGATAATTCTCGCCAATAAAAAGAAAAAGAGACAGAGCAACACTTACAATCTTCATTTATCCCTTCCTTTGAGCATGTGAAGAAATTACAAATGGCCTTTTTGTTAAAGAAGTCGGTTTGGGACTGGAAAGTCTTGTTGGTTTACAACCCTATCTTCAACGCATTCTGGCTTTTAACAGGATTTCCCAGAGAAAGAGGTAAGAATGTAATTCTCTTTACTGAAGGATCAAGAATAATCACCAACCTGTTTGCTCTTCAGTGTGTTTCAATCTGCAGGGTTCAGGATCTCTTATGTTCTCACTGTCCTTCAATAAACTCTCTCTCTCTGCAGATTTCACTTCTTCCTGATGCTTTGATGCTCGTCTTCACTTGTAGACTGATGGGAATATTCCAGCATTTATTGCTGAACTGCAGTGGGAGGAGCTTCACTGAAGGTGTGGTTGTTGTGGGAGGAGCTTCACTGAAGGTGTGCTTGTTGTGGGAGGAGCTTCACTGAAGGTGTGCTTGTTGTGGGAGGAGCTTAAATAAAGGAGCAGCAGATCTGACAAAATTAAAGATAAATCAGTTATGGAGTTTGTTTTTACACTAATTCACACAATTTAAATATTTAGAGTTCACTCATCTATCATCCACAAAACATTTAAGTGAATAATTATTTTAAATAAACAGTTTTATTCACAAAAATCTGTATTTATTTTTAAGAAATAAACACATTTTAATTGCTACATTTATCTTGCCTCTCATTAATGTATATGCAAAGAAATATAGACACACACATGCACACAAATAAAATATATCAAATCTTAAAAAAAACGAAAAAAATAAAATTAAAGAATAAACAATCATAGAAATGTAATTGTACAAATTTGCAAGGTACAAATAAACCACCAACAGATTTTAACTCAACAGTTTGTTTTTTTGTTTTATATGAAATATGGTTTATCACATGATAATGAAATAAATGGTGTTATGATACTTGCTTACATCTTCTAATGCCACTATAACTGATTGTGTCATTTGCATAAGTCTGTAGACAGCAATAAAAAAAAGAGCTTAATGTGGCAATTAACAGATCTGAAGTCATCAGCATAATGAATGAGGTGAAAACAGGATCTATTGATGTGAAATAAAGAGGATTTTCAGCAGCTGATAATATTGATGAGCCTCAGACTATAAGCACTCATTAAACAAGCCATTCAGGATCAGCAGCAGATCATCTCACAAACTAAGTGTTTGCTGGTAGAAACTGATTGTTTGAGTCACAATATTTGCTGATAAGCCTATGCTATTGATCTAATATGACTATTATTTATCAAATAATAGAAAAAAAAAATACAATAAGACAGATGCTAAAATACAAATAAAACCAAAAACATGGTCACTATAGTTAAACCATGTTAACTGCAAATGAACTGTGGTCTTGCAACACTAACCATGGTTTAACCATGGTAATTTTAATTTGTAGTAAAACAGTGGTTACAAAAATTTTATTCAGTGGTACAAAAAACACTTTAAATATAATAAAACCGTGGCCAATCTTTATCGAACATTGTGATTTATGTCTTGCACAATACTTTATTGTCTTTAATGTTGGATGATTCATTATACACAATGGTTGGCAGTCCTCAGTCGGGCAAAGTAATGATGGACTGAAAAACCAATTGAACATGAAGCCTATATACATAAACAAACAGAAACTGAACAGAACAGAACAAGTATTAATATTAATACTGTAGAACACCCTAATATGAATAGAAAGAACTGAAAGCAAGAAATAAATACAAATCTCAGCATGTGTGACATTTGCAATAAACAGCATCGTAGACAACAGTCCAGGAACAGGGGGCTGTTTCATAAAAGATGCTAAGAAAAGCATGGATTTAAAATCCGAAACCTGACTTGAAATAACCTATCAAAAAATCGATTTCATAAACGACAATTTAAGTTCACGCAATCTCACTAATCTGATCCAGGTTTAGTGATTCAAGATAATGTCAGTCCTTTGTCGATAATGGATCAAATCGATCCACAACGACAAACAACAAATATATTTGTGCTTTAATGCGTTTGAGATGTTGTGTTTTTCCTTGTGCATAACAAATATGTCACAGTTATGTTCTTCATCTGTAAATGTTAGAAAGTCATGCAAAATCTATCCATTTTGCTGTCAGGAGTGGCCGATTCTTACAAGGATGAACGAGCTTACGCTGCACGCATGAGCACTAAACATACAGAACAGAATAACAGCACAATAATTTTGTGTAAAATATAATTATTTTTCTAAAATATTTGTTGCTGGACATTAAATGTGACACATGTAGAAGTTTAAACTTACATACAAGTGTATTTCTATGAAAGCAGTAACTGTAAATCAAACGTAAAATGGCAAATTCAGCCCTAATTTCTAGCTCAAATTAGTTAATGTGTATTTCTCTTATCGGTTAAAATGTAGTCTGTTTCCTGTTATTTACTTTCATTTTTAATTGAGTGATTTTAACTTTTAATTAGTGTTTTTAATGCTTTAAAGATTATTAATTTTAGATTGAACTGTTTTAATGTTCTACTAATAACCATAAAGGTAGAGAGAAAGCCTCCATGGCCAGAAACTGCTGATCAACTGAATATGCAAGTACCAACTATGTTAATAAAACAATGTCATTGAATCTTGGGCACAATCATTTGAACGCAGTTGGTTCTAGTCTATTTATTTATTTATTTTATTTTTTTAAAGTTGTATTTTCTGTATACCTTTATTTTTGGACTGATAATAAAGTCAAATAATTGTAGGTGAGAGAGTCAGTGGTAATATCAATGCGTTTCTATTGGTCAGTGTTAGAGGTACTCAATTTAGCCTGACAGTTAGCCTGCTCCAGACCAGTTTGGTTTCCCTGCATATGTTGCCAGAGTAACTGAGTTTGAACTTTTGTAAGTTTGATTCATAAAACAGAATCCACCAACAATAAGTCTGACTAACCGAAATAAGCCTGGCTTGTACTCTAATCTTGTTTTATGAAACAGCCCCCAGGGAAACTAATAAAGCAGTGTTTTAATTGTTTAGGTAGAATTTCCAAGCTCCAGTTCAGCAGGTGGCAGTAGCTGTTGAGCTGGTTGGAAACCCTCCAGTAAAACCCAGGAAGACGAAAACAAAAGTAACTGAGAAAAACATGCAGATGGCAAGAGAAAGAGTCGCTAATTCGGGTTGATTTTTACAGTTATAACCTTAGCACAGATCAATTTTAACACTCGTGGACAGTGTTTTTGTATGTTTAATCCACTTGCTGACAATCTACAGGCCTAAAGGGCAGACAAATGGGCGTTTTTAAATACATATAAGTAGTCACTATGGTGTTGCTTATGACAAAAAAATTTATGGCTTTGACCTTTTCACCTTTCCCCCTCCCCCCACTACCCCTCCCTGCCCGGGGGCTGCCCACGTGACTGCCACATGTGTCACGGTCCCACGTGACTTCTATCCGGATGTGTTGACCTTGTGGCCCTCTAACGACCTCCGGTTGATGGGTTTACCAGGTGTCGCGTCAACATATGACTTAGAGGTAGTGAAATATGTTGTATGTGCGTGACCGTCCGGTGACGGGTTACAGAAATACGGCGTATGTGCGTGACCATCCGGCGACAGGAGACAAATGAAACTCTGAGGAATGCTTTGGTGATTTTACAGCGTGGCCCCACGCATCCGTTGCGGGGTGGAGATCTTTGGGGCATCAGGTTGCGTTCCAAGGTTCACTTGCATTTTTTTTTCTTTTTTGGACAGCCTCATTCTCTATAGAAAATAAAAAATGAACCACGACAGAATAAGTAAACAATAGTACCGGTACATATCATAATAAACATATAATAATAAAGACTTTAAACAATAAAAATAAAGACTTTAAAGGAATAATAATGACCTTAAATAAATAAATAAATAATAATAATAATAATAATAATAATAATAATGAAATAAAAAAGATAAAATTCCCCCTTACCTTTTTCAGTGAGAAAGGATCCATAATTAAAATGAGAGATGAAAAAAGATTAAACTTTCTCTCTCCCTGTTTCTCTGTGTGTTTGAGCGTGTGAGACCAATTCTCTGGCTCTCTCTTACCCCTTACTCCCAGCCTGACCGTGTGCTGCAGGAGCTCATGTTACACAACAGAGCCATTTGAACATCTTATATGTAAAATTAACCGTACATGTAATGGCTGTATATACATTGCTTTTTCAGCAATATAATAATAACAATTGATATAAAAAATAGTTATTATTGAAAAGTCGCTATTAACACAACAGTCATGCGTGCGTCTCAATTTGAGCGGGCGTCTGTGTCTCACAGCCCCACAGCCGCACCTGTCATTTTCGCAGGGGGTACGAATTAGTTCTAACCTCGTTCTTACAGTTTACATCTGTTTTAAGAAATCTGTGAATTGTCATGATCTGTGAACATTGGAAACGTGCATCTCTCTATCTCTCTTGCTGAGACCTGTTCCCACGCGAGCGCTTTTGTCTGTGCTTTACTGTGTGAAAGAAAGGGTTTGCAAACATTTTAAATGCGATACATTTATTTCATAGTTACTTTAAATAAACATAATGCAACTTATTCCTGATGGCTTATGCTTATATTTTAGCTTAAGCATAATTTATTTCACATCAAACACTTTAGTTTCTTATTTAATGCATTACCGCACGATGAAATATATTAACAAAGTCTTTCTGTAATGTTTTAAAAATAAAAATGATAACACTTGGGTCCAACAGTGTAGCTTAATCATGTACACAAAGACACATTCAGTCCTCCAAGTCTTATTCTCTTCTTTAAAAAGAAATGAATATAAATGAAGTGATCACACATGATATAAATCAAAGCAAAATATTTACACTCGTTTTTAGGTAGCAGGAAATATTTTAACGGGGAGCCAGCGACGTCAAAATAAGTAAAGGGACAAATGTATTTTAACAGACCAAACCATAAGGATTATTGTGGACCTGGACATGCCTGGACATGTCAATTTGATACTGTAGCACTCCCTTAACCTACCCAATCACAGTAAACTTGCTCTATTTCTATATTTTTAATAAACATAATTTAGTATATTTTTGTAAAGTTTTTACTGTACGAAGTGAACACCGACCCATCACACAAAAAATTCAACATACTTCCATTTTTAATAAAATATTGTAAGTAATCTAAATTATTATAGTAGGACGCAAGACATTTCATCATAAATCACATTTACGTTGTTATATCAGTGTAATATCCAAATTATTATAAATTATTATACAAATTTGTGATCTAATAAGTCCTATAAACATTTCAACCTAAAAAGTGACTCAAGCAAAAGACAAAATAAAAACATGAAAAACATTTTGTCACTAAAGCAAAGCAATGCAAACCAAACATTTATCACACATTTTAAACAAGTATTTTTGTTTTCTCAAAACACAAACATGTACGATCACGCTGCTCACGTATTACTGTAGCACAATTTGTGCTGAATACAGTATAATTATAACCATTAATATGTTTTAAGGTACTGGAAACACACAAATGTCAGGGTAGGACAAAACATCACCAGGGGCCCCAAAGCCCCTCAGACCCCAGAGGGTTAAAAAAGATGGTAATACATATATAATTATACATGACATCATAGTAACAAACATGTTACTACAGCTAAACAAATCATTCATTGTACATCTTAAACAAGTATTCAACATTTAAGTTTATTGAACTTATGAAACACATAATTCACTTCTCCATGTTTATAAAAATAAACATTTACAATACTTTTAGGTGATCACAAATATAAAACATAGTAACAAACATGCTACTACAACAAAACAAATCATTATTCCACATTTATTTTATATTTTTAAGTTTATTGAAATTATAAAACATAGTAACAAACATGTTACTACAGCAAAACAAATCATCCATCGTACATCTTAAACATGTATTCAACATTCATTTAGGTTTTTGAACTTATAAAACACATCAATCGCTTCTTTTTAAAGATGATACTAAACATCTCCATGTTTATGAAAATAAACATTTACATTAGTTTTAAGTGATCATAAAAATGGCTTACATTATTTTCTTTCGAACAATGATAAACATTTTTGCAAATCTTTCATTCACAGAATGGATAAGTTAAAATATAAATGAAACTCTTTGGTCCTCCCATGGAAAACTCCAATGTGAAACTGATGGTCTGTTTCAGATCCTCACATAGTTGGGTGGGGTGAGGGATGACTAGTAGACCAGATGATCTGAGATGTTAGTCTGCTAACCTTTTTTCTAAGAGTTTCCTTACAGATGATGTCCGGTGGTTCTTGCGTAAATTTCAACTAAAGAATAATTTGTATTAGATTTATTTCATATCAATCGCTTTAGATTCTTAAAGTTTCTTAGTTTAAACATAATCATACATTTTTATCCCCCTCACACACACACACACACACACACACACACACACACTATAAGACATGTTGCCAAAGTCTTTGTGTGTGTTTAAAAATAAAAGTATTAAAATATTCCATTTATTTTAAATGAATGCGAAGGAGCATGTGTCAGACGCAGAGTTGGTAATTCCTTATTTGAGTTGTATCTTTTAGAAAATGTTTATTTTATTTCAAAAACATGTTGCTGCTTTAAAGGCTATATAAATAAAAAATATATAAATATAAATCTTGAACCCAATATCTGAATATCATTATTGCTGTGCTCATACTTTTCTGAATGGTCTTTATCAGCGTAATAAATATCAGGGTGAAACTTAGCCTTCACTGAAAATATACTATTGTTCATCTACTCTAAAATATATGTAGACAGTTACCATGTGTTGATGGTCACGTCTTTGAAGAGAGAGCTTTACCCCATAATGATCACAGGTTTGTTTAAAATGTGGAGCCTCAATCTTTACTGAACGTGTAGCCTTGAGCATAATGGTGAGATTTGTCTCAGTTGTAATAGTAGTAAAACAGCGAGCCTTACTTCTTGTGTTGACGGTTCATCGTATTATTATGGAGATGGGTAATTGACCTAAAAGTAATACCAATTTAGTCAACCGCTCTCAAGTAGAGAGTGATTTTCTGAATTTTCAATTTATTTATAATCGCAGAATGCTGATGGTTCTCATAGAGAATGACTCGCCTAAAGACATATACAATCCAACCAACAAGATGTGAACAGAGTCATCCGTCATCCTGATCATTTGATGACATAAAATGTCAGTCACAATAGACCACGAGGGGGATTTCTGTATTCTGTGTGCATTAGGACGCCTTTCTTAAATGATGTGTAACTGGTTTTATTGAATTTATGTTGGTGCTTGGGGTTTGTATGTAGGGGAATAGCAAGGACGATAAGGTTTACTCTATATCTATGTGGGTCAAAAATAATAACCTAAGAAACTGACCATAAAAAGTTGAAACAAGCTCAGCTGATTCAATTAAAAAAAAGCTATATATATAAAACATGTTGAAGGAAAGTAACATATCTCATCCGGTTCCCCTGCGTTGGAACCTCGTAGTAAAATTTTAAATGTAGATTTGTTAAGAAGAAGGAAAAATCTGTTATCTGGCTTAGTAGCATTTAAAAGCATCACTTTCCTAAAAACATTGTGTCTAACTTACTCGGTAGCATGATTGCCGTTTTATCATGTACAGTATTGACCACACGTTTATCAGACTGATAAAAGTAAAAGTACCAGTATATTAGGTGCAAAATTTGAATGTAAGTATGTGGGTTAAATCACTGAATAAATGAATAACAGTGAGTGTATAATAATGTTGTGTGTTCCAAGATTACTGTCAAGTCTTCATGAGATGGACAGCGCAGATTTCGCCTTACATTGGAAGTCTCGTATGTGGCCGAATGATTTTTCATTTAGCTTTTCAGAGCAATTGTATATTCTCAGGAGAGTCACTGACCCCCAGAAGACCCTCCTCACATGTGTTGTGTCATTCACGCGTAGTTTAGTCAGTGAGTATCCAAAGAATGTGTGTCAGTGTGACATGAGATGCATTTGGGGGTGTCTTTTCTCATATCTGTAACATCCTCATGCCCACAAGTTGTTGTTGAAACAAACATTTTAAACAAACCTGTGATCATTATGGGGTAAAGCTCTCTCTTCATAGATGTGACCCCAACACATGGTAACTGTCTACATATATTTTAGAGTAGATGAACAATAGTATATTTTCAGTGAAGGCTAAGTTTCACCCTGATATTTATTACGCTGATAAAGACCATTCAGAAAAGTATGAGCACAGCAATAATGATATTCAGATATTGGGTTGAAGATTTATATTTATATATTTTTTATTTATATAGCCTTTAAAGCAGCAACATGTTTTTGAAATAAAATAAACATTTTCTAAAAGATACAACTCAAATAAGGAATTACCAACTCTGCGTCTGACACATGCTCCTTCGCATTCATTTAAAATAAATGGAATATTTTAATACTTTTATTTTTAAACACGCACAAAGACTTTGGCAACATGTCTTATAGTGTGTGTGTGTGTGTGTGTGTGTGTGTGTGTGTGTGTGAGGGGGATAAAAATGTATGATTATGTTTAAACTAAGAAACTTTAAAAATCTAAAGCGATTGATATGAAATAAATCTAATACAAATTATTCTTTAGTTGAAATTTACGCAAGAACCACCGGACATCATCTGTAAGGAAACTCTTAGAAAAAAGGTTAGCAGACTAACATCTCAGATCATCTGGTCTACTAGTCATCCCTCACCCCACCCAACTATGTGAGGATCTGAAACAGACCATCAGTTTCACATTGGAGTTTTCCATGGGAGGACCAAAGAGTTTCATTTATATTTTAACTTATCCATTCTGTGAATGAAAGATTTGCAAAAATGTTTATCATTGTTCGAAAGAAAATAATGTAAGCCATTTTTATGATCACTTAAAACTAATGTAAATGTTTATTTTCATAAACATGGAGATGTTTAATATCATCATTAAAAAGAAGCGATTGATGTGTTTTATAAGTTCAAAAACCTAAATGAATGTTGAATACATGTTTAAGATGTACAATGAATGATTTGTTTTAGTGTAGTAACATGTTTGTTACTATGTTTTATAATTTCAATAAACTTAAAAATATAAAATAAATGTGGAATAATGATTTGTTTTGTTGTAGTAGCATGTTTGTTACTATGTTTTATATTTGTGATCACCTAAAAGTATTGTAAATGTTTATTTTTATAAACATGGAGAAGTGAATTATGTGTTTCATAAGTTCAATAAACTTAAATGTTGAATACTTGTTTAAGATGTACAATGAATGATTTGTTTAGCTGTAGTAACATGTTTGTTACTATGATGTCATGTATAATTATATATGTATTACCATCTTTTTTAACCCTCTGGGGTCTGAGGGGCTTTGGGGCCCCTGGTGATGTTTTGTCCTACCCTGACATTTGTGTGTTTCCAGTACCTTAAAACATATTAATGGTTATAATTATACTGTATTCAGCACAAATTGTGCTACAGTAATACGTGAGCAGCGTGATCGTACATGTTTGTGTTTTGAGAAAACAAAAATACTTGTTTAAAATGTGTGATAAATGTTTGGTTTGCATTGCTTTGCTTTAGTGACAAAATGTTTTTCATGTTTTTATTTTGTCTTTTGCTTGAGTCACTTTTTAGGTTGAAATGTTTATAGGACTTATTAGATCACAAATTTGTATAATAATTTATAATAATTTGGATATTACACTGATATAACAACGTAAATGTGATTTATGATGAAATGTCTTGCGTCCTACTATAATAATTTAGATTACTTACAATATTTTATTAAAAATGGAAGTATGTTGAATTTTTTGTGTGATGGGTCGGTGTTCACTTCGTACAGTAAAAACTTTACAAAAATATACTAAATTATGTTTATTAAAAATATAGAAATAGAGCAAGTTTACTGTGATTGGGTAGGTTAAGGGAGTGCTACAGTATCAAATTGACATGTCCAGGCATGTCCAGGTCCACAATAATCCTTATGGTTTGGTCTGTTAAAATACATTTGTCCCTTTACTTATTTTGACGTCGCTGGCTCCCCGTTAAAATATTTCCTGCTACCTAAAAACGAGTGTAAATATTTTGCTTTGATTTATATCATGTGTGATCACTTCATTTATATTCATTTCTTTTTAAAGAAGAGAATAAGACTTGGAGGACTGAATGTGTGTTTGTGTACATGATTAAGCTACACTGTTGGACCCAAGTGTTATCATTTTTATTTTTAAAACATTACAGAAAGACTTTGTTAATATATTTCATCGTGCGGTAATGCATAAAATAAGAAACTAAAGTGTTTGATGTGAAATAAATTATGCTTAAGCTAAAATTTAAGCATAAGCCATCAGGAATAAGTTGCATTATGTTTATTTAAAGTAACTATGAAATAAATGTATCGTATTTAAAATGTTTGCAAACCGTCTCTTTCACACAGTAAAGCACAGACAAAAGCGCTCGCGTGGGAACAGGTCTCAGCAAGAGAGATAGAGAGATGCACGTTTCCAATGTTCACAGATCATGACAATCCACAGATTTCTTAAAACAGATGTAAACTGTAAGAACGAGGTTAGAACTAATTCGTACCCCCTGCGAAAATGACAGGTGCGGCTGTGGGGCTGTGAGACACAGACGCCCGCTCAAATTGAGACGCACGCATGACTGTTGTGTTAATAGCGACTTTTCAATAATAACTATTTTTTATATCAATTGTTATTATTATACTGCTGAAAAAGCAATGTATATACAGCCATTACATGTACGGTTAATTTTACATATAAGATGTTCAAATGGCTCTGTTGTGTAACATGAGCTCCTGCAGCACACGGTCAGGCTGGGAGTAAGGGGTAAGAGAGAGCCAGAGAATTGGTCTCACACGCTCAAACACACAGAGAAACAGGGAGAGAGAAAGTTTAATCTTTTTTCTTCTTTTTCATTTGAATTATGGATCCTTTCTCACTGAAAAAGGTAAGGGGGAATTTTATCTTTTTTTATTTCATTATTATTAATATTATTTTAAAGTCATTATTATTCCTTTAAAGTCTTTATTTTTATTGTTTAAAGTCTTTATTATTATATGTTTATTATGATATGTACCGGTACTATTGTTTACTTATTCTGTCGTGGTTCATTTTTTATTTTCTATAGAGAATGAGGCTGTCCAAAAAAGAAAAAAAATGCAAGTGAACCTTGGAACGCAACCTGATGCCCCAAAGATCTCCACCCCGCAACGGATGCGGGGGCCACGCTGTAAAATCACCAAAGCATTCCACAGAGTTTCATTCGTCTCCTGTCGCCGGATGGTCACGCACATACGCCGTATTTCTGTAACCCGTCACCAGACGGTCACGCACATACAACATATTTCACTACCCCTAAGTCATACGTTGACACGACACCTGGTAAACCCATCAACCGAAGGTCATTAGAGGGACACAAGGTCAACACATCCGGAAAACGTTTGTGAAACAGAAAAGTTCTTCAGATGTTAAAGGTTCTTTATTGAACGATTTAGACAAAAAAGGTTCTTCTATGGCACCGTGAAGCAGCTTTATTTTTAAGAGTGTAGTGCAGCAAAAATCAGTTTGTTTGTGTGTGTGTGTGCGTGTGTGTGTGTGTGTGTATGTGTACTATTCACCACTGTGTGTGCACTTGGATGGGGTAAATGCAGAACACAAATTCCAAGTATGGGATGCAATACGAGGCCATGCATTACATCCTTTCCTTGGCAAAAATAAAAGTTTATCCATGGCCGGGAGCCCACTGGTCACAACAACTACAAGAGACTCTCTAAACTGAAAGATACATGTACATTCGCAACTTGTAGTTGAGTAAAAATCAGTGACACTCAAGTCTTACTCACTGTAATTCGTTGTAGTGATCTGGTGACTGGTTTGTCACATGACTGTTAGTTCTACCATTTTAGGCACTTTTTGGGTAAGTATAGATTCTTGACTCTTTCTGAGGCCACTGCATAATTCATTTCCATCACATCCTTCATTGTTCAAAATTGTAGAACGAAAGAAGATTATAGCTACAATTTTGGAGGGATACTAGGAATTGTAGAGGCCCTCACTGTCAATGACTTCAGCATATCTGTGGCCACCTGACATTACTAGTTTCTCACAGTGCGCTTGTGTGATCTTGGTCATCACTGACTTGCTTGGAAATTGCTGGTTGATTGGGAGATTCTTGCAGGGAAGGAACAGCATGCTGCAGGAGGTTCTGATAAACATTTGCATTCACCCTGCTATGTAGCTGTATAATACCACTTTTCTATTGGGGCTGCTGCTGGAGCTGAAGCCGTAGCCCAAAAGGGAACCGGGCTGTGCTTCTCCAAAAAATAAATAAAAAATAATAAAAAGAATTAAATATGTGGTAAGAAGAAGAGATCACCTTCCGCAAAAGATAACAAGTGATTCCAGTCACATGTTGGTGATGTAGAGGAGCTAGTTCTGAATGAGTGCCACTCTTGGCTGAGCACCAGCCCAGGTGAAAAAAAAAGCTGTGTGAAAGGCCCAACTTCTGCTGCTGTTCCTCGACCTTTGACTGACTTCTTTGCACACTCAGGGTTCAGTCTTTCCCCAGTTTGAAGTTGAACATAATGTTTCCCATCTTACCCAAATAAATAAAGTTTGCTCTGATCGCTAATGTTTGGACCACTTCTTCAGAATACAATTAATGTATTAATATGCTTCAAAACCTGCCCTTGTACTCCTGTAAGAATATCTTACCTTTGTTTAATCTACCTGTCTACTTAATATCTATTGACTAATTGATGTATTATTATTATTATTATTATTATAAACACCGGAAATATAAAGATTAATAAAATCTTAATCTTAAAAAAAGTAATGTTTTTTAAAAAATAAAACATCACAAACCACTAATTTACTGCTGCAGATAGTGAACACAATTAATTCTTAATCTCTAAACTCTATTACTGTCATTTTCAGATGATGAAGATTCACCAGATTCAGGATGTTTGAGAATCTTGCTGTTTGGGAGGACAGGAAGTGGAAAGTCTGCCACAGGAAACACTATCCTCGGAAATGATGAGTTTCACAGTGAAGCCAGTTCACAGTTGGTGACCACTGTTTGTCAGAAGGGAGTTGGTGAATTTGATGGTCAATCAGTAGCTGTTATTGATACTCCAGGACTCTTTGACCCCTCATTGACAAAATAACAAATGCAGGAAGAAATAATTAACTGTATTTCACTGTCAGCACCTGGACCACATGCGATCATCATTGTGCTGAGTGTGGGAAGATTCACCCAAGAGGAGAAAGACATTTTAGACATGATCAAGATGATCTTTGGCTCAAAAGCAGCAGATTTCTGCATTGTCCTCTTCACTAGATTAGATAGTCTGAGAGGACAAACAATAAAACAATATGTAGACAGAAGCAAAAATGATGAACTCAAGAAACTGATCAGTGACTGTGGAAACAGATTCCTGGCTTTTAACAACACAGAAACACAAGATCAGACACAAGTTACTCAGCTGTTAAATATGATAGAAGAGATGAATCAGGGCCGACATTTCACTAATGAGATTTTCAAGGAGGCAGCGATCTCTATTGAACAGAGAATAGAAATGATAGAAGAGAATGAAAGAAAAAAATCAGACTCAAGTTGAAGAATTAGAAGCCAGATATGACACGAAAGACCAACACATGAGAATGAGACTGGAGGAGAAGAAACAAAAGATAGATGAAGAAAGAGAGAGGCCAGAAAACAAGTTCAGAAAAAGAGAGGAAACACTCAGGAGAGAGTTTGAGGAGAAAGAAAAATCAGAGCAGAAGAAACAAGAGACGGAGAATCAGAAACGATCAGAAGAGGAGAAACAGCAAAGAGCTGAATATGATCAAAGAATAGAGGAGATGAAGAGAGAGATTGAAGATCAGAGAATACAGTATGAAAAACAGATAAAAGAAAGAGAAGAAGAAGACAGAAAGAGAGAAGAAGAATATAAACAAGATCAAGAAAAGATGAAAAATGATCATGAACGTATTATAGCAGAATTACAGATGAAACAGAAAGAGTTAATAAAAAAGAGAGATTCAGAGGAACAAATGAGGAAAAAACGAGAAGAGCAAGAGAGAGAAGAATGGAAGAGAAAAATAAAAGAGGCTGAAAATGACAAAGAGACTCAAGAGGAAATTAAACGACAGCAGAGAGAATGGGAGGAAGAGAAGAAACGACAGATGAGAAAACGAGAGGAAGAGGAAAGAAAGAGAAAAGAGAGACATGAGAAACAGCTGAGAGAAAAACAAGAAGAACTGGAGAACAAGAGAAAGAAATATGAAAGTGAGAGAGATGAAGAAAAACAAAGAGAGGAAGAGAAACAACACCAGAAAAAAGAGAGAGAACAGAAAGAGAAAGAATATGAAGAAAACCTAAATCAAATGGAGAGATGTTATGAGCGACTGGAGCAAGAGAGGAAAAAGGAGTGGAAGAGAAGAAAACAAAAGGACGAAGAGAGAAGAATGGAGAAGAGAAAGAGATGGGAGAAAATGATGGAAGATCTGAAACAAGAACATGAGGAGGAGATCAAGAGAAGAGAAAGAGAGGAGAGAGAAAGAATAGACAGAGGAGAACAAGAGTGTGATGAAATAAAACAGAAACATGAAGACGAAATAGAGAAGATGAAGAAGAAACATGAAGATGAAATCAAAAAAGAAAGAGTTGAATTAGATAATTTAAGAAGAAGAAAAGAGCAGCAGGTTCAGGAGCTCAAGGAGAGACTTGAACAACTAAATGAAGTGAAAAGGTTAAGAAAGGAACTAAAAGATAAACAGTCATGTCATGTCATGTGAAACATTTTAACATTATTGATGAGTAATGGTCATTGCACAGAGAGTCCAAAATCTTCATCCGAAATATCTACAGTTAAAAAATAAATATAAATATTGTCTCCGAAACGTTTGTCAGACATTAAAAAATCCATTTAATGTTTAATTTTCTGCCTTTTTCACATCCATAGCAAGCATTTTGTGCAAGGTGTTTTGATCATTCAGAGAACACCAAAAACCTGCATAGCATCGGACAAGCTGGCCCACTTCGTCTCACAGCACAAAACAACTTATGACAAAGTGCGGAAATGAATTCCGACATCTCGCCAAATGGCGCCTGCAGCTGAATCATGACTTCATCCATTTTACAAAGCGCTGATCCACTGTGGGTACAGCATAATATCATACTATCATATTATTGAATACTTTAATTAAGGGTTTATACTTGCCAGTTTTTATGACTAAGGTCAAGATAAATCTTTTCATTACTACTGAATCTGCCAATTGGTTAACTATCAAATGATTAATAAACAGTAAGAATTAACTATGCAAAAGCAGTAGCCCTTCTGGTGCACCCAGTGCCCGAATTCACTCATTCAATTTCATTCGCTGCTTTAACTGGACTACGTTAGTGGACTAATGTATCCAACAGTAAAGAAAACAAAAATGTCAGCTGTTCATGAACTGTAAAATCTCTCAATCCAGTGGATGAAACCTCAGATGCTGATGCATCTAAATAGCAACCTCTGTGTGTAGCTTCAAGAGCAACCAGACATTTATTCATTTTATACTAATATAATCATTTATTATGCATTTTAATCATTTAATTATTTATTATATTACCTGATATTTTCCTTGCTTTTGTAATGTTTGCTATTGTTATTTAATCTAGTGGTGATTGTTCACTATGGGAGCAAAACTCTGATCAGTGCCACAAGTTAATTTTAGTGCATGACCAATTTATATACATGAACCCACATACACACACAATTACAGTTGGAAAGAGGAAAGCCTTGTTTCTGAATGCCCAAAATAAAGATATTTTGTCAATACATTTTTACAAACCTAGCCAGTACAATTATTATGAAAGCATCCAAATTGTATATGGTGACAGCAAAGCATACAGTGTGTAAACAAAACGATTTATGCACCAAATCCAGCATAAACTCTTATAAACATATTTTTAAACAATTAAGCACTGCTCAACCCTTTTGATGCTCCTGAATGCTTTTAACACTTTCTCCCATCGGATTTCAATCCGATAATTCACTGCTGAATTCACATTGGAATTGATTAAAACACTCACTATGCACCGGTGGACATGCACCATTATGACTGTGTGTTTCAAGGGATATTTGTCTTCATGAATAAGAGATACGACAACGGCACAGAACTACGATGTGAAGCAGTCATTTTCCATTGATTTTGTTTTGGTTTATTAGGTTGGATTTGTGCTTGTCAGATGAAGTTCTGACTACAGTCAAAGTAAAAACTAAACAGGAATGAAGTTTGGACAAAGCCACCAAAGTCTAAGTACTGAAACACACTAAGATTTTTCAGTAAATCTTACTCTTTCTACACTTGCTTTCGGCTATTTCAGAGATTCCTCTGTCTGTCTCTCAGATTAATGACAGTTTTGGATACCAGACAAGACTAGCTGTTAAAGGGTTTTGGGTATCAGACAAAGCATCAGGATCTGGCATCTAGGGTTGGATCTAACATTTCTAAATTGGGATTTGATCGAACACTGATCATATTGATATTTATAAATCACAACTAAGAGTTTTTTCCTTCTTTACTTTGGGTGTTGTTTTCATTTAATTACCTGTAAAATGACTGTAATCTGAACATTATTTTGAAACTATGCTGTATTTTCTGGTGACTAACACAAAAAAAATTCAATAAAATTCCTCATTAACCCAGATTGTGATGATGTTAGCCCTTTATCACCGAGATTGTGTACAGTAACCAAATAGTATTTTTACAAACCTTTAAATGGTTTGTAAAGAAATATTGTTCACTGTTAAAAGTGTTCCTCAAACTGAATATTATTTCAAAATTCATCAACCACGTTATCATTAACACTGTCAACATACCTAAAGTCCCCAGCAATAGTCATCTTATAATATTTAAAATTTAAATTTAAACTTAACTAAACTTAAAATTATATAGCACAACAAAATATTGTGTCTATCATCTTAAATTTTAGTTCTTCAAACGAATGAAAAAGCAAAGACAATTTGCTCAAAACACATTAAAAACCATGTTAAAAAAAACACAGCAATGCTTACTAAAATAAGTGCAATAGGACACAGTTCACTTAATTGGCTATACTCTTCATTCTTTAACAATGTTTCTGTTAAAAATAAACAAACAAACAAATAAATAAATGCATTCTAAATTATTTAAAATAAATGATTTTTTTTTTTTTTTTTAATACATACTCGCCTACAACTCACAACACAATCTATGAAGTCAGTTATTATTTAATATTTTAAAGCAAAACATCACTACACATAGCAAACAATTCACATAACAACACCTCAATACATAGCAAACCTAATGACTCGTTGATAAATAATATTAAAATGGACTTTAACCAAAGTAAGTCCCAATGCGACAAAACATCAACTTTGGAAGCCAAACACCAACTAAACAGCCACTGAATGCTTACTAAACAAGACCAAAGACGGTCACTGTCGACATCACGAACAGTATCAACCAACATAACGTTTTTCTTGAGAATTCTATCATTAACTCCAAAAGTACTGATAGTATGCTTCATAAACGCCGAAACCACTTTCATCACATCAGCAACCCAAGCAGCGGAAAACAGTACAAATGTTGTTTACCTTGTTCAGGAATTTTCAAATGCCTCTCACCGTCGAGTCTTCAACGATCACAATGTCTCTGGGCACAGAAAACTAATTATTTCAAACATACACTCACTGCAGCACGATTACAGGTGGACAAAAACTTTCAGAGGCGGAGATCGCCAATCATTTTTGAGGCGCTGAAACATCCAAGTTCTACGGAGTCCCGCACATGACATGCCGGGAGAAAATAATCAATAATAATTCGTTTCCTAGTTTTATTAAATCATGTGCACTAAATGGTAATTCGTTCCCTCGTTAATAGTGGCCATGTTTTAGCGGAATCAAAGCGAACGAACGAATTATTATATTGTGAGCACAATTTAAGAAACTATAATGACGGCATGCTTGCGAAAGTGATGCATCACTAGAACATCTCTGGTTCAGCACACTCCTCCTGAATGAATGAAAAAGAGAGAGAGAGAGAGAGAGAGAGAGAGAGAGAGAGAGAGAGAGAGAGAGAGTTTGTTAGAAAACTTTATTATCCATTAATTATATATATTTAAAATCTTCCACATATTATTTCATTTTATATTGTCACCAAAAATTAGAGAATTATTTTCAGCTTTGTAAAGTACTTCTCCATATGTCCAAATCATTTCAAAGTCCATTAGATTTTTCATACAAGAAAAATCATCTAATTCTTGTTTTTACAAATCCTTTAAAAACACTTTCAAATCAAATCAATTTTCTGTTTTCTACTTAAGTAAATAGACATATTTGATTGACCTATAATAAAATTCCACAGACGCCCCATTTATTTCTTTACTTTAGACTCTTTAAAACTATAAATAAACACAGCTATACTAAACATTTCATTAAAATCATTTCAAAAAACGCACTTCAAATAGAGATTGCAACCTTTTACAACATATAAAACAATGGAAAATAGTTTCTCTCTCCCCAAAAAAAAAAAAAAATACAACTATATTTTACCTGCGGATTTTAAATAGAAATAAAGACATTAACTGCAACAGTTCCTTGCAAAATCCTCTACTGCAAATCTCCAGAAAACTTTGTCAATGGTGGCTTGTATAATATACCCCACATGGGTTTAAAATTAGAAACAATACATAAATTACTTGGCCATGGAGTATGAGACCGATGTACCAACTGTTCTTTGTTCAACACCTTTGCACACATTTTATACAAACATTTCCGCCAGTAAACATAATATTTCTGTCCTTCAAAATTTTCAACACTGTTAAGGTTAATATCCGTATCTGGTAAATCCAGAGAAATCAACATTCTTGGAAAATTTTCCTTGGCATTTGGTCTTTGTTGTAATGTTGAACAATCCATTCTTCTTCAAATAAAGAGCCTCAACATTTTTCCAACATCTGTCCAACTATTCACTCAGATCGAAGTCCAAGTTTATGAGTTAGTGCAACAGTATTTCTTAAGTCTCTTCCGGCCATTTCCACCAAATCCTTCATTATTATAATCTGTGCATTTTTCATTTTTGGTTCAAGCAATGAAGGTATCTCACAAGATAAATTCAAATGAGACCCATTAATCATTGACTTTCTTCTGTTCAGGTAAATACTGCGGGCTTATCAGAAAGGTTAGTATATGCTAAGATTGAAGAATCTAAAGATTCTATGAGCTAGAAGATATTATACTGTTAAGTACATTATCAATCCATTGGAGAAAATTTGTAAAGGTAGCCTTGGACATAAAATTTACTTATGGGATTTAGCAGAGTAAGAGTTAGAGCTTTAGGTGATGTTTCTTACTCACGGTTCGGTTTATATCACGGTTTTAGAGTCACGGTTTTACTACGGTTCGGTATGTTTAAAAAAAAAACCTGTACTGTCAAATAAAAATAAAGAAATTAAGAACAAATAATCAAATAAACAAGCAACAGCACAAATAAATACAATAGCATAAAGACACAAATAAAATAAATAGTGCTTTTTGGGCTTTTATCACATTAATCACGGGAGGAGAGTGAGTCGAACTGACTGACAAGAAGAGAGGGGTGAGAAAGACAAGACAATAGCAGATGATTTAGTTTCAGAACAAAATGCAAAAGCACCTGTTTGGCAACATGACTTTTGTCATTTATCTAAGGTGATATTGGATGTTTTTCTTAAAAAAAAAAAAAAGTTTGTTTCTTATTTAATTGGTTCCTCAGTGTTTGCCGATTTTACTTGTACTTGTAATTGAACTTGAACTTAACTTAATTTAATTAACGTAACATAATTTAATTTTCATTAGACATCAAGGTATATGCCGTGTCTCCAAGCTTTATTATTCATTATGCTAATAAACATTCTAGGTTTTTTATTTGTTTGGTTCCACAGTATTTACTTATTTTCAGTTTTGTATACCTGTTTAAACTTTGTGTAATTTATTTATAATTTTATATTAGGCTTAGCCTATAGCATGGTGTATTTTTATTGCTTTTGTTAATAAAAGTTATATGATTTATTTATAGGCGTGTAACAAGACTCGTGAGAGGCGTGATAGACCCAAGTGCGAGCTTTATTACTCAGATCGTAGTCAAGACAGGCAGCGTCGATCTCCAGACGAACAGTGTTATCCAGGGCAAAACAATAGCGTAATCCAGAAAACAGGCAGAACATCAAATTACCACTGAGCAGTCCAAAGTAACAAATGAACAAGGCTATGAAACTAGACAAAACTATGACTATGAAACAAAACCGTGGCCAGGGGCGTAGCAGCCAATTTAAAAGTAGAAGAACAATGGGCATTTTACAGCACCAAAGTGGCAATTTGAGGAACATGCCAGGATAACTTACATGAACCTATTTCTGTGAAATCATACTCATAAAAATACATAAATAAATAAATAAATAAATAAAATACTGCAGGACTTGGACTTTAAGACCACTGTGGAAATCTATACTTTAATTTTTATGAAGTAGAAAATTATATGAAAAAGATATTTTATGATATTTACAATATTTAATTTACACTACACTTGAACAATGTTTATCTTACTACTTAACAGTTGGAAAAAAAAGTGTTAAATGAGTATACAAATTGCACCTACAGTAATTATTTGAAAACATATCAATAAAACCTAAATCAATGTATTTACAAGGTTTTAACATTTTCAAAATTGAAGTGAGATTACCCCAGACAGCCAAGTGGGTGAACGAATGGAAATTCACATGAGCAACAAGATTTGAAGCTCATGGCAGACACCCAAGAGATTCGCGCTGTGATTGGCTAAATGTTAGTTCACTCAAATCTAATTAACAGAAATACTGGCGCTAGGTCAAAAAAAGTGCGGGGGACAGAATCACCTGTTTCTAAAAGTGAGGGGGACATGTCCCCCCGGTTGCTACGCCCCTGACCGTGGCAATAACAAAACAAGGCAATGAAACAGGAAAAACGCTTGGTAGAGTCCGCACAGGCAAAACAATACTTTGCGAGGCCTGTTTGGTATAGGCCTCCTTAAATGGCCACCAACCAGGATGTAACCATAGAAGCAGCAGAGGGAGCGGTCACAGTCAGTCCGTGGGTAAGGGCTCCCTCTGCTGTCGTGGCATTACAAGACGAGTGAGTTTGACGTTGTATTTTGTTGTTGCTTGAATTGCATGAGATGAACTGCAAGCAATTGACGCTGAATTGCCCACTCTAAAAACTGCTGGGTTAAAAACAAACCCACTGTTGCATAATATATGGACAAAATATGGTTGTTTTAACCCAGCAATTTGGGTGAAACATTTAAAACAAATGCGTCAAAACAACCCAGTTGCTGGGTATGTCCATATTTTATCTAGCGTTAGGTTGTTTTTAACCCAGCAGCTTTTATAATTATAATTCGAAAGTGAAAGTAAAATGTGCACGGCACTTTTAAGCTATTTAAAAGCGAAGGAAAGTAAGGAAAAGAGGGAAAATTCTAATTAACTAAACACGAACAATTGCTTTAAGCCGAATTGCCTCTAATTTGAAAAGTGAAAGGAAAATTATTTTAAGCTATTTAAATACAAAGGAAAGTGATCACTGTTGTTGTATTGGGAAGCCAAAATATGTATCCATCAACAGAAACATACATTACATTAGCTGAACCCCGTTTGTTTTACGTGCTGTTATTTATAAAAAACAGTATTACAGATGCGTTGTAACCGTGGTCCTAGTGCGTGGTGAACCATGGGTGGAGAACGGTACGCTTCGATTTTTTACCGAGAACCATTACACCCCTAGTAACTATAACAGATTAAATGTCAAATACATCAAATAACTCTGCCACAGATCCACAGAAGTTTTGTTGGGTTTTACTCAGTTTAGTGTTTTTTGTTTGTTTGTTTTTTACTGTTCAGGATTAACAACAGCACATGATCTGTGTGAATAAGGAACTTTATTTTCAGTGTTAGCCACCAGATTAACAGAATATGTCAAAGTACAGTGTAATTTCAGAAAAATGTTCATATTACAATGATGATGCCACAAGTAATTAAATGAGAACATCCCAAGTAAATAAAAACTTCCTTTAACACCCTTTAAAAACTGTCATTGTTATGGCATCATTGTGATCAGCATCTCAGGTTATCATCTACACCATGATTTTCCAGTCGATAAACAGTTGACATCAGTTTTCAATCTTTTTTTTTTTTTTTTTTTTTTTTGTCTTTTAATGTCTGCTATAATTCATCATATTGTAAATCTACCAAAAGAAAATTAATATTGTATGATCATTTTAGTTCAGGTCTATACAAATCTGCTCCAGCAGAACTTCAATCAAACCCTTCATCAAGGTCTACATGATCCCTTAATAACTGACAGGCATGTACAGTAAGTGATTAAACATTGTATGACAGTGAGCCTTCAGGAGCAAATGGGAATAACCCTGATTATATGAACAGACAGAAAGGGAAATATAGAAAAAACTCTTAAAATTCACTACAAAAGACCTGTGTCATTTATTTGGCTGATCAGTAATGTTTAAAGCATTTTTCACATGACATGACATGACCATTTATCATTTATCTCCTTTCTTAACATTTTCACTTTATTCATTTGTTTTTGAATCTCTTCAAGTCTCTCCTTGAGCTCCTGAATGTGCTGCTCTTTTCTTTCTCTGAAATTATTCAATTTTTCTTTTTGTTTTCTGGCTTCATCTTCATGTTTCTTCTTCATCTTCTCTATTTGTTCCTCAAGATTCTGTTTCATTTCATCACACTCTGTTTCTTCTCTGTCTATTATTTCTCTCTCCTCTCTTTCTCTTCTCTTGATCTCCTTATCTTGCTCTTGTTTCAGATCTTCCATCATTTTCTCCCATCTCTTTCTCTTCTCCACTCGTCTCTCTTCATCCTCTCGTTTTCTTCTCTTCCACTCCACTTTTCTCTCTCGCTCCAGCTGCTCATAATGTCTTTTCATTTCATTTACCCTTTCTTCGTATTCTCTCTTCTTCTGTTCTCTCTCTCTCTCCTGGTTCTCTCTCTCCTTCTCTATCATCTGTTGTTCTTCTTCTCTCCTGGTTTCAAATTTCTTCCTTATTTTCTCCAGTTCTTCTTGTTTTTCTCTCAGCTGTTTCTTGTGTTTCTCTTTTCTCTTTCTTTCCTCTTCCTCTCGTTCTCTCATCTGTCGTTTCTTCTCTTCCTCCCATTCTCTCTGCTGTCGTTTAATTTCCTTATGAGTCTCTTGGTCATTTCCAGCCTCTTTTATTTTTCTCTTCCTTTCTTCTCTCTCTTCCTCTTCTTGTTTTTTCCTCATTTGTTCCTCTAAATCTTGCTTTTTTATTTCCTCTTCCTGTTTTTTTCTTAGCTTTGTCATGATGTGCTCATGATCATGTTTCATTTTTTCTTGATCTTGTTTATATTTTTCATCTCTTGTTCTATCTTCTTCTTCTTCTCTTTCTTTTAGCTCTCCTTCATACTGTATTCTCTGATTTTCATTCTCTCTCTTCATCTCCTCTATTCTTTGATCATATTCAGCTCTTTGCTTTTTCTCCTCTTCTGATCGTTTCTGGTCCTCTGTCTCTCGTTTCTCCTGCTCTGATTTTTCTTTCTCCTCAAACTCTCTCCTGAGTGTTTCCTCTTGTTCTCTAAACTTGATCTTCAGTCTCTCTTTTTCCTCAACTGTCCTTTGTTTTTTCTCCTCTAGTCTCTTTTTTATTCTTTCAAATGCCATGTCATATTTGGCTTTTAATTCTTTAACTTGAGTCTGATTTTGTCTTTCATTCTCATTTATCAATTCCTTTATCTGTTCAATTGGGAGCGCTGTCTCCTCAAACATTTCATTGGTGAAATGTCGGCCCTGATTCATCTTTTCTATCATATCTACCAGCTGAGTAACTTGTGTTTGATCTCGAGTTTCTGTATTGCTAAAAGCCAGGAATCTGTTTCCACAGTCACTGATCAGTTTCTTAAGTTCAGCATCTTTACTTCTCTCTAAATATTGTTTAATTGTTTGTTTTTTCAGTTCATCTCCTCTAGTGAAGAGAACAATGCAGAAATCTGCTGCTTTTGGGCCAAAGATCATCCTTATCATGTCTAAAGTGTCTTTCTCCTCTGGAGTGATTTTTCCCACACTCAGCACAATGATGATCACATGTGGTCCAGGTGCTGACAGTGAAATACAGTTCATTATTTCTTCCTGCATTTGTTCTTTTGTCAGTGAGGGGTCAAAGAGTCCTGGAGTATCAATAACAGCTACTGATTTACCATCAACTTCACCAACTTCCTTCTGACAAACAGTGGTAACTATCTGAGAACTGGATTCATCGTGGAACCCATCGTTTCCGAGGATAGTGTTTCCTGTGGCCGACTTTCCACTTCCTGTTCTCCCAAACAGCAAGATTCTCAAACATCCTGAATCTGATGATGAATCTGATGATGAATCTTCATCATCTGTAAATGACAATAATAGAGATTAGAGATTAACAACAATTGGATGCATTTGACCCCGAGTAACGAATGTTGAACTCAAATCTAAATTATAAGCTATTTAGAAAATGCAAACAGTCCATCTCAGTAGTTCTCAACCATTATCCATTATACAGGTCTCTTGTCCCATTAAATAAAACAAAGGTTGCTGACTTCCTTGAATATTTATGTTGATTATTATTATTTATTATTATTACTAGTAGTAGTAGTAAAAGTAGTATTACGCTGTTAGCAATTTCTTAAAATTACACAGTATTCAACTGTAATATGTACTGCATTTACTGTAGAACAGTTACAGTTTGTTACTCTATTTGTGAGAAACAGTCTCTTTGTACTATTACAATACAGCAGTTACTGTAAATCCAAACACATAATAAATAAATAAATAAATAAATAAAAATAAGTGTGAAACCTGACCAAATGACAGAAAGGCTTTTTCCCTCTCAGAGAAAGACAGCCACACACAAGAACCTTGCAGATAAAAATGTATGGGTTTCATTAAAGTCAGTCAGATCATTGTGATTTTTAATTTGCTATGTAATCGCTTGCCGTTACCCCATTACCCTATAGACTGTCAATGTACAGCTTGTATTTATTGCTAGCACAAAACCCACAATGTTTTTTCTCTAAACAATGTGGCATCTCTCAGAAGACATCATATGCATTTATTAACCATGCAAAAATTGTTTGTGTATGGTGCCTGAATGCCCGTGCACATTTCAAAATCTCTCCGCACAGATATAAACATTGTAACCTCTCCTCTCTGTTTCTCACAGAAGAACAAGTTATAAATCCTGATGAATGAGAAACCTGGCAGAGCCAGAGGGGTGAAGGGTTAAGGTGCAGCTGGAAGTCAGAAGCAGAGGCAGAGCCAGAGCAATGATGGATCAAGGTGGACCCAGAGACCAGCAGAACCTGAGTGATGGCCATAGTGTCCATGGTGGAGCCGAGGAAGCGTTGAGCCAAGGTGGAGCTAATGGGTGATACACTGGAAAAGATTTCTTACTTAGATTTTTTGTCTTGTTTCCAGCCAAAATATCTAAAAATTCTAAAAATCAAGGATTTTCTAGACAAACAAAAATTACTTGTTTTCAGAAAAAAAAAAAAAAAAAAAGTCAAAATTAAGTGAGTTTTTGCTTGAAACAAGAAAAATAATCTACCAATGGGGTAAGCAAAATAATCTTATTTTGCTTGAAACAAGACAGTAATTTTTGTTTGTCTAGATAATCCTTCTTGATTTAAGAATTTTTAGATTTTTTGGCTGGGAACAAGACTAATCTAAGTAAGAAAAGCATTTTTTGCAGTGTAGGGCTGAGGTGGAGTCTGGGGAGCAGATGAGGCTGAAGGGAGACAGTGGATATAAGGATGCCTTTGGCAGAAGAAGGATGTTTAAAGCCTGGCAGGATCAGCAGCAACGAAGGAGATTTGGAGCTGAGCATGACCAGCTGTGACAAAGGTGACTTGTAGCTGGGTATGAAAAGCACAGGCAAAGAATACTTGGGTATTCGGGTATACTAGCTGGGTGGGACCAGCGGTGGCAATGGAGACTTGGAGCTGAGCAGGACCAACTGCGATGAAGGAGTCTTGTAGTTGGGCGGAACCAGTAGAGCTGGAAGCTTGGATCAATCAAATGGAAAGGAAAGAAAAGGAAAGGATAGGATGTGATGTGTGGCCAAGTATGGTGACCCATACTCAGAATACTCTTGTGCTCTGCATTTAATTTATTGCTATCGCTGCCATATTGCTATTGGGGTTTGGTGCCTTGCTCAAGGGACTCACCTCAGTCATGGTATTGAGGGTGGAGAGAGCGCTGGTTTTTCACTCCCCACCCTGCTGAACCTGGGACTCGAACCTGCAACCTTTCAGTTACAGTGGATACGGAAAGTATTCAGACCCCCTTAAATTCTTCACTCTTTGTTATATTGCAGTCATTTGCTAAAATCATTTAAGTTCTTTTTTTTCCCTCATTAATGTACACACAGCACCCCATATTGACAGAAAAACACAGAATTGTTGACATTTTTGCAGATTTATTAAAAAAGAAAAACTGAAATATCACAGGGTCCTAAGTATTCAGACCCTTTGCTCAGTATTTAGTAGAAGCACCCTTTTGGTCTAATACTGTCACGAGCTGAGAGACGTGAAGACGTACGGGTTCATGTGCAAACTGTTTATTAGATACAACGAGCTAAACAGACAGGCTTAAGGGTAGTTACCGGCAGACAGGGATGGAGGAGACAGAGCAAAAGAGTAGTCAAAGTCCGCGTGGGGGTCGGGCGAGGAGAAAACAGAGTCCGAGGGGCAAGGCAAAGTCAATACTCCAAACACGAGCAAAGATCGACAACGATAAATCCAGAAGATGAAAACAGGGCATGAGAACACCAATGAACACGCTAGGTTGACGGCTATACATTGAAACAATGATCCGTAACCAACAATCAAACACAAGGAGGCTTTATACACTGAAAACTAGGTCAGAGGGTGGAGACTTGTAATGAAACACCATGATAACTGACGAGCGGGGCGGAGACATGAGTTCATGGGGATAAGTCCGGACCTGAAAACAGAAGTAAATACACAGGAGTTCAGAGTTCAGAGTTAGCTGGGCGCTAGAGTGCCCTCCAGTGGCCTGGGCTGGCACATCCAGCTGATCGTTACAAATACAGCCATGAGTCTTTTTGGGAAAGATGCAACAAGTTTTTCACACCTGGATTTGGGGATCCTCTGCCATTCCTCCTTGCAGATCCTCTCCAGTTCTGTCAGGTTGGATGGTAAACATTGGTGGACAGCCATTTTTAGGTCTCTCCAGAGATGCTCAATTGGGTTTAAGTTAGGGCTCTGGCTGGGCCATTCAAGAACAGTCACGGAGTTGTTGTGAAGCCACTCCTTCGTTATTTTAGCTGTGTGCTTAGGGTCATTGTCTTGTTGGAAGGTAAACCTTCGGCCCAGTCTGAGGTCCTGAGCACTCTGGAGAAGGTTTTCGTCCAGGATATCCCTGTACTTGACCACATTCATCTTTCCCTCGATTGCAACCAGTCGTCCTGTCCCTTCAGCTGAAAAACACCCCCACAGCATGATGCTGCCACCACCATGCTTCACTGTTGGGACTGTATTGGACAGGTGATGAGCAGTGCCTGGTTTTCTCCACACATACCGCTTAGAATTAAGGCCAAAAAGTTCTATCTTGGTCTCATCAGACCAGAGAATCTTATTTCTCACCATCTTGGAGTCCTTCATGCGGGCTTTCATGTGTCTTGCACTGAGGAGAGGCTTCCGTTGAGCCACTCTGCCATAAAGCCCCGACCGGTGGAGGTCCACATCTTTAGTATTTGCAAAACTGCATTTTTCCATCACAAAAATATGTTTAAATTACGACCTATGCTCTCAATGTCAAATGCTGAAACATTAATTAATGCGTTTATGACCTCAAGGTTAGATTATTGCAATGCTTTACTGGGTGGTTGTTCTGCACGCTTAATAAACAAACTCCAGCTGGTCCAAAATGCAGCAGCTAGAGTTCTTACTAGAACCTGGTTCTGTCAACACTGCACTGGCTCCCTATTAAACATCGTATAGATTTTAAAATCTTGCTAATTACTTATAAAGCCCTGAATGGTTTAGCTCCTCAGTACCTGAGCGAGCTCTTATCGCATTATAGTCCCTCATGTCCGCTGCATTCACAAAACTCTGGCAATTTGATAATACCTAGAATATCAAAATCAACCACGGGCAGCAGATCTTTTTCTTATTTAGCACCCAAACTTTGGAACAATCTACCCAACACTGTTTGGGACACAGACACTCTCAGTCAGTTTAAGTCTAGATTAAAGACCCATCTCTTTAACCTTGCTTACACATAACACATTAACACATTTCTATAATTCAAATCCGTTAAAGGATTGTTAGGCTGCACTAATTAGGTCAACCGGAACCAGAAACACTTCCCATAACACCTGATGTACTCAGTGCATCATCAGAAGAATGGCATCTATGCTAAAATAAGTCTGTTTCTTTCTTATTCCGAGGTCATCCTAACCACCAGATCCAGTCCGTATCCAGATCAGATGGTCACTGCAGTCCTCCGGATCCAGTTCATACCCAGCCCAGACGGTGGATCAGCACCTAGAGACGACCTCTACAGCACTGAATGTCAGCGGAGACCTAGATGAGCCCCAGAGACAGATCCCCAGTGAAGACCTCGTCACCTAGACGGCTGTCGACACAGGACCACGGGACCTGGTGAGTCCTCTGTGTCTGGCCAGAGGAGAACTGGCCCCCAGACTGAGCCTGGTTTCTCCCAAGGTTTTTTTTCTCCATTTGTCACAGATGGAGTTTTGGTTCCTTGCCGCTGTCGCCTCTGGCTTGCTTAGTTGGGGACACTTTATCTTCACTTTATCTTCACACAATATTGTATTTTATTTTATTGTATTTGATTAACTACCTTTACCTGAAAATTTAGTGTTTACTGTTGCCCTTTGCATTGTTGATATACTATTTCCTATTTAATACTGTACAGCCACCTTGTCACAATTCTGTATTGTTAAAGGCGGTATATAAATAAAGGTGATTTGATTTTGATTTGATCTTTGGGTTCTTCTTTGCCTCTCTCACCAAGGCTCTTCTCCCCCAATAGCTCAGTTTGGCTGGACGGCCAACTCTAGGAAGGTTTCTGGTCGTCCCAAATGTCTTCCATTTAAGGATTGTGGAGGCCACTGTGCTCTTAGGAACCTTAAGTGTAACCTTGGCCAGATCTGTGCCTTGCCACAATTCTGTCTCTGAGCTCTTCAGGCAGTTCCTTTGACCTCATGATTCTCATTTGCTCTGACATGCACTGTGAGCTGTAAGGTCTTATATAGACAGGTGTGTGGCTTTCCTAATCAAGTCCAATCAGTGTAATCAAACACAGCTGGACTCAAATGAAGGTGTAGAACCATCTCACGGATGATCAGAAGAAATGGACAGCACCTGAGTTAAATATGAGTGTCACAGCAAAGGGTCTGAATACTTAGGACCATGTGATATTTCAGTTTTTCTTTTGTAATAAATCTGCAAAAATGTCAACAATTCTGTGTTTTTCTGTCAATATGGGGTGCTGTGTGTACATTAATGAGGAAAAAAAAATGAACTTAAATGATTTTAGCAAATGGCTGCAATATAACAAAGAGTGAAAAATTTAAGGGGGTTTGAATACTTTCCGTAGCCACTGTACAAGCTTGACTCCCTAACCATTAGGCCACAGCTGCCCCCCACAAAGAATAAAGCTGAGTTTAGTTGCTTCAAAAACAGCTATTTTACCTCCTTGTTGCTGAGAAATATAATTTCACGAGTTCACCCTTACATCTAATCTGGTTGAGTAAACAGTAAGCATATTTTGGCGTGCTGTCCTGGGGGAGGGCTCCGAGCCCGGAATACGGCCCAAACCCAGAGAACTCCCCCCATCCCAAGTATAGGATGAGGATAGATTAAGAGTGAGGAGTTGGGGTGGAGGGGGGTGCCGAAAAACAGTCGAATGACAGAGATAAGTCGGCTGTGTGCATATATATGGCTTGTGCTAGTTTGAAAGATTACCTAGACGAGTTGCACCTGCGCCAAATTAGTTGATTACCTGATTGTGCTCCTCCCAAACTTTGTTATCAAACATCATGTAGTGATCCAAAATACAGGCTATTTTATTAATTAAAGTTGCAAGGCAGAGTTGACAATAAGCTTCTGTGCTCCTAAATGTTTCTGTGAGTGTGCAGGGAGACCTCCGATCTCTCTCTGTGTTTGTGTGTCTGTCAGTAAAAGCAGTGCATTAATATAAATTGTGCAGTAGACGGTTTTATTGCATACCTACCATTCATTCAGAATTAAGTATTTAGACAGACCATGGTATAAACCCAAATATTTGATTCTTTGCAAATTAATTTGACTGGTTGTTTTGAGTTGCTGTTTGTGTACTGACCCTCAGAAGTTTCTGTGTTAAGTTCACTAAATATATTTCTTTCTTCCTCTTCTTCTCTTTGTCTTTCCTGTTGTTTCTGATTCTCCCATTCTTCTTGTTCTCTTTTCAGCTCTTCTCTTGTCTTTCTCTCTTGTTCTTCTATGTCTATAATGTCTCTTTTATATTGTTCTTCTCTTTCTATATATTCATCTTCTCTTTTCTTTTTCTCTTTTTCATGATTCTGTCTTTCTTCCTCTATCATCATCTTCATTCTCTCTCTCTCTTCTTCGTGTTTGAACTGAAGATCTTCTCTCTCTCTCTGTCTTCTTTCTCTCTCTCGTTTAAGTTTCTGATAATATTCATCCCATGTTTCCTGTTCTATCTTTCTTCTTCTGTCCTCCTCTTCATCTCTTCTTTGTCTTGCTTCTTGTTTCTGTCTCTCCCATTCCTCTCGATCTCTTTTCATCTCAGTTTTATATTGTTCTTCTCTCTCCCTAAATTCCTCTTCTCTTCTTTTTCTATCTTTATCATGAGTCTGTCTTTCCTCATCCATCATTGTCTTAATTCGCTTTTTCTCTTCTTCATGTTTGGATTGGAGATCTTCTTTCTCTCTTTCCATTCTCTTTCTCTCTTGTGTAAGTATCTGATTATATTCATCCCACTTTCCCTGTACTTTCTTTCTCCATTTCTCCTCCTCTTCTTCTCTTCTTTGTCGTTCCTGTTGTTTCTGTTTCTCCCATTCCTCTCGTTCTCGCTTCATCTCCTCTTTTTCTCTCTTCAGCTCTTCTCGTATCTTCCTCTCTTGATCCTCTCTATCTTTAATGTCTCTTTTATATTGTTCTTCTCTCTCAATACATTCATCTTCTCTTCTCTTTCTCTCTTTCTCATGATTCTGTCTTTCTTCCTCAATCTTCATCTTCATCTTCTTTTTCTCTTTTTCATGTTTGTTCATCAGTTCTTCTCTTTCTTTGATCACTTGCTCCACTTTCTCCATCAGTATCTTGTTTTGTTTTTCTTGTATTTCTCTTTCCATCTCTCTGAACATCTTACATGAGTAATAACTCCCTCCGTTTGCTTTCACCATGTTGTCTATCTTCTGCAGTAGATCAGTCACCTGTGTTTGGTCTCCAGTCTCTTTATTATTGAACACATGGAATCTGTTTCCACATGATTCAATCAGCTGATTCAAATCAGATCCAGGGTTTCCCAAATACTGTTCTATGGTTTTGCCATTTAGATCATCTCCTCTGGTGAAGAGCACCATGGTGTACTTTAAAGAGTTTTCACCAAACATCTCTTGGATGATCTTCACTGATGTTTTCTCTTCTTTAGTGAATCGTTGTCCTAAATTGATCACAATGAATAACACATGTGGTCCAGGCAGGATCATGGAGATGCAGCTGCCGATTTCTCTCTGGATCGCCTCATTAGTCAGATCAGTATCAAACAGTCCTGGAGTGTCGATCACAGTAATGTGTCTGCTGTTGATTTCAACTGTATTTTTCTGACACACTTTAGTAACAGATTTTTCAGAAATCTCTGATATAAATGCTTCTCTTCCTAAGATGGTGTTTCCAGTTGAACTCTTTCCAACTCCAGTTTTACCCAGCAGCACAATCCTCAGATCATCTTCTCTATCTCTTGAATCTAAAGGTAGATCAAATAAAAATTAAAAACAATATATTGAATTTCAAATTAACATTGTCAACTAACACTATGTATAAATGTTAATATTATCTTCATGATGATGATGTAAAGTTCACTTAACGAAAACGTTCGAGTATACTTGCAGTATAAAACTACTAAACTAATAGTTTACTGATACTACACTTAAAAGTGTACTAAAAATGCTACAAGTATTTAATTAGTAAACTATCAGTATACCTATAAGTTCACTTTTAGTATAGTTGCAGTACAAACTAAAAACATAGATGCAAACTAGTTGTGTACTAAGTTTACTACTGTTATAGGTAAAGTATACTTAAAAGTATACTTTTATATACTAGAAAGTGGGCCAATTTAGTCCCAAGGAGTATTGAAATAGTACTCTTAGAAGTATACTACTAATACACTGATATTTGTATACTTACTACATAAAGTATACAAAAAAAATACAGCTTTACGTAAGTATACTTAATAAAATAATGTGTACTTCTTTCTGGTAAGGGATTTTTTCTTTTTTTTTTTTTTAATCTCCGCATGTGATGTTATTTATATCTGAAAAATCCATGCAGATTTTATGATCATTACCTTGTGACCGAAACCATGTATGTAATGAGTTCCACAGTTTTTCCATTGGTGCCTTCAACAGTGCCTCTGTGGAGAAACAAACACCACTATCTTTATCAACCATATGCTTCAATTTCTGCTTTCACTGTACCTATTAATCGACAAAAGAGTAATTTATGATCACATTCTTAGAAGTATTATCCAGAAAAAAGGTCTTTAACAAACCTCCTCCATCACGTTCTGTTTTGGTGCTCTCTTTGAGATAAGAATCCTCCTCTTCGTTGTCTCCTCTGATTGAACCACCAGATCTGCTCAGATCTTCATCCACTGATGATCCATTACCTCCATCCTCATACATGTTACCAATAACAAATTCTTCATGTTCTTTCTTGAGTATCTCCTCTGTCTTTCTGAACAACTCTGATCGCCATCCTGGGTTTCCTGTATCAAACTGAAGATGTCGTCCTCCACACTCCTTTATTAAATCATGAACAGCATTATTCCTAGAAGTAAATATGTATCCACGTGTCTCTTCATCAGTAGTCACCACTATAGTGTGTTTAATGGCCTGGTAACTGAAGAGGTTCAGCACATATTTCACTCTCTGTCTGTCGTTCTCACTGAAGTCTTTATACTGCAGTACGAGTACAATCACATGAGGTCCTGGAGCAGACCGAGACACACACTCTCTCACTGCCTGTATTAACTGTTGCTGTGAGAGATTTAGCTGGAGCAGGTGAGTGTTAATGACTGTAATGTGTCTCTCCTCCACCTTTCCACCGATTCTCACACTGTGCTGCTGCAAATAAGATGGAGCTTCACTGTAAAATGCTGTTGTATCCAAAATATTGTTTCCCAATCGGCTGTTTTCTGATTCATTCTTTCCTAACAGAACAATCCTCAGATTGCTCACTGAAAAAGAGCACAAACACACACATGTTGGGTCTTCATGTTAAGGGGACATTCCAAAGACATATTGGTTTTTCTATCATGCAAACTGTAATTTCTATCCCTTTACCCCAACCCTACCTCTAAACACAACCCTCACTAAAAGTACTGGCATTTTTTTCCAATAAAAATAAGCATTCACTATAATTTATAATCAGTTTTCCTCATGAGGACCAAAAAAAGGTCCAAATCAGGTCAATGTTCTTCTGTCCTTGTGGGGACATTGGGTCCTCACAACATAAGGTTTACCCTGAGCTCCCGCTTACATACACACGTTTACTGATTTACTATTGGGATAATCATTACTTGGACACCGCCCTTTTTCGTTCACAAAAAAAAATAAAAAAATAAAAAAAAAGAATGGCAGCTACATAGAGCTCTGTGACCACCAGAGAGCCGCTAACACTGATTCAGTACAGTAACCAGTACAGTAAGTAAAAACTGAAAAAGAAATGTGAGTGACCCATACTCAGAATCTGTGCTCTGCATTTATGCCATCCGAATGCATACACATACCCACCCACATTTCCTGTCAGCACTGACACTTGAACCCACAACCTTCAGATAACAAGTCCATCTCTCTAACCATTAGGCTACAACTGCCAGTAAACTTCATGGAGTTTTTATTGGAGGATTTATTCATCTGTATTAGGAATTGCATGGATGTAGTATGCTAATTAGCCTTAAAATATTGCATTGGAATATATATTATATGGATCAAGAAGGCTGGATGCTATGCTTAGTGTATGTGTTAGGGGTGGTGATTAGGATTTTAGGTGTTTCACCAGCCAATATTTTTCCTCAGTCATTTCAATAATTCATCCAACTTTATCTTTTTTATCATATAGGTTCAGAAGACTTGGAATGTGACCAAGATCTGCACAGACACGTTTTATGGTGGCTTTTGTCATTTTTGGAGAATGATGGTCAAAATCAGTCTCCACCTTCTTTATATGAAACAGAGCATCTCTGATATTCTGGGAGAAAAATAAAACTTGTTTTGTATTCCACAGGGAACTACCCTTTAAAGAACTCCACATCATGACTGTCTCGGAACGTCCTGGGAACGTTACTAGGTGACGTCCTTGACACCAGCATGGACGTTCTGAAAACATTTTGGGAACGTCACATTTCCAAATAAAATATGGTCCCCTAAATGTCCCAAGAATGTCCTGAATGTTCTGTGAATGTCCTCAAAATAATGTTCCCTAAACCTTTAAAGAACTCCTTATCATGACCGTCTCAGAACGTCCTGGGAACATTACTAGGTGATGTCCTTGACAGCAGCGTGGACGTTCTGAGAATGTTTTGGAAGTGTCACATTTCCAAATAAAATATGGTCCCCTAAACATCCCAAGAACATTCTGAATGTTCTGTTAAGGTCCTCCAAATAATGTCCCCCAAACCTTTAAAGAACTCCACATTGTGACCGATTTTGAAGGTAAAAAGGCATTTTGATGATGATTGTTATTGCACAAAAACAACCAACATGTTGAACCAGCATGCTGATTCCCAGCTAGATCACTGTAGAGTTTGAAGTCTATGTTCCAAGTGCAAAATCACCGGAGAGAGAGAGAGAGAAACAACAGGTTTTTGGTAATGTGAAACTTGTAATTTGGCTTTTAGAGGCATACGTTAGAAAGGTTTTATTGCTTTGCTGAAGCTGGTAAACAACTTAGTAAATACAATTGGATTTGTTTGGTTCAGCTTCGATGAAATCTAGCACTGCATGTTGTCATGAAATATTTTGTCTCTTAGTCCTTCTTTTTTTCTTAACAAGGAACAAATCTTGCAAAAATAATCCTGGTTCCTTGAGAAGTCATTTGACAAGATGCAGTGGGGAAAGCCTCTAGCGTGACTGGTTTCTGAAGTACGCCTGAGGACACGCATGACTTGTACATTATGTACTTGGAGGAGGAGAATGCGCATTCAGTCCTTGAAGGGAAAGAATGTGCTAACTGCTGTTCATGTTTGTCCCTTTCCTCAAGGGACAAACATCTGCACTCCATGGCTCAGGACCTGTGAGTGCTGATGCAAGGTGGAAAATGAGATTGTGGGGGTTGCAAGTTGAGCTGGGTGAAGAGTTTTAAAAAGGTATGGATCTGTCTCGAGCGAGTTGCTGGATCAGGGTGCGCTATCACTTGCATCATCCGATCCAACAGATTGTGCTGAAAGAAAAGCAGGATGTGGCTGAGGAGGGCTTAGAGGCTGGTGAGCTTTCCTAGCCAGCCTGCCTCACATATGAGGAACTTCTGGAGATTATGGCCCATGCCATAGAGAGACTAGAAATGAGCGCAAGAGTTGAGAGATCACTCATGGCAGGTTAGACAAATGATTTATGCCCGGAAATAACTGTCCCAATTGAAAGGGAACATTTAGTTTTCAGGGGACTGATCTTTTTAAATGTAATGTATAGGCCAAGTATGGTAACCTATACTTGCAATCTTTGCTCTGCACTTATCCCATTACTCCTGTTTTTTTATAAACATCACATCAGAGCAGTGAGCAGGTGGACATTTGGTAGGTTGGAGGGCATTAATGTCAAGACCTCAGTGTGACACCAAAAAAAAAAAAAAAAAAAAAAAAAAGCATGATAGTAAGGAAGTGTTATAATCTTTTCGGTTTTTGGGTGAACTAATGGAGGTATATGTTGAGCGTCACCTGACCAAACCAGAGAACAGGTCTCAACGCATTCACTTGTCAAAGAAAGTGTTAACAACTGAGTAAAACAGCTCCATATTTAACAGAGCTCATACAAAACACTTCAACTGGAAGTGACAAGACCAGTTTTACAGTATACGGAAGTTTGTTGTGCATAACTCCCAAACTTTAACTGTAACAACACTGGATATTTTGCAATAACAATATTATTTAAAGATCTTTTATGTCATTTCATGAAAGGGAACACAAAAATGTTTCAAGTTGACACATTTTAATATCACTGCTAGGGATTTAATGTACTTACTTTTGGGACAATCAGATTTCTATAGATCTGCTACTGCTATAGAAAAGAAAATCACACACACACACAAACATACAGAGTGAGACAGAGAGAGAACAAGTGGTTTAGTAATTATAAATTAATAACAACAACACTGGAAAAGCTGTGACAATGTTTGCAATTACTAACTGGATATAATTGAGTACAGTACAGTGTGCTGATGATACACAGATCAAAACAAATTTAACTGCTGTGATTTTCCTCATATTTAGAACATCTACAGTGTGTCAAAATCAGTGTTGGGGAAGGTTACTTTGCATTACAATATTGCATTACTCCATAAAAAATAACTAATTTCTTTTAGGAAGGTATTGTCTTATGTTACTTTTGTGTTACGTTTTGTCACTTGGTTAGTTTATTTGTTTTTTATTAACAAAAATCCCAAAAGTTATATTTTTGGCAACTGTAAAGTCCCTTTCACACAAAAAAAGTGAAATTAATAACAACACGGAACAGGAGATGTGGCAATAAATGAGAAAAGAAAGCAACTTGCGTTACTCATTAAAAAAAAAAAAAAAAAGCTACTTAAGATATTTAGATGTAAATTTAAGTAATACATTACTAGTTACTTGAAAAAAGTAATGTGATTATGTAACTTGCATTACTTGTAATGCGTTACCCCCAACACTGGTCAAAATTACACTTCCACTCTTAATGGTCTATAGCAGGGGTGCCACCTGTGGGACGCTTGGCGCTCTTTTTTTTGTTGTCCTTTTTCTCTATCAAATGTTTTAGTAATCTTCATAAATTATATATCATTTGAAAGCTTAGAAGCCCAAGAATCATCATATGAAAACCATTTTGAAATTGGATATTGTGTTACTATGGAAATGGTACTGTAAAATCTTTTGGCGGTCTCCTCCCCCTTAGCGGCGATATCAAATGTCATATTACCAGAATCAGAATCAGAATCAGAATCAGAAAGAGCTTTATTGCCAAGTATGCTTGCGCATACAAGGAATTTGTTTCAGTGTTATTAGCTTCCAGTACACAGAGACAACAACGCACAGACAATAAAAATAAGAGAATAAGAAAAATACACATAGAACATAAATAGAATATAAATAGACCAAAAATAAAATAGAATATAATAATTATAATTGTTAAAAATAAATTGACAAATAACTAGGTGGTATGTACAGTTGTGCTATATGTGATAGGATGGAATGCAGGAATGTGTTAGGGATGTATTAGGGTGGAGGTGGTAGCAGTAGATGTCAGATTATTCTACAAATTTTTATTGCACAATGGGAGGAACATTTTAACTGTTCATAAGGTGGATTGCCTGGGGGAAAAAACCTGTTCATGCGTCTGGTAGTCCTGATATTTGGGGCTCTGTAGCGCCGGCCAGATGGTAAGAGTTCAAAGAGGGGATGGCTTGGGTGCGAGGGGTCCAGAGTGATTTTCTGAGCTCTTTTCCTCACTCTGGATGTATATAGTTCCTGAAGGGTGGGCAGGGGAGCACCAATAATCCTCTCAGCAGTCCGGACCGTTCTCTGCAATCTTCTGATGTCTGATTTTGTAGCTGAGCCAAACCAGACAGTTATTGATGTGCACAGAACAGACTCGATGACGGCTGAGTAGAACTGTCTCAGCAACTCCTGTGGTAGGTTAAACTTCTTCAGCTGGCGAAGGAAGTACAACCTTTGTTGGGCCTTTTTAACAATGGAGTCGATGTGAGTGACCCACTTCAGGTCCTGGGAGATGAAACATCCCAGGAACTTGAATTTCTCCACTGTAGCCACAGTGCTGTCCATGATGGTGAGTGAGGAAAGTGCAGGGGGGTTTCTCCTGAAGTCCACTATCATCTCTACAGTTTTAAGCTTGTTCAGCTCCAGGTTGTTGTGACTGCACCAGACAGCCAGCTCTTTTACCTCCTGTCTGTAGGCAGACTCATCACTGTCCCGAATGAGGCCGATAACCGTGGTGTCGTCAGCAAACTTCAGGAGCTTGACAGAGGGGTCTTTAGAGGTGCAGTCATTGGTGTAGAGGGAGAAGAGCAGTGGGGAGAGAACACAACCCTGAGGGGCGCCAGTGTTGGTGGTGCGGCTGCTTGATGTGAATTTCCCCAGTCTCACCAGCTGTTGCCTATCTGTCAGAAAGCTGGTGATCCATTGACAGATAGAGCTAGGAACAGAAAGTTGGTTTAGTTTGGTGTGGAGGAGTGAAGGAATAATGGTGTTGAAGGCCGAACTGAAGTCCACAAACAGGATCCTCACATAAGTCCCTGGCCTGTCCAGATGCTGCAGGATGAAGTACAAGCCAATGTTCACTGCATCATCCACTGACCTGTTTGCTCGGCAAGCAAACTGCAGGGGGTCCAGTAAGGGTCCGGTGATGTCCTTCAGATAACCAGTTTTTCAAACGACTTCATGACGACAGATGTTAGCGCCACAGGTCTGTAGTCGTTAAGTCCTGTTATCTTGGATTTCTTTGGAACAGGAATAATGGTTGAGCGTTTTAGGCAGTCAGGGACTTCACACAGCTCCAGAGACCTGTTGAAGATCTGTGAAAAGATGGGGGCCAATTCGTCAGCGCAGGTTTTCAGACAGGCTGGTGTCACACCGTCTGGGCCTGGTGCCTTTCTTCTTTTGTTCTTCCTGAAGACCTGGCACACCTGATCTTTGCTGATTTGAAGTGAAGGAGGGGGGGAGAGGGGGGTTGCTGGAGGTGGTAATGGTTGTGTGAAGAGATCATCAGAGCGGGTGTGGGGGGTTTCAAATCTACAATAAAACTCATTCAGGTCTTCAGCAAGTCGTTGAGTCGCCTCAGTGCATGGGGGTGGTGTCCTGTAGTTTGTGATGGTTTTCAGGCAAAATGCATTACGGTCTTTTAGAATCCAAACTTTTTATAATCTTGACAAACATGTCATTGGAAAGGTCTGAGTCTCAGGATTTCATTTTATTTTGTGATAAAAGTAAAATTGACAGAGAAATTTAGACTTTTGTGACAGAAAAATGCATTTTAAAAAATTCTGTAGAGTTTGTATGGCACCCGGTGGCTGTTTGTGGTATAACGCCCTAAACAAACTTTCACAGGAACCTCAATTTTTTTTCATATCAACTTCAAATTTGGAACATAACTTATTTAGACATAAGGCTTCAATTCAAAAACCTGTTATGCAAAATATGTATTTTATATAAAATTCAATAAAAATGGTACAGTGCATTTTCTTTTTAGTAAATTTAAACTTCTATAACTTAATAATTTTTTTTTTTTTTTTTTGACTTCTTTGTCTTCTTTAAAAACAGACCAACCTTAGATCTGTATTCCAAAGTGTTCATGAATTACAACAATTTAAGTTTGGATAGTGCACTTTCATGCCTATTTAAAAAAAAAGGGGGGGGGGGGGGGGGGGGGGGGTGACAGTTAAAGGGTTAATTAAACACACCTGATCCAGCTAACCAAGTTCTTCAGGCTTATTTGAAAACTATAGGTCGATGTGTTGGAACAGGTTGGAACTTGCACCCCTAATCTATATCCTACATAAAAAAGACTGAAATGTGAAAAATGAATGAACTGTCTGCTAACACAAGATAAAGGAATTTAGATAAACATTGAAAGCCTCACATATTATCTCTTATACAAAAAGCCATCAGCAACACTCAAAACAATGCCAGTAAATGTCCACACAACTAGCACAAAACCTGAGAGCAGAAAATCTCCCATAATATTTTGTCAAAGTGAAATGATTATTTTGAAAAAAGTGAAAGAATAAAGCAGTACACATAGACAAATTTAATGTGTACTGAAAAATTGTATGTGACAACTACCCTTTATGTAGGTCATTAGTTTCTTCCTGGTGTTCAATGTAACCTTTAAACATAAATGTAAGGACTCAGTGAAATATAATTTAATAAACTAAACAAAGAAAGACTGCTGGCTAATATTTCATAAGTACTTCATAAATCATTGAGGAAACTTTGCTGCAAATATTTGTATCTAATTTGATTCTTACCTGAACTTGATGGCATTTCAACACATACACCTTCAAAATTAAAACTGAAAGAAAAATGCTAAACGACAAGAATTATCCTGCACACCACCTGCAGACAAGCCCAGATTAACAACACTTCATGTCCTGGGGCCATATAGCAAACTGTAAAAGTGTAAGGCTGTAACAAGTGATTATTTTGATAATCAATTTATCCAAACATTGTTAGAATGATTAATTGGCTATCAAAGATTAATTGGAATCACATATTATTCACTGGTTAATTAGTAGGCTTTAATAGATTATTTTAACTAATAAAACAAGTTTATTCTAACTAATAAAACAAGAAAATATTCAGCTTTTGAAAATGACTTTTAAACGAGCCAAGTGAACAGATCAATCTCTTCCAGGTTTTCTGTCCTCCTCCGAATTCAACAAAAGGCCAACTGCTACAGTTGCGATTTGATTGCGATATATCATGTACAGTACATGTTTATTTTTCTCAAGAAAAAATCTCTCAACTAATACTGTAAACTATAGGGAACCGCTGGTACATTATTATAAAATTAAAGGTTAAAATTAACAAAGGATTTGTATACAATTGCATGTCACAGATTCCCGAGATAAGGGACAAAACACGTCCTAGACACAAAAGCCCTTTTATGTTGAGGTCACAAAATTGCCAAACAACATGTTAAAAATCCAACAAATTAAAAAAAAATGTATACATTTAAATTGAAAGGCACAGATTTGTAACATAACAAACAATGCAAACAGAAAAAAAAATAATAATAATCAAAGCTGTGACTTGATATTCGCGTCAGTTTTTTTTTTATATATATATAAATCAGGCAATATCATGGTCATCTTTAACTTTAAGAACCCTTTCCTGTTTCCTGCTCTTTGTGGATCCAACAGTAGGACAGTGTTTTATATAGGTTTTAATACAATTTATACAATGTTGAAGTCTCTGCAGTTATTTTGAAGAATAACTCTGAACAAAACTCAGATTTTTTTAAAGTCCCCCAAGAAGGCTGGTCGTCCACATAAGACAAATGCAAGAGAAGACAGCATAATGAGGAAAATCTCAATGGGGAATTGCTCACCAGTTCAGCGCTGAACAAGTTAAGGATCTGTTTGGACACATTTAAGAGAAGTCGGACTGAAAGCACACTCTGCGGTGATGAAGCCTCTCATCAGTAGAAAGAATCTAAAGACTACACTCACCTTTGCTGAGAACCAATGTTGTATAGACAGATGAGAACTCATCCAACATTCAACTTTAGTGATTAGAGCAAGTTTAATATATTTGGGTCTGATGGAAAACATTATGTTCGGCATTAAACTGGGGAAAGACTCAACCCCCAGTGTGTAAAGAAGTCATTGAAAGGTGGAGGAGGGAGTGTGTTTGGGGAATGTTTTCAGCAGAAAAAAGAAAATCAAGTATTTACAGATTGTTCTCAAATTTTGATCTCCACTGCAAAAAAGATATGTATTTTATCCCTTTTACTGTACACAATTATTACTTAATTGAAGTGTTTACACTGTTATTGGATAGATCAAATTAAAATGGAGTTTACACATGCAACCCGGCAAAAATAATAGGTATGGATTTTAGTCGATAACCAAACGGCAAAACCGATTAATCAGTTGACCTCTACATTTAACATATGTGAAGTTCAAAATAAGACATTTAATATGCATTTAGTACAATTAAAAAATATAGCAAATACATAAAAAAGCAACTTAAGTGCATTTATTAAGTGTATTTCGGGTTCACCTGAACTCTCTCGTCTTCATGTTTGAACTTTCTCTCTCATTTAAGTCATCCCATATTGCCTGTACGTTTTCTACTCCTGTTTTGTCTTTTATGTTGTTTCTGTCTCTCCTATTCCTCTTGTTCTTTCTTCAGCTCCTCTCCCATCTTTCTCTCTTGTTTCTCACTGTCATTAGTGTATCTTTTTTATACTGTTCTCTCTCTCTAAAGTCCTCTTCTCTTTCTCTCTTTATCATGATTCTGTCTTTCTTCCTCCATCGTCATGTTCATTCTCTCTATCTCTTGTTCAAGTCTCTGGTAATATTCATCCCATGTTTCCTGTTCTTTCTTTCTCTTTCTTTCATGCTCTTCTTCTCTTCTCTTTCTGTCTTTATCATGATTCTGTCTTTCTACCTCCATCATCATCTTCATTCTGTCTATTTCTTGTTTAAGTCTCTGATAATATTCACCCCACATTTCCTGTTCTTTCTTTCTCCATTTCTCCTCCTCTTCTTCTCTTCTTTGTCTTTCCTGTTGTTTCTGTTTCTCCCATTCCTCTCGTTCTCTCTTCATCTCCTCTCGTATCTCTCTCTCTTGTTCCTCTCTTTCTTTAATGTCTCTTTTATATTTTTCTTCTCTTCTCCTTCTCTCTTTGTCATGATCTTCCTCCATTTTCATTATCAACCTCTTTTTTTCTTCTTCATGTTTGTTCATCAGTTCTTCTTTTTCTCTGTTCAGTTTCTCCACTTTCTCCATCAGTATCTCCATCTGTTGTTCTTGTTTTTCTCTTTCCATCTCTCTGAACATCTTACATGAGTAGTAACTCCCTCCGTTTGCTTTCACCATGTTGTCTATCTTCTGCAGTAGATCAGTCACCTGTGTTCGGTCTCCAGTTTCATTATTGAACACAAGAAATCTGTTTCCACATGCTTCAGTCAGGTTTTTAAGGGTAGATCCAGGTTCTCCCAGATACTGTTCAATGATTTTGTTCTTCAGAAAGTCTCCTCTGGTGAAGAGCACTATGATATACTTTAATGAGTTTTCACCAAACGTATCTTGAATGATCTTTGCTGATTTTTCCTCTTCTTCAGTGAATCGTCCTACTGGTATCAGTAAGAGAAACACATGTGGTCCAGGCAGGATCATGGAAATACAGTTAGTGATTTCTCTCTGGATCTCCTCTTTAGTCAGTTCAGTATCAAACAGTCCTGGAGTGTCGATCACAGTAATGCGTCTGCCGCTGATTTCAGCTGTCTCTCTCTGACACACTTTAGTAACAGATGTTTGAGAAATGTCTGCTTTAAATGCTTTTCTTCCTAAGATGGTGTTTCCAGTTGAACTCTTTCCAACTCCAGTTTTTCCCAGCAGCACAATCGTCAATTCATCTTCTCTTTCTCTTGAGTCTAATGATAGATCAAAGAAAAGTTACATTTCAAATGAAGATTGTCAATTATTTAAATCATCAGAGAATGATGTATGTAATTTATACTGAGACATCATGTGCTATTGTTTCTTCTGATCTCTGCAAATAATGTTATTCTCTCACACATCTGTGTAGACTTTAGCAATTATAAAGAGTATGTTTAATCAATTCAGATTTTCTGAGCATTACCTTGTGACTGAAACCATGTCTCTAATGGATGGATTTTCCTCTTCATTTCATCTGATTTCAGCAGTTTTTCCATCTGTGCTTCAAACAGTGTCTCTGTGGAGAAACAATCACCACTATTTTCCTCAACCATCTGCTCCAGTTTCTCCATCAACACAGACACTTGTGTGTTCAGGTCAATGAAATTATGTCGTCCTCCAAAACTCTCAATCACAGACTGTGTTTCTTCATTCAGTTCAGCTGTCAAAAGCTCTGAATTCTGCTTTATGAAGATCATGATGTGTTTGTTGATTCTTGAGCTAAATATTCTCTTTAATTTCTCCATTTCTGCTTTGTCTTCATTATTAAGTGGAGCATCAGGAATGATGATGATGAAAACATGAACTCCAGGATGACAGAGAGACACACAGCGGTGAGTCTGACGCATCACTTCCTCCTCTGAGAGCTGAGTGTTGAACAGAGCTGGAAGCTCCACCAGACTGATCAGACGTCCATGAAGCTCCACATCTCTCCTCACACACTCTGAGCTGAGCTCTGATCTTCTCTCGCTCTGATTCAGGATCAGATTTGACATGAAGGTTTTTAATTCTCTGTTACTCCCACACACAACCAGATTCAGCTTTGCACCCTCTGGAACTGTGACAAAAGAATAAACTAGTCATAAAATAATCCTGCATTCACATCATGTCAGAACAAAAAAGCATTTACAAGCTGTGATCAGCAGCTATGGCAATGCTGTATAAATACATTTATATTTGTACAGTACATTTATCTCAAGAAACGTGTTATGTGTAAACTGAAAATTCACAGTTCACAACAGGAAATGCGCTTGCTTGGCCCTTTGTTGTGATAAAAAGTAAAGCTTGTTTAGCTGAATTTAATTACAGTTTGTCAGATGGGTATAAGAGAGGTCGGTATACCATGGCAGCCATCACAGCAGCCCTCGAGTGAAGACCGAAGAGTATAAAGACAGTGACTCTATATGCGTGACTCCACTGAGCGAGGACTCAGACAAGGGACATAAGTATTGCTTTTTATTCATCCTCTTTACTACAACTTTTCACATTCCGTTACCATTACCTCCCTTTTAAAACCAATTTTGTAATTGTTTTTCGACCCCCAGGTCCACTAGTTACCTTCTTGAATGAGTTAGATGTGTTATGCTCAAACTTCCCTGAAGATGATACAGTACTTCTCTAGTTATCCTTGGAGACTTCAGTGTCCACCTACAGAAACCTCAGGCTGCAGACTTTTACATTCTGCCTGCCTCTTTTGATCTCAAGCAGCTACTAACAAATTAGGTAACCAGCTGGACCTTATTTACACACAACACTGCTCCACTGATCTTGTACTGGTTGCTCCACTGCACATGTCAGATAACTTCCTGCTCACTTAAACTCAGTATGGTTCCTGACATAACACATACAGTGCTTTGCTTTGAGTTTCACCTCTCAGATATGTCCTTCAAGGTATCTTGGAGGGGTGAGATGTCCGAGTTACAACATCTAACTACTGGGCTGCCTCAGGGCTCAGTTCTTGGACCAAGAGCTACATCACTAGGTTCTGTCATTTAGAAACATGGCTTTCATATCACTGCTAATCTGATGACACTCAACTCTACTTCTCATTCCATAGCTGCTTGCATCTCAGCATGTCTAACAGACATTTCATGTTGGATGAAGAACCATCACCTTCAACTTAATCTTGATAAGACAGAACTGTTTGTGGTTTCAGCAAACCCATCACTTCATTACAACTTCAACATCCAGCTAGGCACATCAACCATAACTCCTTCAAGGACAGCCAGGAACCTTGGAGCTGTGATTGATGATCAGCTGAATTTCCCAGACCACATTGCTAAATCTGCCAGGTCCTGCCAATTTGCTTTATACAACATTAGGAAGATCAGGCCCTTTCTATCAGAACATGCTACACAACTCAAGCTCTTGTTCTATCCAGGCTGGACTATTGCAACACAGGTCTTCCAGCCAGTTTTATCAAACCTTTGCAACTAATCCAGAATGTGGCAGACAGAGTAGTCGTTAATGAGCCAAAAAGAACAGGTCACACCTCTGTTCATCAACTTGCACAGGCTACTGCTCTCATTAAATTCAAGGCATTGATGTTTGCCTACAAAACAACCACTGGCTCTGCACCTCAAGCTTGCTTTCTGCAAGTGAACAGTGCATGCAAACCGCTGTGAAAATTGCACTTACAGTTTAGAGAATGTTAAGACGGTTTCAAAAAATGTGGCAAAGTGATTGAGAAGAACTTTGCTTTGTTTTTATAAGTAAATATTCAATAAAGAGTCAGCCAGTAAAAACAAAACAACTGTTAATTTTGTTAATTATGCAAGTGCACAGCACTGGAACTTTACTGTATATGGTTAAGAAAATAACACCCCAAAAATAACCAATAGGGAACATTCTGTATAAGTTATTTTTAGGTTCTGGAAACACTGAAGTTGAAAAAATAAAACCTAAAAACTCTTCCTAGAAAGGCATTATTTGGTTCTACAAATAATGGTTCCTGACATGAACTGCACTGACATTATTTTTTGTAAAGAAAAGACTGAAGGTATAAAGAAAAATGCAGGAGCTAAAAATGTTAGACGTAGCAAAGCATCACAACAAAGGAAAGTATGTTACTTAAGGCCGAAATACACTACATGACTTTTAAAACACTGGGTAAAAATCTGGCCAAATGTTGTGTAGTGTAGTGTTCCAGTCTTCAGGTTCTGGTGCTGTCAGTTTACAGACTTTTGCCAGTCATTTTGTTCACAAAACTAATAAAGATAAATAAATCTACTTACCCAACGTCTTGATCTTCTTCTGTAATTCTTTGATTTCATTGTCTCTCACTCTCAGTTTCTCCTCTAGTTCGCGTCTGACTCTCCTCTCTGGAGCTCTTATATATGTCTGAAGAGAATAGGGTTCAGTCTTCATGCTCTCTATGTAATCAAACAGGTCTGAAATCTGTCTGGAGTTTCTCTGGTCCTTTAAGCCTATCACATCGTACCAACTCCCATAGAGACTCACAACACCCTGAGATTCTGTGGATTCTACAAAATCTATCACACTTTGGTTAACAGTGAGTTCAGTAATGAAAAGCACCATGAAGTGCTCATTAGAATTAAATATTCTTTTAATCTTCTCCATTTCTGCTTTGTCTTCATTTGTAAGTGGACAGACAGGAGTGACAAGGATGAAATGATGAACTCCAGGATCACAGAGAAACAGACAGCGGTAAGTCTCCTGCATCATTTCCTCCTCTGAGAGTCGAGTGAGAGCTGGAAGCTCTAGTACACTGATCTGTCGTCCATGAATCGTTCCCTCTCTCTTCTGACACACTTTACTCATCTCTTCCTGAGGTAAAAGTTTATTCATTGGTTTAATCATTGCCCCTCTAAACATTCTAGACACTGAGCTCTTGAGGGTTGAATCATTTCCACACAGCACAAAGTTCAGCTTTGCTTTTCCAGTAGTCGTCACTGAAACAATATTTAGAGACAGTAGACTCAGATCAGCTTTAAGTATCAAATGTACACTTCCCGAAACATCAAATAAATATTAGATTGCGATATTAGATTGCGATATTAGGTTGCGATATTTCTTATAAACTGAAGGCTAACTTGACAATGTCTTAATTCTCTATTCATAAACAGGGAATTGAGACAAAAATTTTAAAAAAGCAGTTTTTTGAACTAAAACAAAATGCATTAGTAAAAATAAAAAAAAAAAAAAAAATAAAAAAAACAGTACTTCAAGTCACACAGTAGTTCTCATTTTTCTCTGTCTCTACAACACTAACTATTACAGGATCAAAATCTATCACCTCCATCCTCATACATGTTGCAGATGAGATATTCATTGTGTTCTTCCTTGAGCATCTTCTCTATCCTTCTGAACATATCAGAGCGCCATCCTGGGTTTACTGTATCAAACCTAAAATGTCTTCCTCCACACTCCTTTATTAAATTATGAATTACGTTATTCCTAGAAGCGAATATTGATCCGCGAGTCTCTTCATCAGTAGTCAGCACCATAGTGTGTTTCATGGCCTGCTTACTGAAAAGGTTCAGCACAGTTTTTACTCTCTGTTTGTCCTCCTTTTTGAAGTCCTTATTCTGCAGTATGAGTGCGATCACATGAGGTCCTGGAGCAGCCAGAGAAGCACATTCTCTCACTCCCTGTATTAGGAGATGGTGTGGGAGATTTGGCTGGAGCAGATGAGGAGTTTTAATGACTGTGATGTGTCTCCCCTCCACAGCTCCACTAATTCTCTTACTGTGCTGCTTTGAATTAGATGCAGATTCACTCTGAAATGCGTCTGCACCCAGTATAGCATTTCCTACTCGGCTGTTGACTGATCCATTCTTCCCCAGCAGAACAATCCTCAGATATCTCACTGAAAAAGAGCACAGACACACACTGGTTTCCATGTTTTATGGGTTCCTTCCATAGGCCTAATGGTTTTTCTACTGTACAAGGTGTATACCTCTTTACCCAAACCCTACCCCAGAAAACTTTTTGCATTTTTACATTTTCAAAACACTTTGTTCTGTATGATTTACTCTTTTCATATGAGTTGGTTCATTTGAAAGTAGGCGATTGCTGACTGGTATCTGAAGTTAGTATTTATTAATATAAAATGTAAATTGACGTGAAACCCACAAGATCACTTACACGTATAATGTAACCATACAAAAATATGAAATGCATTTATTTCACACCAACGCCCTGACAATTTTTTTCCAAGTTATTTTATATGAACAGAAAATGTTTTTATTTGACAGAAACTGCCTGCTATCGCTGACTGGTATCTGAAGTTAATGTTAAAATGTATTTGACGCAAAACCCACAAGATCGCGGACAAGTATAATGTAACCATACAAAAATATGAAATGTATTTATCTGACACCAAAGCCCTGACACTTTTTTCCAAGTTATTTTATATGAACACAAAATGTTTTTATTTGACAGAAATACCTGCAATTGCTGAATGGTATCTGAAGTTAATGTTTATTAATATAAAATAAAATAAATCTTCAGTTAGGCATGTCAGATTCATCAGAAACCATATTTACCCTTATAACTACAATAATTTCTAATCATTCAATAAAGAGGTCGATAAATGAGCAAGTCAGTCAGCCAGTAAAAGGAAATAACGGTTCATTTGTAAAATTCCGCAGGTGCAGCTCTTTTTTGAAGGCATGTAAAAGCGCGTGCTGAAGAAATGCATGCAGATCAGAGGCACGCAGTAAATGAAGATGAAACAAACCCATGAATTTATGATTTCTGTTATCACTCTATGCTTAACCCTGGCTTAATATTATCATTGAAAATGTGTTTTGATTAATCGAATTTCTGTATTTTAATAAATTCTACATTAAACGATTTTTAGGGCTCTGTAGAAGTCATCACACAAAACATCTGCAGCATTTTTATTGGAAAGATAGTTTTATAGATTTATAAAAATAACCTAAGAATATCCATTAGGAAACGTTGTATATACATTATTTTTAGGTTATACAACCATTGGGGAACTGTAAGTTGCTTTTAGGCCATTTAATAATAACCACCATGCAACATTTAGGAACATTTTTTCGTGGTTACAAAAGATATAACCTTAAAAGAATGTTCCTCTAACTTTAGTATTTGGTTTAAACACACACACACACACACACACACACACACACACACAAAAAAAAGTGGGAGCCAAAAACTAACATTAGGGGAACAGTCTGTGTTTTCAGGGTGTTGAACAGAACAATGGACCTTTGGTTTGTGTGTTCCTCTTTTCCTTTGTCCCTCATTACTGTTTCCTTTGTTCCCATATCTAGTTTGTTTCCATTCTTTCACTTCTGTCAACTCTAATTCTTCATTATGTCTTGTGTATTTAAAGCCTTGGATTGCATATGCTCATTGTCTGGTATTGTCTTTGTGTTTTGCATGAAACTGTTACGTTTTATCTGCCGTGTTGATACTGTAACTAGATGCATTTGTTTGTACATTTTATTGATAGTAAGATATTGGCAGAAATCCCAGACACATGTTAGTTTATTTTTCCTATCATGGCCTTGGTCTTCATGATGTAATAATCATGATCATCACAAACATTTTCTAAACTTTGGACAAAATGTTATTTTTCACAAATTTAATGCAAATTGTTTCAGGAGTTTTAGAACACAGGATTTAAAGAAATGTACAGGAATACAAAATTTATACAGTTTATTATTATTATTATTATTATTATTATTATTATTATTATTATTATTATTATTGCAATATGAAATGCAGCATATGATTTTTGAACAACAAGTGAATAAACGTTGAAGCATTTATGGTGTGCACTAATACTTGAACAACATTGTGCAATGTTAATATTAGTCACAGATACTTTTATACTATCAAGAGATTTTCCCATCTGGTTTCATAGAAGGAACACACAAATGTTTGTGATTTCATTTACTTACTGTAAGGATGGTCAGATTCCAGACTTCTACATTTTGCTGTTAGTGAAAAAATAAATAAATAAATAAATCACACACATACAGAGAGAGAACAGATTATTCTTATCTTTAGACCATGTACAATGTGTTGAAATTAAACTTCAGCTCATAGAAAATGCAGATGAATAGAGTTAGCCTCACACATAAGTTCAGTTAAAAAGTTCAGTTCCACTTCTAAACGTGTAAGACTGCAGTGAAATATAATTTAATAAATCAAACACAATAAACGAAGTTGCCTACTATTTCACAAAAAATTACTGTCATTGAGAAAACGTTGCTGCAAATATTTGTATCTAATTTAATTCTTACCTAAGGCCATTTTAACAGCAACACCTTGAAATAAAATCCAAAACAATAACTCTGACAAACAAGAACTAATCAGCGAACTGTTGAAATGAAACTTCTTGCATCCATTCATTTTCTTTCTTTAAAACAGAAATGAGATAGGGAAGATGTGGTTTCTTCTTTAAGTGTTCTGATGAATAAGCAGATACAATGTCATTTTCATTATTCAAATTCCTCATTTCATCAAATATCATAGAAATGATATACAACTTGTTTAATATATTTAACGTTTTTTCTTATCTGACCCGGTTTGTCCCACCCTTCATACACACACTATTTGGATATGGTGATTGTTAGAATTTGTGATGCCTGCATACAAACCAGTAAGATAGAAAGTGGTAAGTTTTCCATAGCTCTGCTGTGTTTAACATAACAGTAAACATTACTTAAAAACAGGAATCTGAATAAAATATGGTAATTTATCCACGACAATTAAGAAAAATTCAGTATTTTCTTTTCCTTCCATCTTTTTCTTCTTTTAAAGCTTTGTGATTTTTGTGATAAAAGACATTTTAAATCATATAAGAACAGCATGAATAGACAGAGCAAATATAAAGTGATATTGTATGGATGGAATACAACATGCATGTTAATGGAATTTTTTTTTGTTTTTTTCAGTAAATCCATGAATTAAGTGCTTTACGAAACAAAATTCACACAGAACATTTACTTAAACCTGTACTGTAAGTTTTGTCTCTTCTTCGCCATCTCTGTGTTGAAACCTGCAAGTGCAGTTATTTGCGGAATTATGTTCATTACCCACAGTTTAGTGCGAATGAATCTAGGCTGTGTTCGAAACGGCATACTCACTTACTGCTTACTGCCCAGTACACGGTGCATAATGCTTACTATTTAGCCACTTTGTCACAATTGTGTATTGTTAAAAGCAGTATATAAATAATGGTGACTTGACTTGACATTTTTTTGAAGAATAGTTTATGAAACCTTATACAATAAGCGAAAAACAAAACAAAACAAAAAAACACATTAATTCAGCATTCAGCAGTGTCGAGGTTGTTACCTTACAAACAAAAGTGCGAACAGTTCTTTTTACAAAGGCTTGTTAATAAGGCTTACTAGTAAATAATGCTATATTGCCCAAGTGCCCAAACTCATTTCATAATTGATGATGAACATTACATATTTGACAGAACTGAATTAACACTGAGCTTTAACTGAACAATGATATTTTGGCAGTTACACTAAGTGGAAAAAGCGATATATTCTAGGTACACTAAGTGTAAACAATAATAAATTCAGTTTACACTAAAATAGCAGCATTTTCTTTAACAACAGGCATTGTAGCGGCTAATCCTGCTTATGTTAGCCTCTTGATGTTAGCAGGGGAGTCTTCAGATTCACATTAAGTTTTAAGCACGCACGGAGATGCGGTTATATCAACAAAATTATTTTAATCGCAATCTTCGGTTTACTTTCCAAAATACAACAAAATATAACTTCCAAGAAGAGAAAACAAAAGGAAAAAGAATGATACAATGCGATTGAGGAAACTGTTGCGCTCCCCACCCTCTAACTCTCACCTAACAAACAATGCGAGTCCATTATCATCTGCACGTGTGGTGCCGTAGCGACACGTAAAGGAGGAGCAACTGGTTCACATGACTGATTAGCCCAATGATCAAACATAAAATTTCCTTAAATATTCAAATCATGACTGAAATAAAAATAAATCAATTAAACTTAATCAATGAATAAATATGGCTCCTACATCCTGGCCCCTAATTGTTAATGTGAAGACAGAACAATTACCAAATACAAAATATTCAATGGAGCCAAAATACATACAATCTTGAATCTCATATGTTCAATAAATCAGAGTAAATACTTCACAGTGCATTCATTAGAACAAATACATTGTATTCTTGTTAATACATAAGTACAATGTCCCCTTTTTTGTATAATTTCCATAAATCCCCCCCCCCCCCCCAAGGTCCATCCGATGCTATGTACATTTCATCAGAAAGAGTCCATTGGGTGTGAGTGTAGTGCAAAAATGAGAAGTCCATGTATGTGCAAGCTTGCAGTATGTGGTGCAAACCTGGAAAGTCCATGTATGTAAAGATATGTACTGGTGTGTGGGCACGCCATAGTATGTACATGTTTGTCAGTATATATGTAAAAGCGTGCTGATGAAAACAGACCATAAGAAGCTGACATTACATTGTCAGTCTCCTAATCTGAATGTTCAGCTTCCAGAAGTAAGCAAAGTTTGGTGATGGGTCTTTGAAGAACAGTGGATTTTGTTTTTACCAAAACACTGCGAACAAGACCTTCAGGGCCTGGCAGGGTTTTTACCACACGACCTAAAGGCCATGAATTTCTTGGTGCTGTACTATCTATTATGACTACTATGTCATTTACCTTGAAGTTTCTCTTGATATTGGCCCATTTTTGCCGTTGCTGCATTAAAGACAGATATTCAGTGGTCCATCTTTGCCAGAAAAGGTCTGCAAGGTATTGCACTTGTTTCCATCGCCTCCTAATGTACAAGTCATTCTTACTGAAAAGTCCAGGTGGTAAAAGAGGTTTAGATTTCAATTGCAAGAGATGATTTGGCGTTAGGGGCTCAAGGTCATTTGGGTCACTTGATACAGTTGTAATGGGCCGATCATTGAGAATGCATTCAACTTCACACAAAGCTGTTTGCAACATATCATCATCCAATGTTTGCTGTTTTAGCACTGAAAGCAGTGTTTTTTTTACCAATCTGATCAGTCTCTCCCAGACTCCTCCAAAGTGAGCTGCAAATGGTGGATTGGATATCCATTTAACATGACTGCTCAACAATGCATCTTGAACTTTATGATGGTCTATCTGGTTCAAAGTGGCCTTCAATTCCTTTTGTGCACTTACAAAATTGGTGCCACAATCTGTTCTGATAGTCAGAACTGGTCCTCTACGACATAAAAACCGCCGAATAGTGTTAATACAAGAGTCAGTGTCCAGTGTACTTGCCACCTCAAGGTGAATGGCTCGGCTTGTTAGGCAGGTGAATATGACACCCCATCTTTTTACATTAGCGCGACCTCTTTTAACTTCTATAGGTCCGAAATAGTCAATGCCCACGTGTGAAAAAGGTGGTAGATCAGGAGTTACACGGTCCTTTGGTAGGTCGGCCATTTTTTGATCTCCAGCTTTAGCCTGCATTCGTCTACAGAAGACACATGATTTTATTATTTTTCTAGCAGAGGAGTTGGCAGATGGTAACCAAAACCTCTGCTTCAATTTTGAGAGCATGTGGCTTCGTCCTGAGTGTCCGACCCTTTGATGGATATCACGCAGGATCAGTTTAGATACGTGTGAATCTTTGGGTAGGATAATTGGGTTCTTTAGACTCACCGGCAAAGCTGCTTTACTTAGTCTTCCTCCAATCATCAAAATACCCTCATCAAGGATTGGATCCAGCTTGTGTATCGAGCTGTCTGATTTGATGTGTTTACCTTTTCTTAAGAGTGTAAGCTCTGGATCAAAGAAGCGCTGTTGATCATAGCGAATGATCGACTTTTCAGCTTCGTCCAAATTTTCTGGTGTTAGTCCCTTTTGCTCAACTTTCCACTTGGAATCCATAACAAGAGCCTTGTCTCTCTGAGTTCGAAGCATCAGAAGTTTTTTGAGCCTTAGCCACCATGCAACAGCTCTCAATAGTTTGCTCCATGAAGAGTAATGCTCGATGATTCTGGTAGTTGCATTATTCTGCAGGTTCAAGTAGTTCGTAGTGATTTCCCTTTTCACCTCTACATCATCTGATGAGAGGCAATTAAGATCTTCTGGTATTTTGGGCCATTCAGAATTTTCTTTTGTCAAGAAGTGAGGACCATTCAACCATCTAGTGGAATTCAAAAGGGATTCAATTTGTAATCCACGTGAAGCATCATCTGCCGGGTTGTCTCCAGAACACACATATCTCCACTGATGTGGCTGTGAGAGGTTATGTATCACTGCAATTCTGTTGGCAACGTAAGTGTGAAATCGTTTTGTTTGGTTATGGATGTACTTCAACACTACTGTACTGTCTGTCCAAAAGGTAGAATCTTTCAGTTCCATGTGAAGCTCTTTTCGCAACATTCTGTCCACTTTCACAGCAAGCGTTGCAGCTGCAAGCTCAAGTCTCGGAACAGTCATCCTCTTTAGGGGGATAACTCTGGCCTTTCCCAGTACAAAGGTGACGTGAACATTTTTGCTGCTGTCGGTAAGTTTGAGATAGCTTACCGTCCCATATCCTAGCTCGCTTGCATCGCAAAAGTGATGCAGTTCAGCAGTCTTTATAAAACCAAAATTTTCAGGTTTCATGCACCTATCCACTTCAAATCTGCTTAACTGGTCTACCTCTGCGAGCCATCTTTGCCAAGGTTTCATCACTTCCATTGGGATTATTTCATCCCATCCATATTTTCCATGGCAGAGTCTTTGCAGGATTTGCTTAGCCTTGAGAACAAAGGGGGATAAGAACCCTAGTGGGTCATAGATGGAACTGACTATTGAAAGGATTGTTCGTCTTGTGGGAGCTTGGTTCTTGACGGTTACCCGAAAGGTAAGGACATCCTTTAAGATGTTCCACTGGATTCCGAGTGCCCTCTCCAGAGGGGGTTTCTCACAGTCTAGGTTGAGCTGTTTCAAGAGAGGGGCTCTGTAATTCTGTGGAATAGTTTCAAGAACTTCACCACTGTTACTCACCCATTTGTTCAAAGTAAATCCTCCTAGGGTGCATGCTTCCCTGAGATCTTTAGTGAGCATGATTGCTTCTTTCACAGAGGCCACAGACCTCAGACAATCATCAACGTAAAAGCTATGTTTGATTGTGTCAATGACCTGTGAGCTGTACCGTTCAGAGTTATCAGTTCCTGTTTGCTTTAACGCAAAATTAGCGATGCTGGGTGAGGACACTGCACCAAAAAGATGGACATTCATCCTATAAATTTCAAGTGGCTGGTTAACATCCCCTTGTGGCCACCACAGGAATCTAAGGAAGTCACAGTGATGATGTAGAACTCGTACTTGATAGTACATTGCTTCGATGTCTGCCATTATTGCAATTCTTTCATGTCTGAATCGAAGCAGAACTCCAAGAAGTGGATTAGTCAGGTCAGGACCTTGGAGAAGTTTAGAGTTAAGAGATTCGCCTTTGTATGAACATGAACAATCAAAAACAACTCGAAGTTTAGCCTTTTGCTTGTGATACACGCCATGATGTGGTATATACCATACATGACCATTGCTCATTTGCAGCTGCTCTTGCGGCACCTTTTCTGCATAGCCTTTTCTAAGCACATCCTCCATGAATGTGGCATACTCATTTGCATAAGCAGAATCCTTCTTGAATCTTTTAGCGAGGTTCAACATACGCTGTGCAGCCATTTCATAATTGTTCGGCAAGGTAGCATCTTTATCACGAAAAGGAAGTGGTAAGTGGTAGTGCCCATTTTTGAGTTCTACTGAAGAGGTTGCTATGCTCATGAACAGTTTGTCTTCAACTGACATTTCTCTTTTCTCATCATAATCCTTTTCAGGAAAGTCGTGATTATATTGCCTGATAAGCAGGTCCTTAAGATTCTCCATCGAGATGCGATTGGCTGTCACTGATATTAATCCAGTTTCATTCGTAGATGAACAAGAATGGAGAGGGCCGTTGACCACCCATCCTAACACAGTCTTGACTGCATACGGTCCATTTCTTTGACTGTTCACTATTTGCCAGGGTTCCATTGCCTTTGGAACATTAATTCCAATCAAGATTTCAATGTCAGCGTCAATTCTTTTCAGTTCAATTTCCTTGAGATAGGGCCATTTTTCCAAATCAAGAATGTTGAGTAGGTTCTCTTTTGATACAGGAATTTTGGGTTGAGTATATACTTTAGGAAGATCTATGTATACACTTCCATCTATACTACCTACTTCTAGTCCTGTGAGCTCATAGCTCTTAACAGGTCTCTCTTGCCCCATCGTTCGCAAAAGTATTTCTGTTCTGCGTCCTCTGACATTCAGCTGATTCATAAGATTCTCAGTGCAGAACGTCGCCGAACTGCCTGGATCAAGAAAGGCATAGGTGTTAATGGTCTTGCTGCCTTTGGCAACTTTAATTTGAACAGGCACGATAGCAAGTGCACATTCACTACTGGCCCCTGTTGCATGATCAGCTGATACTAGTGCACTATTGACTGGCATTTCTTTCAAGTCTATGCAGGTTGGTAAAGTCGGCTGCTTTGAATTTTCATTGTTAATGTGAAGTAGTGTGGGATGTTTTCGTTGACATATCTGACAAAACATTCTCTTATTACAGTCTTTGCTCATATGACCTCTTTTCAAGCATCCAAAACAGTGGCCATTCCTTTTAAGGTATTCAAACCTTTTGGCCTGCGGCTCTGACTTTAATCTGATGCAGTCAGTTAATGCATGCTTACCTTGGCAAAATGTGCATGTCAAAACAGCAACATAGGTGCCTTTTTGTTGTGGTGCTTTAGATGCCTCTTTGCTTGTCTGCTCATCCGGTTGTGTCACTGAAGTGACAAAGCTGCTGCCCTTACTTGATGTTCGCAAGGTGGTCGTTTTGAGTCTTGAAACTGTACCTTTAGCATAAGCCGGATCTTTGACATCTCCGAAGACTGGATGAAGTAAAATCTCAGACTGAGTTTCAAGGAATTCTACAAGATGTTTAAATCTGATATGAGTATTCGTTCTTTGGAATGACTCATAACTAACTGTTCGCCACCTTTCACAAAGCTTATATGGGAGTTTGGACACAATCAATTTCAGATTTGATGCAACGTTCAATTCATCCATGTATTCTAGATCTTGCATAGCATTGCAACATTCCCTAAGATACAGAGCATAAGCATGAAGCGATTTTCCATCATCAACTTTAATAGCTGTCCAATTCAGAGCCTTTTCAACATAGGCATTTGCAATCTTCATTTCATTACCAAAGTATTTCTTTAAAAGCTGCTGAGCCTCTGTATATCCTCTATGAGGTTCCATGTGGAGACAGCTACGAACCAGATCTCTAGCCGGACCGGCAGTGAACTGTTCAAGAAAGTAAAGCCTAGCTTGACTGCTGCTAGTCTTGTCCTCAATGAGATATTTAAAAGCATAAATGAAAGACTGATAAGACAGTGGATCTCCATTAAAAACTGGTACTTCTCTTTTTGGCAAAAGGGAAAGATTTTGCTGCATAATCATAAGATCGGTCATTTCCTTTTGCTTTTGAACCATCAAGCTTAAATCCTGGTGTGAGTGATTATTGGTCTTCGACTGTGAACTTGAAGAACTTGATGAACTTGAGGTTGCTTTAGGATTACTTTGCACGTGACTAACTACTCTTTGAAGTGGAGTCTTAGGTACTGTGGTCACAGGAGCAAACTCTAGTGCAACATGTTCTTCCTTATTTGCCTCCAAAGAGTCAATCATAACATCACTTTGTGATTCAGCATCAGTTTTCAGTACTTTAATCTTTGCATCTGCTGCAGCTATCTGTGTTTGCAGTTCTGCCATTTGAATTTTTGACTTTATAATGACTTCTTCCATTTGTAGAGCTTGAATGTCTGACAGAGTCTTTGCACGTGCTTCCAAAGCGGCCTTCTCAGCGGCAGCTAATTTAGCAGCAGAAGAGGCCTTAGATGATCCTGACCTTTTTGACACAGCAGAAATGTTAGAAACGCTGTCCTTCGGTTCTACTGTTATTTGTAAACTTTGTTCTTTTTTCCATATTTCAACTTCTTTGATAAAATAATCAAAATTCGTCATTCTAGGCTCATACCAATCAACATGGTCATTCTCCTTTTCTTCTCCTGTTAAAAACTCTTGGACTGCATTGTGCACATTTTTGAAATCACGAATGAAAGATAAAAATGTCGTCATGGCATCATCTACCTGTTCAACATTTCCACCTTCAACCAGAAGAGCTTTCATTTCGTTCATTTTCCTTGTGCATACTCCTAATTTGCCTCTTCGCGATGCGATACGTGAATTTAAAAGCCTTTCGGCCTCTGCGGCCGTCTGAATATCTTCTTCATCAGCCATTTCGTGCAGGGACCAATCAACTAGTTGCTTCACAGCGTTTAAACACAAGTCTTGAGTTTAAGTTATTTGCCTTACTGTTCGCGTGACGTGATTAAAACAATTATCCAAGCTTTAATTCATGTATCAGTTGTGTCCTTTACATTGCATTTTAGTACTCACAGCTGAAACGATGTTCCATTCATCAAATCGCGTCCTTCCACTTCGGCAGTGAACAGTGAAGCATCCTAATTCCGTGAGAAGACAATCCATCGTACAGTCCGTTGTTGTGTCTCATAGTTCCTTCGTGAGAGTTTCTTCAATAAATGTAGCGGCTAATCCTGCTTATGTTAGCCTCTTGATGTTAGCAGGGGAGTCTTCAGATTCACATTAAGTTTTAAGCACGCACGGAGATGCGGTTATATCAACAAAATTATTTTAATCGCAATCTTCGGTTTACTTTCCAAAATACAACAAAATATAACTTCCAAGAAGAGAAAACAAAAGGAAAAAGAATGATACAATGCGATTGAAGAAACTGTTGCGCTCCCCACCCTCTAACTCTCACCTAACAAACAATGCGAGTCCATTATCATCTGCACGTGTGGTGCCGTAGCGACACGTAAAGGAGGAGCAACTGGTTCACATGACTGATTAGCCCAATGATCAAACATAAAATTTCCTTAAATATTCAAATCATGACTGAAATAAAAATAAATCAATTAAACTTAATCAATGAATAAATATGATTCCTACAGGCATGTAAATAGTAGTTAGGTGGAAGATATTTATACTTCAGTACTGCAGTACATTATTAAACAGTATGCAATAACATATTGAGTGTAAATGATCATGTACATTTTTAGATGAATTTACTTTTCCTTCAGTCATTGCAACTGAATCATTTAAATGATTGATTTCATTCAGGAATGAATCACAGTCATGTTGTTCAGAGATGCAAAACAGGGCCGTACACAGATTTTATAAATACAGAAGTCCCAAATTGGAGATTGGTTAGAGGGGTACGGGGGCATGCTTCTCGATAAAAATTAAGATTTTTCTGACCTACATGTGTGCATTTTAAGATGTTCTAAGGCTCATAAATTGGATAACAATATAGGCTTAAAACCAAGTCAGTAGGCAGTATAGCATAAATTATTTTTCAAGATTACAGATTCTTAAACACGAGAATCGGATTAAATGTTGCAATGAATGATCCACACTACAAACTGGAAATAGAGAAGATATAGTTTGTTTATTTTTGCCAATGTACAATAACATCCCAAACAGGAATGCTTTTAATTAAGAAATATTTCAAGGATTATTTTGAATGGATGTAACGGTATGTATGAGACGTGCAAACACTGACCAAAAGTAAAAAATCCTAGCTCTATTGGTGAAATAGTGAAATATCAGCATTCTTGGAATTTCTTTTGTTAAAACAGACCAGTTGTATTTACAAAAAAATATATTTATTCAGTAATAGTATGACGACGAATCTCTGCAGTAATTAGGAATATCATGATTGTAATAATGATAATCCCATACTTAGGCCTACCTGCACTTCTTCTCATCTCCATCACCATCTCTCCTTCTCTTTCCCTGTATTCGCTTTCCAAAGCTGAGCTTTGATTAATAGTCTTTTCATTGTGGTCTGTGTGAAGAATCTAAATATTTAGTCAGCTGATATTCATGTTTAATCATTTTAGACAAGTGATAACTGAGTTTATAAGATTTATTCACAATATGTGCACTCATTTTACTAATCCTATATGATAAAAACAAATTTGTTAATGTCCCTTGCCTCGTCACATTGACAAATACAAAATAGTACATTAGCCTAATCATGTACATAAATCTAAATAGTGAAATTAGACAAAATCTATTAGTTTACATCCCTGCATATTTCTGTCGGTCGTTTAACATTTCTATTGTAAACCAGCGGTCAGAGAGGGAATATTTGGTTTAGCTACTTACATCTTGCACATCATTACTGTCTGAGGCATCGAGCTGGAATTTCAGTCCGCCCCCCCCCCCCCCCCCCCCCCCCCCCCCACCTATTCAAAATACATTTTACTTTGTTAGCACATGAAAAAATGGTGCGCATGGGGGAAAAAACAAACAAACAAACCAAAAAACAGGGTAGCCTACAGTACATCAAAACAGAACTAAAACTTATCCATATGTGAAGAGAAAACACACTCTGCAGTTCAATCAGCATCTACATTGTTCAATACTAGACACTTAAATAAGCTGGGTAAAAATAAACATGTAACACTTAATTTTCTGTTTAATAGTTCGCCCAAAAATTTACAACCCTGTCAACAATTACTTACCACGATGTTGTTCAAAACCCTTTAAGACTAGTGTTCATCTTAGAAACAAACACAGATATTTTATGAAAACTGAAGGATTTGTGTCCATCTGAACAGATTAATGTTCATAAAAGCATACCAAAAGCATCATACATATGAACTGAGTTGTCTCATCCAAGTCCTCTGAAGAGACACGATTGCTCTAATCGTGATGTGAATCTGAGGTGCAAAAAAATCTAAATATTGAGAAAATCACCTTAAGTTCTTCAAATAATGTTCTTAATGTATATTACTAATCAAATTAAGTTTTCATACATTTACAGGAGTAATTGTACAAAATATCTTAATGGAACATGATCTTTACTTAATTTCCTAAAGATTATTGCCATAAAAGAAAAATCAGAAATTTTGACCCTGTATTTTTGGCTATTGCTACAAATAAACCGCAGTGACTTAAGACTGGTTTTGTGGTCCAGGGTCACATATTTGTATCTCCGTCTGTACCCACTCACGACAGGAGGGAGCCATCTCATGAGGTTTGACTGATTCCTCTGTTACCGTTTCTACTCTGTTTTCTGCCTGCTGTTTCATTAAAACTCTTTGAATGGATCCTCACAATCTCTCTGAGTCCTCGTCGTTACAGTAGCGTTTATTTCCAAAGATGATGAAGTTTCCAAAAGTAAATAAAAGAACACAGTTTATTAAAGAAACCAACAGAAACTAATCTACACAGTAAGCCAACCTATGAAACAGTGTGCGACCTATGAAACAATCCCTTACAGCTGAACACTGAAGAGGAACTTAAAGAGTCAAGATGTTAATTGAATTACAGGCAGGTGTGATCATTAATGAATGTCCATGTTAACTGATGAGTGGCGGAAAACTAGAACAAAGGAAGCAGGAAAGTGATGAATATAAACTAAAAATCCATGAAAATTAAACTAAAAAAACATGACCGTGACAATATAAACCCATAATGAAATAAATTCACAATTGATACTGCTTTGCAATGAACTCAGTCAGAGAGCTACATAATGGTAGTTTATCTGTTCAATAAAATAAATTACTCCCCTATTGAGTAATAAAAACGCCATCTCCGCCATCTTGCTTTTACATTTCAATCCTTCAGTTCTCGACATCTCTGAAAAGCAAAGCCAATGTTTTGGAAGAAGGACTGTTAGTGTATTGACTCATTATTTACATTTTATGAATTCTTAACAAAAAGGTACATAGTTAGCCTTTAAATTTACCATATGTACTGCAGCCAGCTGTTGCCACTCTGAAAAACACAACAGTCACATCCTTGAGATCATGTAAATTCAGATGAATGTCATGTCATAGGATGTCATTGTGATATATCAATATCAAGTGAATGTCAAATTATTCTTTGCAGCACAAAAATGTATAAGGCCACATGCACATGTATCTACAGGTCTTTTTATGTTGTTATTAATATAATTATTATCCTAATTATATAAAATTATGTTGTCAGTGCCCTACAAATGAACTAGTTCTATGATTTTTTTTTGTCCCTAAAACTTACAGAAAAATTAGGCCTACGAGATTTCTTAAGCTGTAATGCAGTTAAAATCACAGATATAAAATAATATACCTTTAAACCATCAAGAGTGTAAAATAGACTCTCTTTCACATGGACACACACACACACACACACACACACACACACACACACAGACGTAGCATGAAATCAGCTGCTCAGCTGAAGACTGTTTACAGGTTAGTTGAGCCAAAAGATTCAACAACATTAAAAAAATTAAATAACTAAAAAATAAAATAAAATCTAAATTGTGACCAAAAGTAAGTCTGATTATGGCTACATATATAGGTAAATGCAATCCCTAATAAAACCAAGTCATTATACAGCAGACAACATTTGAAGTGGATCAAAAAAGTTCAAAGTTGTCCTAAGACAAGAACGGGTATTGTTTTGGTTTTCAGACAATTTCGATGAAAGGTTCTGATCCACTTCAAATGTTGACTACTATATTTGAAAACAGTTCTCAGCAGAAAGTTTTTCACTAACCATTTAAAAAACAAAAAAACAAAAAAAAAAATAGACTTAGCCATCTAGTGGTTATACTACAGTATATATTACATTTGGTTTTATTTATTTATTTTAACCAGTAATATTCTTCATATTTTTACCATACACATATTGCATTACTTGAAAAACAACACAATGTGGTTTTCCATAATACATTATTTCTACATTATTTATGTAATACATTATTTCACATAGAAATAAATACCATATAATTTATTGTTTAGTAGTCTGGTTGTTATGGTCAGCACACAGCAATGAAAGCAAGTGTGACCCACACATTCACACACAAAGAGAACAACATATAAAACTTTTGTAACACTTTCAGTTTCAGCTGTTAACATTCATTCATTATATAAGTTTACTTGTTGTAAAGTGTTACCAAAACTTTAAATGATACATAAGCATTTTAAATTTATTTTAATGGTCAATAAGCATCTGTGAAATAATTAAATCTATATTACCAACACAGTACATATTCTATTTATGAATCTAACTATTGCAAACTGAGAACAAAGAGGATTAGGCTTAAACGATTTCTTATCCTGGAAGACAACCTTAGTATTACAGCCTTCATCTGTCAGCTGAAATGTCTAGTTTTTAATTTTCTGTTAGCTATAGAGTATTGTAAACTTATGAAACTAACCACGTTTCCTCAGAATGACTTGTTCTTCATATGAAAGATTTGAAGTGTTTGGATAATAACTAAGATATAAGAAAATTAAAATATAAAGATATGTTTCCTTTTTAGCTGTTAATTTAATAAATCACCATGGCAACACCATTCAAGATATCCAAAATCCATTTACAATTTAGGTTCCTCAATGTTTTGGCATGGCAACAGTATTTAAGATATCAATAATCCTTCTGCAGGTTTACATCTGCCGTGTTTTGACAATCTGATGGAAATTTGAAGCAAATCAGTTAAAATTTTCAAATTTAAATCAGGTAAATTCAAAACATTTTTAAAAGAGACACTTCCTGCTGCCAGTTGGTGGCACTATAACTTTGACTCATAATAGTCGCATCTATCACTTTATCCAACGAACAAATTGCTAAAGTTTGAAAATCAGACACTGTATGTGGAAAACACTTCATGTATCAAATTTCTTGCCATAAATATGTTGCCTCAACATGGCCAAACTGTTTGAGATATCAAAAATCCCTTCACAATTTAACATCCTTAACATCTTGATATCATGTTAACCAAGTTTGGTGGCAATTGGAGGAAAACACTAGGACAAGTATTTCAAATTCCAGAGCATGCATTTTTCACAAAACGTAGAATAGCTGACCTCCTGTTAGGTGGAGCTAATGACATGCAGTGCAAAAGTTGTTCAGCTCGATGAGATCTATATGTGTACCGAATTTTATGCAGGCAAATACGTATGATATATGGACCACAACATTCTACGCAATGCTGTAGAGCCCCTCTGCCACACCCATGTAACAGTCTCTGCCCGGCTCTAATGGCAGCGTATTCCAAGGTGTGTTTTTGAGGATGTTAAGGGCCCCAAAAACCTTGACAAAAAAAATAAGAAGAATCCTAAGGAAATCAACAGGGCCCTTCATCCCATGGGCTTGGGCTCTAATAATAATCCTTAGAAGAATAATAGGGCACTCTAGTGGCTTGGGCCCTAAAAACAATAGAGTGCTTTGCCCATTTGCCCACCAACTTCAAGTAAATATGGTGAATTATGAAGATCTTCAGAGAATATAATTCATTCTGTGCATAATTTATAATGCAGCATCATGTGCTAATCATTTTGTTTGCAAATAATGTTTTTTTTTTATGTCACATGTTGTACCTGTGTATACTTTAACCATGAAAAGTGTTTAATGCCTGCAGAGCACTACCTCGTAACAAGAAAATTTTCTCCAATGAATAGACTTTCCTCTTCATTTCTTAAAATGTCAGCAATTTTTCCATCTGTGCCTCCATCAATGTCTCTGTGGAGAAACAATCACCACTATTTTCCTCAACCATCTGCTCCAGTTTCTCCATCAACACAGACACTTGTGTGTTTGGCCCAATGAAAAGATGTCGTCTTCCAAAACTCTGAATGACAGACTGTGTTTCTTCATTTAGTTTTTCTGTCTGATGCTCTGAATTCTGCTTTATGAGGATCATGATGTGTTTGTTGATTCTTGAGCCGAATATCCTCTGGATCTTCTCCATTTCTGCTCTGTCTTCATTATTAGTTGGAGCATCAGGAATGATGATGATGAAAACATGAACTCCAGGATGACAGAGAGACACACAGCGGTGAGTCTGACGCATCACTTCCTCCTCTGAGAGCTGAGTGTTGAACAGAGCTGGAAGCTCCACCAGACTGATCAGACGTCCATGAAGCTCCTTGTCTCTCCTCACACACTCTGAGCTGAGCTCTGATCTTCTCTCGCTCTGATTCAGGATCAGGTTTGATATGAAAGATCTTAATTCTCTGTTACTCCCACACACAACCAGATTCAGCGTCACACTCTCTGTGTCAAATGAATAAACTAGTTTAACAATGTGGTTTTAACTTAAAAAGTTGAATCCCAATGACCTTACATTCTATTTTCTAAATGCAGGAGCAAAAACTGGCAGTAGAGCAGAGAATCAGAATGAGGGAAGTAAGTTACTTAAGGCTGGAATAAACTATATGACTTTTAAAACCTCAACAGACTTTAAAACATGGGGTAAAATCTGGGCACAAGTTGAGTAGTAATTTCAAAAGAGGTGTAAGAGTTTTGAGTATTTTTTTTCCTCAAGTAGGTAGCTCATGTATAAAAGGGTATTTATCCATGCATGGTTTACCCAGTATAGATGTACTGAGCTGCAAATAACCTGTAAGGATTACTTTATCCTCCTAAAAATTCTTTATTCAGAACAATAAATGGTACTCACCCAGTGTCTTGATCTTCTCCTCTTTGATTTCATTGTCTCTCACTCTAAGTTTCTTCTCTAGATCATGTCTGACTCTCTGCTCTGGAGCTCTTATATAGGTCTGAAGAGAATAGGGTTCAGTCTCCATGCTGTTTATAACATCTAGAATCTTTAAGATCTTTTCAGTGTTCTTCTGGTCCTGTAACCCCAGCACAAAGTACCAACTCCCATAGAGACTTACAACACTCTGAGATTCTGTGGATTCTACAAAATCTGACACACTTTTGTCAACAGTGAAATCAATAATGAAAAGCACCATAAAGTGCTCTTGTGAGTAAAATATTTCTTTAACCTTCTCCATTTCTGCTCTTTCTTCATTAGTAAGTGGAGTAACAGGAGTAACAAGGATGAAATGATGAACTCCAGGATCACAGAGAGACAAACAGTGGAAAATCTCCCGCATCACTTCCTCCTCTGAGAGTCGAGTGAGAGCTGGAAGCTCTAGTACACTGATCTGCCGTCCATGAATCATTCCCTCTTTCTTCTGACATGCTTTACTCATCTCTTCCTGAGGTTCATTCGTTTTGCCTCTAAATATTTTAGACACTGAGTTCTTGAGTGTTGAATCATTTCCACACAGTACAATGTTCAGTTTTGCTTTTCCAGTAGTCGTCACTGAAAACATTAATTAGAATATAATTGCAGTACATTCTTTGATAAACTGAAGGTTTGGGTGAATTTGCTGTCTATGTATGGATCTATAACAACATACAGACTGTCTGCTCTGACAGCCTTTAGAGAAATAGTTCACACAAAACTGACAATTAAGGAGGGAAAGGACATTTTGTGTGGCCAAGTATGGTGTCCCATACTCAGAATTCTGCATTTCACCCATCCAAGTGCACACACACTGTAAAAACAAACCAAGAGTAGTGGCCATTTGGGAGTTCAGAGCTTTGCTCAAGTGTCTCACCTCTACAATCCCTGCCAGTACCAAGCAAGACTCAAACCCACAACCCTTGGGTTACAAGTCTGACTCTCTAACCATTAAGCCATGACTGCCTATTAGCATTTAAACACTTCAAAAGTGGGATGAATTTACCAAATAAACACTCTCTAAGACAATGTAACTATTAAAGGACAAAACAGTAGTTCATGATCATATTTTTTGAGGTATTACCCAGAAAGAAAATGTTTAACAAACCTCCTCCATCACATCCTATTTTTGTGTTCTCTTTGAGATCAGAATTCTTCTTCTCTTTCTTGTCTCCTCTGACTGAACCTCCAGATCTGCTCAGATCTTCATCCGCTGATGCTCCATCACCTTCATCCTCATACACATCACAAATGAGAAATTTTTTACATTCTTTCTTGAGTATCTCTTTTGTCCTTCTGAACATCTCAAAGCACCATCCTGTGCTTATTGTATTAAACTTCAGATGTCCTCCTCCACACTCCTTTAATAAACCAAGAATAGAGTTATTTTTAGATGCAAATGTTGATCCACGTGGCTCATCATCAGTAGTCAGCACTATAGTGTGTTTCATGGCCTGGTAACTGAAGAGGTTCAGCATATATTTCACTCTGTGTCTGTCGTTCTCATTGAAGTTACTATGCTGCAGTACGAGGACAAACACATGAGGTCCTGGAGCAGACAGAGACACACACTCTCTCACTCCATCTGTTATCATTCCCTGTGGGAAATTTGGCTGGAGCAGGTGAGGATTGAAGACTGTGATGATTTTCTCCTCCACTTCTCCACTGATTCTGTCAATGGACTGCCGTAAATAATATGGAGCTTCACTGTCAAACGCTGCTCTGCCCAGTATAGTGTTTCCCACTCGTCTGTTTTCTGATCCATTCTTCCCTATCAGAACAATCCTCAGATCACTCGCTGAAAAAGAGCACAGACACTGCACAATCATCACTTAAATATTTCATAATGACTATTTTACAGAACAAACAGATTTAACACGATTTAACACGAACAGTAATGTTAATATCACTGCCAGTGCTTTATTTACTTACTGTCAGGACGATCAAATAGTGGGCTATGTCTGCCTGCTGCTTCTAGAGAAGAAAAACACACACAGAGTGAAAGAGAGAGAGAGACAGTGAAAACTGATTGTTTAGCCATTATAAATCATTTATAAAAAGCCATTATATTTATCATTTATATTTTTTTTTAGAACTGAGAAGGAACAGTGTGCTGACGATACATGGATCAGCACTAATTTAATTGATGAAATTATGATTTTCTTTATCCTCAGATCTTCTACTGTCAAAATTACACTTCAACACATATTTATTGATCTACAGCCTCCATAAAAATATTACTAAACAACTTATTGCCACAAATCACCAGTGCAAAGATAGTTTCGTTTCTAGTGTTTAATGCCACGTGTAAACAAATGTAAGAATACACTGAAATATTATTTAACTAACTAAACGATTGCGAACTGTTTGCCAATATTTCATGAATACTTAATAAATCATTGAGGAAACGTTATACATGTACATATACATGTGTCCAATTTGATTCTTACCTAACATTGTAACAACAACACCTTGTTGAAAAACTAGAGCTGTCCTGCGAGGTTGCTGGAGAAATGTACATAGATCCAACGTGACCTAGAAGTAAGGCTGTGCGACGAATCAGATTTCAGTTTTCGGTTTCGACTTTGGCTCAAGTGTCAACTATTATGAAAAGGTGACAAACAACATAAAACGATCATTGAACAGCATGCTCATGCTTTTATTTACAGCGGCGCGCTTGACGTCAATGCTTTATTTTAAGACCTATTAAAAGCGAAACAGTAGACGGAGGAGAATAGGTGCACAGTGGGGGCTTTCAGGCACGCTCCTAAACCGTCCAATAAACATAAAAATATGTCAGTATGTTTGTCTTCAGTGAACAGGAACAGTTGAGAAAGAAATGCGTGTTGGTACATTAGATATGGAAGAAAAATAATACCAAATGTCTTTCGCACATTAAAAGCATGTTTAACAGCACTAACTGAAAAAAAAATAATCCATTGCATTTTAGGTCCTGAAATTTAACATTGTTTATTTAAGATGCGAATATTTGTATATATTCAAAATATTTCACACACATTTTCATAATTAAAAATTTTATAATTAATATTCACCTTTCAGAATTCACTTCCAAAATATTCAATCTGTTTAAAAATACAGTGAATAATATTAGAGAAGCTAATTTCAGTCCATTTTATTTCACTTTCCAAATTCGCTTCCACAAATTCAGTGGTTCAAATTCGGCAGAAAATCCGGCATTGCACATCCGGGAACTGCAGGAATAAAAAAAGTATATATAACAAAAATAAACAACACAGTCATTTTAAGTGCAAACAATAAGTGCAGCCATAATCAATGTAGGCTACTCTCTCAAAATATCAATACAGTGAAAATATAGAGACCAATTTTTTCAAGCATGATACAGAGCCATAGACAACTACACAACCTATTATAGCCTACATACTAATAACAGCCTAGATATGTAGCCTAATTTGAGCGTAACATGAAGTGGCTTTTAAAACGTGGGTTTTAAAATCGGTTTTGACTGTGCATGCACATTTTACTTTGCACGAACTCTCGGCGGTGCTGAGCGTGCATTCTACAACACAACACATTAATTTTGCCAGACGCTCTGAAACCTCCTTTAATGTTTCTAATGGGCCAATGAGGGTATTTTATTTGCACTTAAGTAGATTTATAATAATAAAAATAATAATAATAACAAATCGCGCCTGGCTAAAATGTTTGTCTTTTTTTATCTCCTACTTTGATCCCAATAAAAAGATTTAAAGAGATCAGACCAACCTTCGCTGAAAGCATGCAGACGCGCTTCTGGAAGAGCTTTTCTGTCTTTGCGTAATTCAGCCAGAGGGTGGCGCTATAATGTGAAATAATAACAGGCTGTAAATACACAGAATGTTATCTTGTTCTCTATGTTAACTGTATTGTGATTTGTCTACAAACAAACAAATAAATAAAGCGCAGAATTTAATAAAGTATTTTTTTTTTTTTTTTGTATGTTCAATAGTAATTATCAGCACACAAAAAGAAAGCAAACAGGCTTTAGGGTTGGGCCGAGGTCAAACTAAATAACAAAAATAAATAAATAAATAAATAAAATAACGAAATAAAAATAATGACAGAGTATTTGCAAACGGCACTACACAGAGTTATTGCTGTTTCTTATCACCAATCACAACAATTTCAACCAACAGCACCATCAACAACATCCTGCATCCAGATGCACACAGTTCCACTTCGACCAACCACGTGCTCGTTCAATTAGGGTGAGATAACCTGTATATATATATATATACATACACACATATATATGTATACAATTGCATATCACTGCTTCTTGAGATAAGGGACAAAACATATCCCATACACAAAAAGCCTCTTTATGTTAAAAATGAAGAAATTCATCAAAATAAAAACACTTTAAAAGTTATCTCTAAAGGAAATCTGTATGCTCAGGGGATTGAAAACTTTTATTGAAAAAAAAAAAGTATAATTTTAAATACATGGAAGGATTGATATATTAAATTAAACGTAAATGTAAATGATTATTATTATTATTATTATTATTATTATTATTATTATTTTTATCCATTTATTGTGTTAAATTCCTACAACATCAACTGGGTTACATGATATTATGTCTGATTTAACTAAGAACATTGGTTATATATTTTTAATAATTAAAAGGAGGGTAGAGAATTAAGAAATTGGAAATTGTTACAAACAAATTGGATTGTTAATAATAGTGTGAAAACAGAAAAACAAACAAACAAACAAAAAAAAAGAAATAGAGAATTTAGAAAATGTATTTTATCGCTTAGCTCCTTTACTGAACACTATTTGTAGGCGCGCTTTGCTGGATCATTGGTTTTGACGCGTAGTTTCTTTTCTCTTATCAAAAACAAAATGCAATGTCCATACCTCTGAAAATAAAGTTTTTGGATATTCCAATCCATTTATTGTCAATTTATTTGATCAAACAGCAAAAAGCAAAAAGTAAAATTAAAGAACAATTTGTCCAAGTCCATTAGGGTCAAAAAGTTTGTTTAACCTTCTTCGGCGCACATCTCTGAGTTAATTTGAGAGCATAAATACACTATACACCCTCCAGTGGCCTGAAAGAAAATTACAACCGAAAAAATGGCTCCTAAACTCCAGCCCCTAATTGTTTATGACTGGGAGAAAAATAAACAATTCAATTAATCTTATTTACAAAAGGAGCCATGAGTTACAACAACAAATATATGATTCACACCCATTTTTTGCAATCAAAATAACATAGATAAACAATTCTATTGTATGCATTCATGAAATCATCATTCATGTCTTACGTTTCTATTAAAAGACAGATTTTTGATACTGGTCTTGTTATAACACTTATTTTAGTTTGGATTTTTGCAGACCTAACTAAACCCTTTTGATCTAAGAATGTTTCCAGCACCTTTCCAAGCATCCAAGAATTGCAAGGGGCCACAGTGTCTGCACTGAGAACAATGTCCCCTGGTTGAAAATTCTTTGGTCCATTTTTGCCTTTCTTGGAGTAGAGACAAGTACTCTTTTATTCTATGGTAAAAAAACAAGCTAAAACCAGTATATATGTACAAAAATAGTGTAAAACCATGAAACGCTCTTGTAAAATGATCACTGTCCCACAGCATTTTTCCCTGTAAACAGATTTGTGGTTGCTGTAGTAACAAATGCAACTTTCAGATACATTTAACTGACAGATAAACCATAGTATAAAACTATATCTGAATGAGCATTTCCATTTCAGACCCGTAATATATTCTTTCTCCATCCATGCAATACAAACACATCATTGAATGAGCACAATGCAAATGGATTTGTTAATTAACATTCAGTTTTCAGTTTTGGGTGAACTCTCCCTTTGAGGTCAAAGGTGCAAGTTAACTAATTAGGTGGAGTCATTGGTAACATGAACAGTGAATTAACAAGAGATACTGAGGAAAACTTAGTCAACACAATTGTTTCAGTGGGGTGTTTAAACAGTACTTTTTTATTTTTATTTTTATTTTTTTATTTTCATGTTTGTGGTCTCCTTCTCTCATGATAAGATCAACCCTTACATTAATGTTATTTTGCCAAAGTAAACTTCCATTAAACCCAGAGAAGCATAATTGTTGTATGTTATGTTGCTTTTTTATTACAAATTTGTTATTTCACAAAATCATCTACAAAAAAAAAAAAAAAAAAAAAAAAAAAAAAAATAGAGAGATGATCCTACTGATCCTACAGATTAACATTTACTACTAGGCTTTAAAGATTTAACTAGTTTAAATGAACAGGATTTCAAGATGACTAGCTGAAGACATTATTGTAGCTATACCCATTAAAAAGTAATCATGAAAAACCAATTTCATGATAGCACTACAACAACACATGATGAATTTGGATTGATGTTGTATTGATTCATTTTTGAAATTTTGAAAATTCAAAACTAAAAAGTGCACCTTTAACACAGTATATTAAAAAATATATGACAGTTATCTTAAAATAAATCTTAAACATACCTTAAATTACACATACTTAAAATTGTTTAAAAAAAATGTTGCTCATATCACCAATCAGCTCTTGAAGTACCTGTTAATAAAAAGATACCCTAAATGACAAATTATCTGGATAGATTTTTTTCATACATTACTAACTTATAGTGGAGTGAGAAGTTAACGTTTAAAAAAAATAAAAAATAAAAATAAGGGTCACTCTATAAAGGCGAGATCTTTGAGCAGCTGATCAACGCCTCCTTTGTGCAAACATTGCAAAAATGGAGGAAAATGTACTAGGTAGAGTTGTGGAGTTACTGATGTTATGAGGTGTTGGTGCATTTTCTTATTATTACTGCAGACCTTATAATTACATACAAGCTCAGGGAAAGATGGTCGTATCTTTAACAATCAACATAATGATCATAATGACAAAAAAACAGAAAACATAACTTTCATAGTGTGAGATTATATGTCTTTGAATAATCATCATATTCATTTAATCATAATGCAACAAAAATGTTCATTTGTTGTTGTTGTTGTTGTTGTTTATAAGCCTGAGGGATGAAAGTTAAATTCAACGAGAAAGAGAGGAAAATAAGAGATTTGAGCCAGTTTTGTTTGTGGATGAAAAAAAAATATGCACATAAAATAAAGAAATTAAGAACATTTAAGTGATAATGAGTAGGTGCTCTTTTAGTGCTCCTTAAGTAAGTATTTATTGATATTAAGTATCTACTCATTGAGTAAACGGTTTTAGACACAAAGTTTGTCAAACAGCTTTGGTGCATCACTGCCTCCAACTGACAGGAGTGTGAAGCAATTTTCCTGCCTTTTTATGAGTGAACAACAGAAGAATATAGAGACATAAACAAAAAGTTTTGACAAAATGAAAACAAAGATTTTTATTTAATAAATAAATAAACAAACAGTCATTCATTCAATACATTCATTATCTTTAACAACTTTGTGATTGTTCTGCATTAAAATTAGAACCATTAAAGATCTTTAAATCAGTGGAAAACCATCTACAATTTAGTACATCAGACATGTATTTTACTTTGCGTATGTGGTATTTATCAAATAAGAATTTTGATTATATTATCCATCTCCAATAAACTTGTAACTTGTAAACTTGTTAAACTTGTAAAACAGATCAAAAATAAACTGAAACTTGGGTCCAAAATAATTTTGACTCCTTACAAAAAGCACATGATGATGGAAACCCTTCTTTACACTTACTAATAAAGTCATTACTTGATTAATATCAATAAATTATTTTAAAAGTGAATTTCTTTCGACTTTATTAAGAATCACATATTTATTTATATCTGACCAGAGTTTAGGAACAAAAAGAAAGTGATAATCATGTTTATAATGTCATGGCAGCATTAGGATAAAAACAATTATATATACACATAAATCATCAATAAATGTGACCTGGCTCTCAAAACCAGTCTTAAGTAGGACATGTTTATTTGTAGCAATAGTCAACAATACATTGTATGGGTCAAAATTTTGAGTACAGATTTTCTTTTATGCCAAAATTCATTTGGATATTAAGTAAAGATTATGTTCCATGTAGATATATATTTTTTTTTAATTTCCTACTGTAAATATATCAAAACTTAATTTTTGATTAGTAATATGCATTGCCAAGAATTTCATTTGGACTTTAAAGTCAATTTTCTCAATATTTAGTTTTTTTTTTTTTTTTTTTTCCACCTGATTCCAGATTTTAAAATTGTATCTCAGCCAAATATTGTCCTATCCTAACAATACATCAATGGAAAGATTATTTATTCAGCTTTCAGATTTTTTGAGGTCACCATGCTTTTTTTTTCCTCTCTCTTTAAAATTGAAAAGTTTGCTGAAATTCCTCCACTGGCTTCAAGCCATTTGGTTCTAGATCTAACAAAGGCCCTTTTAGCCTTTTCCATGTAAAAGGAATTACATTTTTCTCTGAACAAATACATACTTTCTTTATCTCCTTCATTTGGAGAGATTTTAATAATGTTGTTTATTGATTTGGAAAGACTGAATTTTATACAGAACTTGTATTTAAACAACTCTCAATTTAAAGTATGAAGAATATTAGTATGTTTTAAAAGAAACATTTTTTTTATACCCAAACAATAAGTATTTTGTAGAGAGAGGCATTTAATTTCCAATAATCTGGCTTCCTTAAGGGACTGAAAAATCCAGCATTTCTAACTCAATACATGCACAGTGGAAATACTACAAAATTTGGCAAAGGAATTTGATTATTCTCGAGACATTTCACAGTTATGAGTTACTCCATTTAGTCTATGAATATAATATTTTCCTAACAAAAAAAGTCTATATATATATATATATATATATATATATATGTATATGTCTTTTAGAAAAGTCATATTCATTTGATTGAAGTAAAACTGATGACATATTTAAGATTAGACTGTAATTTACTGTAACACTCTCTTTCACAATTACCAAAAGAGCATTTGTAATCGATATCCAGTTGAAAGTTTTACTCCACAGTGCGTGACCTCCTCAGGAAAAATCTCTCATGTTTGCTAATATTAAGACTGAGACCAGATATCTCAGGAAAAAAAAAAAAAAAAAACTTTTTTAAAAAAATAATAGTGCAGTCATCAGCCAATTGACAATTTTTTTGTTCATTTCCAAAAACGGTGATAACTTGAAAGAATTTCATATTTGCGTAATAAGAATGAGCCTGTGTGACGAGCAGATGAGCAGCGGTGAGATTGAACAGTCTTGTCTAAAGACCCTAGAAAGAAAAATCTACTGGAATTCATGAATCATTTTACTGGAGCTGCTACACTCTGTGTTCAGGGTTGGAATTGTCTTTCTAAAAACTCCCTCAACATGACAGACACACTTTCAAATACTTCACACTACACTTCAAAGATTAAACATCTGAATATTATCCAATTTAAATGTTATTTTAATATTATGACCAACAATATTCTTGTTAATTCTTCATAGATTGTCCTCATTTGTAAAACTAAAAGTAACATTGTAGGAAAACAAACACTTGATGACAAACAAAAACTTTTATTTTTAAATCTAAGAAGACATTAAATTACCATCATAGTCAGTAGAATAGTGACCAGCAATCACCATTATGACATTTCAAAATATATTTGTCATTTTTTGTACTTATGTAAAAAAAAAAAGTCACAAAGTCTCATGAAAAACAAACTTTTCTTCAAATTGTGACTAAAATTACACAAACAGTGAGTAAAAGGCACAGCATTTATAAACACTCACTGTGTGTGAAAACTCTCGTTTTAATCAATTAATCTGTCAAAACTGATCAATCCATCTTTTATTTACATTGTTTCCATTCAATGTATGGATCACATTCACACATTTATCACACATTTCTTTCTCCTCATAGACACAGTAGTGAAGCTCTTCTGTGGATCCTCACCTGATGTTTACTGCTCCTCTCAAGACGACTTCAAATTATGATATACAGCATTTATCATCTTCTGGATGATAGATGGATCTCTATCTACACTGTAAGGTGGAACAGAAGAAAAGATAATCAGAGTTCAGTGGGACAAAGTACAAAATTAGTTACTGTATTTCAAATCACGTTTGTTTTTCTTGATTAAAAAAAACATTAAAATCCTGTAATGCGATTAATTACTGATTATACCTGATTTTGAATACGTATTTATAAAACAATGTAATACATTTATAACAAAAAATCCATTCTGTTTGTCTCTATTGAGTCACTATAAAGAGAAACACATATGAATGAGTGTCATATATAATAAATGACTAGGAACAAATACAAATGTGATTTTGCCTTAAAACAAAAACCTTTCATTGAAATGTTCCACTAGTTAAAGCTGTTTGTCCTCTAGTTTAAACATGTTTGTATTGGTCTCAGTAAATAACTGAAATTATTGCACAGCTCCTGGAATATTCGATTCTGATTGGTCAGTCGTGACATTCTGAGGTGTGTTATTTCCTGATAACAACCGTTGTCATTATCAACGCAGAATAACACACAGTCATACGGGTATTTGAGTCCGGCGTTTCTTTTACTTCTCTCGTATCACACCACCGCGCTCTCACTCGATTCATTCAAACACAACTGCTATTAGCTTGTGTCTCAGTTACTGTGTTTACCGTCAAACCAAACTGGAGGAGATTCCTGTTAATAGTAGGCTTGTTAATACATTGTTCAGAAGTGTGTCGTCTTCTTGAAGTTGTTACTAATTGACGAAAAGTGTTTAGTTGAATCCAAATACCATCATTCACTATTCCCTACATGTATAACTAACTGTATATTCAGTGCTGTGAACATAATAAAAAAAAAAAAAAAAGAAGAAAAAGGTTATGGCTTTTTGTCAGACTAAGAAAACAATCTGCTTTGTTGACGGACTTCTATGTTTTTTTTTTTCTGCTTTCTGGTGCAAGGATCAGTAATGAGAAATGAACAGTAGCTGTTCAGCATGGAGACATTCATCTCTGTATCGGTCCATCATAGAAGCAGCATCATCAGTTGCAAAGCCAACAAGCCACAACGTGTCTTCAGAGACGCCCTGCACATCAAGACATTTTAACAGGAGGTCACAGATGGCTGCCCCTTTTTGATGAAATCCACTAACTGAGCTGTCATTGGTTCTCCAATAAACATGAGCATATTACGACAAGCCTTTGTCAGAATGAAGCATGTTTCCCAGGTTTACACTGTTGAGCTGTTGCAGTTCTACCAGCTGTGGCTGGATTTTAAATGAGAGGTTGTTTTGGCAGATCATACAGATATATGTTTACATGCAATTCTCAGTCGCTTTTAAACTCTTCTCATTATGTTTTCTCCACAGCGCTGCACTGCTTTTTCAATTGCCATCTCTTGTTTACTCTGCAAAATTTCTATGCATTTCACATGGGACTGACACTTTGCATGTTTACTTATTTTGTCATTTAATTTTTTTGCAGACTTTGCGGGGTGTAAATTTTGTCTGGGGATAAAAATAATTCAGCAGAGGTAGAGGTATTTAGACTAGAGGTGGAGGGAATTCACACCCTGATTATACCTTACATAAGTAATGTGATGTGTTGCTTGTCAAAGTTAAAAACACAAGAGACAGAGACATTGATCATGTGATGCTGGACGGCTGTGAGCTGAAGCTGGAATCTGCACTGATTTTACCAGCGTTTTCCTACAATCTGATCAAATCTATTTCAAACTGTAATGATTCACTATTACTGATGTCATTAATAAAGCAGGTGTTGTTGTATAAAGCTCTGACAGTGTGCTTTTGTTCTCTTTCCTCCTTTGTGTTCAACATTTTTATCAACTTTACATTTCTTTCTGACACAAACCCTTTGAAATAAAGCTTGATGATAATTTGATAAACTCATTTCTCAAATATTTGAAAGTATATATTTGTTCACATATTAGAGGTAAATGAATCTCTTTAATATCAGAAAGTGAAGTTTACTCACCTCAGTTTACAGTTTGAGTCTCGTAGCACATCAATGAGCTGCTGCTTTGAGTCTCCAATCATATTCTTCCTCAGATTAAGCTCTTTTAGAAACTGCAGTGCTTTTGTGTTTGTCAAAGACTGAGTTAAAGAAGAAACATCTGTAATTCCACAGCGATAAAGACTAGAAAGAGACAAACAGAGGAACATCATCTTACAAACAAATCATTAAGGTGAAGAATTTTACACAAATATAATGTGAACTCAGACTCATCATGAGATTTTGATTATAAAGTGTTTTGGTTTAAACTGTTGACGTGATTTTAATCATTTTGATTCTTGTATGTGAATGTTACTGACCTCAATCTCTCCAGTTTACAGTGTGAATCCTTCAGTACGTCACATAAGTGATTCACTCCTGTGTTTTTTATTTCATTCCAGTTCAGGTTCAGTTCTCTCAGGTGTGATGGGTTTGATTTCAGAGCTGAAGTCAGGATGAGACACTGTTTCTCTGTAATACTGCAATCAAACAGACTGAAGACAGAAAGAGAAAAGACAATGAATCAGAGCCATGTAAAGTTTATGTGTGAATAAATACATCATAAGTAAATGTCATACAGTCAAAAAATAAATTAGTTATGCTTATTTTATTTTATTATTTTATTTTACTGAAAAAAGTTTTTACAATTTAACTGATTTCATTCAAATGAAAATTGCTTAGTTGGTTCAACACAATTTAGCTGGTTTACATTAAATTAATCTACACTAGTTTGGGTTAGCTCAACTACATTTGTCAAACAAAATCTTGTGGGAACCAATTACTATTTATTTATTTATTTATTTATTTATGCATGCATGTATGTATGTATGTATGTATGTATGTATGTATGTATGTATGTATGTATGTATTTATTTATTTATTATTTATTTATTTATTATTTATTTATTCACTGAGTTCTAATTAAAATTATTATTATTTTTTTAAACAAGCAGTTTCACTCCTAATTATACACAATAATGAATAATGAATAAACTGGTGTCAATACTGATATTTAAATATCTATTACTCTATTAGTCTAAGCACAAACGTCACTCTTCTGCATGATGGGAACCACAAAATTCAAAAACATTACAGAAACTGTCCAGCATAACTGAACATTAAACACTAACATGTATTTCCCTTTACAGAAAAATACATAAAATAACACTTCATTCCTAGCTACAATCATGCAGTTCCTTGCAAATCATTCTGGGAACTACAAATCCACTGCTTAGTTAGTTATGTCAAACAAAGAAATATTGTAGTTAATGTAGTTTCAACACAAATAAATTAAATCAGTTTCAATTTTAAATATATTAGGTAGAGTGAACACAATGAAATTGTTACAGAATGCTCAAAACATGTTACTTTAGCTCATTTCAATTAAAATGAACAAGAGCCAAAAATAATGTTTATGTGTACAGTCACAAACACACACAAAACACTTAAAATAAACTGAACAGTAAATTAATAACACTGTCACTGCTGTACAGTATAATGATACTAACTGTAGTTTCTCCAGCTTGAATTGTGTGTTCATCAGTAGATCACTGAGGTTTTTCACTCCAGAGTCTCCTAGTTTATTCAGACTCAGGTTCAGTTCTCTCAGGTGTGATGGGTTTGATTTCAGAGCTGAAGTCAGGATGAGACACTGTTTCTCCGTAATACTGCAATCACACAGACTGAAGACAGAAAGAGAAAAGACAATGAATCAGACAAGTGTCAAGTTCATGTGAGTAAATTCATCATGTGTTAACACCATACAGTGTAATAATTAAAACATTGCCAAAAACCTTATATGGCCATAAACAAGAACAGAAGAAAGATTAAGATCTAGGATCAACTACAGAACTACTTAAAATGACATTAAAAATATGAAAATTGAGTTTAAATGTGAGAAATCAAGACAATTCTGTTTCTGAATTACAATTTACCTAAAGACATTTTAAGAGTACTTTATCATCAATAAACACCTTTTTTTTTTTTGCAATTGTCTTTCTTTATTGTACAGTATGTCTGAGTGAATGCAAAAAAAAAAAAAAAAAAAAAAAAAGTATGTCTGTATTTAATTTGGTCCATAATTGCATTGCTGTCATTTGTTATTACTGTGATCTCTGGTGATTGACAGATTTTCCTGCTTCATCATCAGAGGAGAGGAGAGATGTTGTTGTGAGGGAGAAAGTTATTTAGATAAAAGATCATAAGGGCACATAAATTGTAAATACATTATGTGCAGAAATAAATAATTTAATCAATGCAATATTCCATAAAAAATAATAACTGTCAACTTTAATTTCATGGAGACTTTATGAAAGTAAGCAGTAATCTTTAATCTCACTGTCACTGCTGTACAGTATAATGATACTAACCTTAGTTTCTCCAGCTTGAATTGTGTGTTCATCAGTAGATCACTGAGGTTTTTCACTCCAGAGTCTCCTAGTTTATTCCAGCTCAGGTCCAGTTCTCTCAGGTGTGATGGGTTTGATTTCAGAGCTGAAGTCAGGATGAGACACTGTTCCTCTGTAATACTGCATCTACACAGACTGAAGACAGAAAGAGAAAAGACAATGAATCAGACATGTTGTTCATGTGTGAGTTAAATTAATCATGAGTAAACACCATACAGTGCAATAAATAAAATGTTGCTAAAACCTGAAAACAATATAAGTAAATAAATAATCACACATCAATAGTAAAAAAAAAAAACAAAAAAGGATACTAGTTACATTTCAAGCCTGGAGAATCTTTAGTCAGACCAAAAAAAAAAAAAGGTTTATGATTTCTAATTTGTAATTAAGATACAGGATCAACTATAGAACCACTTTAAAATAACATTAAATATGTAAAAATGGAGTTTAAATGTAACAAATCAAGAAAATTCTGTTCATAAATCAAAATTTACTTCAAAACATTTTAAGATTATAGTTTACAGTCAACAAATACAACATTTTGTGATTTTTCTTTTATTATTGTGATGCATGTCTGAGTGAAACAGCTTTTTGAACAAGAAAAAATGTAGATCGGGAATTCATTTAGGATGAAAAGATAGAGAATTGTTTGCTATTGCTGTGATCTCATGCGACTGATAGGATTTACCACCCTCACATCATCAGAGAGAGAAAAAATGCTTTTGTGAGGGAAAAGGATAATTATTTTTTATTAAAGATCACAAGGGCTGCTATACGTAATCTGTCCGCCATATAGGAATGACTGTAAACACCTGAGAGCCGGTGCAACTGCAGTTATATGCATGTATGAATATTTATATCTATAGTAGACTTCAGAAGATGCTTTTGCTAAACACAATAAAACAAGACGAAACTGTTAGCTAACAAGACATTTAAAAGATACTTTAGTTTAGAAACCTGTAATACTGAGTTAATACATATTAAAACCACAAACCAACATGTTCTTATCTCTGAAAGTTTATCCAATTTCCTCAGGAATTTAAATATTATTGGTTTTTACAACCAGATGCTGCACAATGTTGTTGCATCTTGAAACTTATTGATTATTATTGTGAGTGACGACAGAACATTCCAAGATGACGGACGTAATGACAACAGATCTGGAGTGATTGAATGTGGAATCTACCTATACACATCTATAATACAACCAAACAACTCACTGAGAGCGGAAACTACGGTAATAAAGTTATGACTGTCAGTCATCGGCCGTGGGCGGAGCCTAAACAATGTGACATCACACTGCTCAGAGAATCAAAACTGCAGGACTAATGAGACTGATTTGTTTTAATGGGGATTAAAAAATAAGTAGTGGGTGGATTTTTATCATTGTAGGGTGGTTGTGCTCACACACTGCCAACACATTTATGTCCAAACACCATGGAAAAGTGGATTTTGCATTATAGGTGCCCTTTCTTTCAGTCTGTGAGCTCATGGATGCCTGTCCACATACGTTGGTGGTCAGTGTTTTCAAATTGGTCTTCAATCCTCAGTTTGTAGTCAGTAAACATGATCACATTCAGCAGTCACAGCAGAAGTGAGAGACAAAATTTAACTGAAGTCTATTCAAAAGTTAGTATGAATCTATTCTAAGAAGGCTGGAAGCTGTATTAAAAGCAAACAATGGTAAATACACTAATAAGATATTGGCTATTTCTAATGTGTTCACATCATGTTCTCTAACCTCTGTGCACTTAAAGGGGTAGTTCACCCAAAAATGAAAATTACCCCATGATTTACTCACCTCAAGCCATCCTAGATGTATATGAATCTCTTTTCAGACAAATATAATTAGCTATATTAAAAAATGTCCTGGCTCTTAAATCTTTATAACGTGGGGTCAGACTCAAAGGAGAATTAAAATATACTACTGTAACATTACTAGTCATGTGAAATGATGTAAGATACTCACATCAGTGTGTTGAGTTGACAGTGTTTATCCTGCAGTAGAGCAGCGATCTGATTCACTCGTGTGTCTTCTAGTTCACGTCCACTCAGATTCAGTTCTCTCAGGAGTAACGGGTTTTTACCCACAATTCCAGTCACATACTGACAGGCTTCATCTGTAGCAGGACCCAAAAACCTGCAGAAGAGAAGATAAAACAGGAATCAACTCAATGTACAAGATTATCAAACATTGTTTGTAACAAAAAGTTCTAATTCAAGTTTTAAGAGCTAAACATTTAAATATACAAATATATATGACAAAAAGTTAAAAGCAAATTCTTTAAAAGAAACTAGATTATGATTCTCAAAAATCTTAAAATCTTTCTGGCTTTTAAGCAGGAGACAAAGAAAGTTAGCAAAATGATAACTAGCTTGTGACAGCTAAGCATCCATAACAATATATTTTGTTGATCTTTTGATTCTATTATTATGTAGCAGAATTTACCAAACACTGGATTGCTGATCCACTAACAGGGAACATGATCTGAGTTTAGACCATCTCTGAATAGTTTTATTTAACTGATGTCTGTGTTGATGCAACAGTAATTCTGCTCATTATGAGAGAAACTGCAGGTTCAGGTTCAGACATATTTGTGTGTGCTGAATTATCACCAGTCCTCTCCTGACACACAGTACATGTTTGTGGCCTGTTATATAATGTGCTGAATACCAGCACATCTAGTGACCCAAAATGTCTGATTAACCTATAACTTTTAACACAACTAAACTGTGCTGACATTTATCATCAAAACAACAGCAGCTGCAGCATCTGATCTTTCAAGTTTGATCATTTTAAACATTCTTGAAGCAACGAATTATGTACCTTAGTGAAATAGTGAAATAATATAATATAATATAATATAATATAATATAATATAATATAAATTATTCACGTGCTTATCATTTATTTTGCATTATTTCATCATCTCTCACCTCAGTGTCTTGAGTTGACAGTTTGGATCCTGTAGTAAATCACTGAGCTCCTTCACTCCTGATTGTCCAGGATCATTTCCTGTGAGATCCAGCTCTATCAGGTGTGAAGGGTTTGATCTCAGAGCTGAAGCCAGAGCTTTATAACCTTCTTCAGTGATACTGCAGTCTGAAAGTCTAGAACCAGAATGAAAAAGTCACATTCAGATGATTAATCATTTATTCTAGAAACGACCTAAACAACGTAAATCCCTAAACACAATATGTTATTCCTTATTCAAACGAACTAAAGCTTAGCTGTAAAGCAAAATCTGACTGAATTAAATCTAAATATCATTGATTTAAAAAAAAAAAAAAAAAAAAAAAAAAAAACTTCAAATTGTTAGACATCAATTCACTTTAGTATCTCCAGCTTACAGTCACTTTAAAGCTTTAACCTTCTGATGCTCCTCATTTGTGAGGTACACTTGTGCTCTTCATGGTTAAAAGTGACTGAACACCTGAAATGTAACTTTTTTTTTCAGTAAAATAAATAATATATAATAATATATTATATTTAATATATTTAATATATTTAATATATTTTTGTTCCATATAGTTCTTATGAGAGGAAAAAGAACAAATATTCTGACCTGGCAGCTGAAGCATCCCAGAACGGCTGGAAGATTAGCATCTTCCCAGTAGAGGTGGGATGCAGGGGATTTGTTGCAACATCTACCACCAGTTTGCTGAGAAAAATAGGGGTGAAGGGTCGCTCTCTCCAACAGGCCATTAAGTCCATATCAATTATTGCTGAAAAAAGCAGTAACTGGCTCTGGATCAAGCGTAAAGACCCCATTTGGGCAGCAAGGTAGAGATAGATGGTATGCGGTCAGGCTTAGGCCTAACTCAGGGAGAAGGATGCCCCTGCCATGCAGAGTCCATTAGAGTGATAGAGGGTATGGCATGGAGGGGGGTGTACCTGGGACGCTGGGTACACCGTTGAGCCTTTTGGAGACGTTGTGGGCTTCAATCAACGAAACGTCGATGAAGCAGGGTGCCCACCTGATGACCCCAATGACATACCTTACCTTTTTTAACCACTCTATACCAACTGCTATTATCAAGAGTTTCCTACTAAAGGGATTGAAACATCTAGTCCTATTAGCTTTACTGATCTTCTGGAAGAAAACCCAGTGACTGTTGTGAAAGTGCAGCTGGCGACAAGGGAAAGACCGTGTGACAGCATGGAGAGACAGCTGACAGGAGGAAATAGACCCCAACGGGGCTGTTATGGGCTAGCTACCCATAGCAGCAGGCTCCGTTACCCTAGTAGGGTATAAGAGCCACCTTATCTGGCTATGAAAAGTTCAAAAAGAAGAATACCCCTAGAGTCTGCGAGAGCAGGGGCGCAAGAAGACTCACAGACTGATTTCCCGGTAATGACCCTTGGAATGGACATGACATCGAAAGAAGGAAGTAGTAAGATTCTTGAGAAATTAGCAGCTGGACATGTTTTTCAGACCTGTGTGTGTGGATGGGCGAAAGTAACATCAACTCATGGTCTTAAGGTACATCAAGGACGGAAGAAATGCCTGAAAACCACCAACCCAGGGCCCCGCATCGACCGGATTCTGTCAGGAAAAAGGTTAAGTCAGTCGGATGAAACTCAGCGGCAGGAAGAAACCCACAGTCCGCAGAGAATCAGTACCCCAGGGAATGAGGAGGAAGTTTCAGGCAGAACCACCAGTCCAAGACAACAACCAGCCCACCGCAAAAAAGAAAACATGCAAGGACGTAAGCCGTTGGTGAAATGGCCGAAGTCTAACAGCAAAGAGTGGGAAACCATCAACACAGAATTAAGCCTTATCCTGAGTAACATCATAGGGTCAGCCGAGAAGAAGCTGGAGATGATGGGCGACCTTATCTACAGATATGGAGAGGAAAAATGTGGAGTGAAGGAGCAAGAAAGAAAGAATGACATGCTTCCCACCCCCAAGTCCCGTCGGCTGCAAGAAATTCAACAACTTGTGAAAGAAAGGCGACGGCTAAAAAAGTTGTGGAGAAAGGCGACAGTAGAAGATAGGGAAGGTATTAACTTCCTTCAAGAGGATTTAAAACACAGGCTCTCAAAACTCCGCCGAGCAGAAAGCCTACGGATTCGTCGGAAGAAGAAAGAAAAAGCCAGAACTGATTTCTATAAAGACCCTTTTAAGTTTGTGAAAGGCATATGCACAAAGGAGAAGAGTGGATCCCTGAAAACATCAAAAGACCAGGTTGAGGAGCATCTGAGAACTATCTATACTGATGAAAAAAAAGATGAACCAATCGTTGTCCCTACTGACATCCCTCCAATATCACCACCACAACATCAGTTTGACATCAGCCCTCCTAAGCTGAAGGAGGTGAGGCAGGCAGTGAAAAAGGCAAGATCGGCATCTGCACCAGGCCCTAATGGCGTACCGTATAGTGTTTACAAGAACGCTCCAGATGTTTTAAAAATTCTGTGGAAAAACATGAAAGTGGCATGGGACAAGCAAGTTATCCCGAAAGCCTGGCGTAGAGCGGGAGGGGTGTTCATCCCAAAAGAAAAGAACTCAACCACTATTGAACAGTTCCGCCAGATAAACCTTCTAAACATTGAAGGCAAGATCTTTTTCAGTGTGTTGGCACAACGACTGACACAGTATTTAAAACAAAACCACTTCATTGATACATCAATCCAAAAGGCTGGTATTGCAGGCTTCTCTGGATGCCTTGAACATAACAGCATCATATGGCATCAAATCCAGAGTGCAAAGAGAGAAGGGAAAGATCTCCACGTCTTGTTCCTCGATCTGGCCAATGCCTATGGTTCAATCCCTCATTCATTTCTGTGGGCTGCCTTTGATTTCTTCCAGGTGCCGACTAAAATCACAAATCTAGTAAAGCATTACTTTCAGGATCTACAGTTTTGCCTTACAACATCAGGCTTCACCACAAGTTGGCAACCGCTGGAAGTAGGTATCATGGCGGGGTGTACCATCTCCCCATTGGCTTTCACGATGGCAATGGAGGTAATTATTAGAGCCTCAAAATGGGTTGTGGGAGGAGAACGATTACAAGGTAATCAGAGGTTACCACCAATTCGAGCCTATATGGACGATCTAACAACACTCACAACAACTGTCCCCTGCACCAAGAGACTGCTAGAGAAACTTTATCAAAATATAACATGGGTGAGGATGAAGTTAAAGCCCAATAAGTGCAGAAGCATCTCCATCGTAAAAGGCCAAGTCACAGATCAAAGATTTTATGTTGGCGGGACACCTGTCCCAACAGTCTTAGAGATGCCAGTAAAGAGCTTGGGGAGATGGTATGATGCAAAACTCAAAGACACCGAGCAGTTTGAACAGATAAAAATTGATACTAGCATGTATATGGAGCGCATCAATAAGACATTGTTGCCAGGAAAACTCAAGGTGTGGTGCTTTCAGTTTGGCATACTCCCAAGACTCTTGTGGCCCTTAACTGTGTATGAGATCCCGATCACCAAGGTTGAAAAGGTGGAACGGCTGATAAGTATACAGCTGAAGCAGTGGCTTGGAATTCCACGTTGTTTAAGTTCTGTCGGACTTTATGGACATGGCAAGTTGGAGTTACCATTCACAGGGCTCGTGGAAGAGTTTAAATGCACCAAAGCAAGGCTTGTCATGACGATAACTGAATCTGATGATGCAGTTGTTCGAGCAGCGGCCCCTCGGGTGGTATCGGGTAGGAAGTGGAATCCATCAGAAGCTGTTCAGAGTGCAAAGTCTGCTCTGTACTTTAGAGATGTGGTGGGACAAGTACAGCATGGGAGGGCAGGGTTCGGACTCTTCCCAAAAACTCCTCTGTGGCACAAAGCAACATCTGTGCAGAAGAGACAGCTAGTGGTAGAAGAAGTTAGGAGACAGGAGGAGGGAGAGCGACATGCCAAAGCTGTCTCAATGGCTAAGCAGGGGAGATGGACCAACTGGGAGGGCCTGGAGAAGAAAAGGCTCAGTTGGCGTGACATCTGGCAAATGGAGGGAGCGAGGCTAAGTTTTGTCCTCAGAGCCACATACGACCTGCTACCCTCCCCCCAAAATCTGAAAGAGTGGTATGGAGAAGATCCTGCCTGTTCCCTGTGTAAAGTACCTGCATCCCTAAGGCACATTCTATCAGGGTGTACTACAAGTCTCACCCAAGGGCGCTATACTTGGCGGCATAACCAAGTACTTAGAGAACTGGCAGCAATATTGGAACAGAAGCGAACCACCACAAACAATCTTCCACAAACATTGATAGGACAGGTCAACTTCATAAATTTCGTACCAGCTGGCCAACGTCAAGAGCATCGTACAATATCTAAGGATGTGAGCATCCTGCAGTCAGCACGGGATTGGAAATTGGAAGTGGACCTTGATAAGAAGCTGGTGTTTCCCCCAGAGATAGTGGCTACAACACTCCGGCCAGACATGGTCCTGTGGTCTCCAACAACAAAGCTGGCATATGTTGTGGAATTAACAGTACCATGGGAAGAGGGGGTTGAAGAGGCTTATGAGAGGAAAAAGAACAAATATTCTGACCTGGCAGCTGAAGCATCCCAGAACGGCTGGAAGATTAGCATCTTCCCAGTAGAGGTGGGATGCAGGGGATTTGTTGCAACATCTACCACCAGTTTGCTGAGAAAAATAGGGGTGAAGGGTCGCTCTCTCCAACAGGCCATTAAGTCCATATCAATTATTGCTGAAAAAAGCAGTAACTGGCTCTGGATCAAGCGTAAAGACCCCATTTGGGCAGCAAGGTAGAGATAGATGGTATGCGGTCAGGCTTAGGCCTAACTCAGGGAGAAGGATGCCCCTGCCATGCAGAGTCCATTAGAGTGATAGAGGGTATGGCATGGAGGGGGGTGTACCTGGGACGCTGGGTACACCGTTGAGCCTTTTGGAGACGTTGTGGGCTTCAATCAACGAAACGTCGATGAAGCAGGGTGCCCACCTGATGACCCCAATGACATACCTTACCTTTTTTAACCACTCTATACCAACTGCTATTATCAAGAGTTTCCTACTAAAGGGATTGAAACATCTAGTCCTATTAGCTTTACTGTGCAAAAATCTTTTTCCATTAGTATCTTCACAAGCTAAGAAATGGTTTATGGTCAGTTATTTCTATCTTTTGCTGTAGTGTGTCAGCAGGAAATATCAGTTCACATTTCCAAACATTCATTTTGCCATTAATTTTAATAATCCGGTCAGATTATTTGCACAAGGAGTCTGACAACAGCCAGTGCTCCACACAGAGATCTGATCTCATCATCATCCAGTCTGTCTCTGGAATGACATGAAGACACAGAACAAACTGAGACAGACTAAATCCAGAAGAACTGTGGCAACATCTCAAAGATGCTTTAAGAGAGGCTTAAAGTTTTTATACATAGTCGCTTACTTTTATTAGGTTATGGATTTGGATATTTATTCAGACATTCTCAACTACTACTTTTTGTCATATTTTAAATATTTTTAGTTTGAAAAGTTGATGTAAAGTCTCAGTTTTTGCATTATTATTACTACAGTTACACCTTAACATAGAAAAAACATGTTTACACATAACAGCTGCTGGTTGAGAGAACGCCGTTGAGAGAACGCGCCGTATTCGAATCGGGGGTTTGTGCTGTTAAGATAACGAGACGCTATGCCCCCTAAAAAGCATCACACACAGGCCAAGGAGGTTGATGACATTAAGCGATGGCTTGATATGTTGACGGAGGAGGTTTCTGCTGTTAGAGGAAGTGAAAGCCTTGAGGCTACAAAACATCGAGAAGGACAAGCGGATTATGTTGCTGGAAAAGCTTGTGGTGGATCTGGAACAATACACCAGAATAAATGATATCATAGTCACCGGCTTGGAGATAAAACCATGTTCATATGCCCGGGCGGTGACGACGCTGAATGAAGGGGAGATGAGCGAGCAGGACGATAGAACGGTGGAGCAACAGGTGACGGCATTCCTTCACTCAAAGGGGATTGAGTTGGATAGGAGTAACATTGAGACATGTCATTCACTTAAAATGGATAGACCAGCCATAATTGTTTGCTTTGCTAATAGGAAGCATATAACTGAGTTGTTGAAACAGGAAGACGATTGAAGGGCACGGATGTGTATTTGAATGAACACTTGACTAAGAAAAATGCTGACATTGCCAGACAGACCCGACTCCTCAGAAGACAGAAGAAAATACAATCAACATGGACTACAAATTGTAAAATATTTATTAAGCTGAATGGAACGCCAGAACAAGCCAAAGTGTTAGTCATTAGGCAGTTGGAGGAGCTGGATAAATATAAATGAGTTAAATGAGAGCAATGTAATGCAGTAAACCCAGTAGTCAATAAAAATAAACAGAATCAAAAATTACAACTATGTCAAGTCCAGAAGATAAGCAGTCGTTTACATCTGGACTAGATACTTTTGCATATACAGAGTATAAAATGCAGGATATTGAAAATAACATCGATCCTGTAAACAATTTATTTATGAATATTAAAAACAGCTGCACTTATTATACAGATGAGCAATTCAATATAACTTTCCAATCAGAACGTAATATATCAATGATCCACTTTAATAGTAGAAGTTTATATGCCAACTTCCAGAGTATTATAGAATATTTGAGACAATTTAAGAATCATTTCAATATCATAGCAATATCGGAGACTTGGATTAATACTGAGAAACGTGTGGATTTTGTGATTGATGGTTATGAATTAAATTATAAAAATAGATTGAATAGAAGTGGAGGAGAAGAGATGATATATGTGGACAATAGAATGAAGTATAAGGCGGTGGAGAACATGACAGAAGTCGTTGATGATTTGTTGGAATGTATTACTGTTGAAATTTGTATGGAAAGGACAAAAAATATTATAGTGAGTTGTATTTATAGAACTCCTGGTTCAAATATTAAAATATTTAATGAGTGGATAAAAAAAATGTTTACAAAAACAGTACAAAAGACTGTGTTTACATGTGGAGATTTTAACGTTGATTTACTGAATCCAAAACTGCATAAAAGGACAGAAGATTTCATAAATATAATGTATAGTATGGGTTTATATCCAACAATCAACAGACCAAGTAGAATCACATGTCATAGTGCTACACTGATAGACAATATTTACAAACATTATGGCGAATAACATAGAAAGTGGGTTACTATATAGTAATATTAGTGATCATTTACCTGTTTTTACTGTCTAGGAATCTTAAAGAATAAATTAAGTTCAAATATAAAAAAATAAGATCCTTAGAAAATATAAATGCATTTAAGAAGGAATTACATAGACAAAATTGGAAAATAGTATACGAAGAAGATGATGTTGATAAAGCATATAATGGATTCTTAAAGATTTTTACATCATTGTATGGAAAAAATTGTCCTGTTAAACAATACATTGATACAAAAAGGCAAAGAAATAGTCCATGAATTACGAAGGGTTTATTAAATGCTTGTAAGAAGAAAAATACACTTTATAGACAATTCATCAACTCTCGTACTCCAGAAGTAGAGAATAAATATAAAAAGTGTAAAAATAAATTCATTAATATTATGAGAATATGTAAGAAGGAATACTATAATAAAAAATTAGATTACAATAAAAATAATATTAAAGGTTTGTGGAATGTATTAAATAATATAATTAGAAATGGAGTCGAGAATAATATATGTTACCCAGAGTATTATATTGATAATGATAGCATAATAAATAATAGGGAAGATGTGGTTAATGGATTCAATAAATTCTTTGTAAATGTGGGACCAGATTTGGTAAAAACAATAGATGACTCAGAAACAATAGAAGAGGTGGATGATTTTTTGGATCGAAATTCAAACTCTATTTTTCTTAGAGCAGTGGATAGAGAGGAGATAATAGATAGTGTAAGAAAATGTAAAAGTAAATCCTCTCTTGACTGGAATAATATTGATATGATTATAATAAAGTTATTGAAGAGATTGTGGATCCATTAACTTACATCTTTAATTTGTCTTTTCAATTTGGTAAATTTCCAAATAAAATGAAAGTTGCAAAAATAACACCATTATATAAAAATGGGGATAGACATTACTTTACAAATTATAGACCTGTTTCTATACTCCCCCAGTTCTCCAAAGTTCTTGAAAAACTTTTTATAGAAAGACTTGATAATTTTATTGAAACACATAATCTTCTAGTTGATAGTCAATATGGATTTCGGACAAATAGAGCAACAACTTTAGCACTAATGGAATTAATTGAGGAAATTACAAATGGTATAGATAAAAAGAAACGTAGCAGGAATTTTCATAGATTTAAAGAAAGCTTTTTTAAATCTAAAAATGGTCCACACTTCAAGACGAAAACCCTGAACTCCCATACAGTATATTTTATCAGTAAATGTAATGCAAAAATGTAAAAATAATAATAGCCTGAAAACATCTTGTCTTAGCTTTTGATATCCAATTATATACACAAACAGATATGCTTCATCACAGATACAAATGAACCATCAAATGTATATTCAGTTATCCCGACTTGCGACTTGACTTAGACAACAATGACTTGAGACTTGACTTGACTTGAACTTGAGCCCTGTCATCATGGCCTGCCTTCTACTTGATTAAAAAAAAAAAAAACTGTTCTGATCGATATAGGCTGGTTACTAAAGCGCATGATCACACTGGCATGATTAGCGCAGCTTTTGGCACTGAGCCAGAGACGGACTCACTACGTGAGCGCTTGTTAGTGTTTTCATCCACATGTTTAGGATATTTAATGTTTTAGACATTTAAAATGCACATAACCACTATAAACCACTTACAATAATAAGAAGAAGATGAAGAATAAACACTGATGTATATTGAAACAGCAGTAACCTAATAATAGGCTAAACCTTTCGAACATTTTTTTTTTTTTTTTTTGAACGTCAAAGGCTTGTTTGTAGCCTAGATATTAAGGTCACTCAATTCTTCCTGTTTATCAGCCACTCACTTTCAATCTACCTAGCACTGTTCGGGAAGCAGACACGCTCTGTCAGTTTAAATTGAAGTTGTAAAGGATTGTTAGGCTGCACTAATTAGGTCAACAGGAACCGGGAACACTTCCCATAACACCTGATGTACTTGTTGCATCGTCAGAAGAATGGCATCTACACTAATATTAGTCTGATGTTCTTAATTCGAGGTCACCGTAGCCACCAGATACAGTCTGTGTCCAGATCAGATGGTCACTGCAGTCCCCGGATCCAGTCCAGATGGTGGATCAGCACCTAGAGACGACCTCTACAGCCCTGAATGTCAGCGGAGAACATTCTCTTACACCGTTCCTGGCTGGTGGAATGATCTTCCCACTGCAATCCGGAATGCCAACTCCCTAATAACTTTCAAGCGACTGCTGAAAACTCATCTCTTTCGATACTATTTGACTTAAGAAAATAATAATAATAAAAAAAAATAAATAAATAAATAAATAAAAATATAAAAACCTTTATTCTACTTGTTTCCCTTTCTAGCTTGCACTTATCTGAACAATGCCTGTGTTATGGTATTATGAGCACTTCCTATGTCGTTTTGCCTCTTTAGGACAAATCGCTTGATGTTTTCCCCACCTGTAAGTCGCTTTGGATAAAAGCGTCTGCTAAATGAGTAAATGTAAATGTAATTGTAATGTCAACTAGATGAGCCCCAGGGACGGATCATCAATGAGGCACTTATCACCTAGACGGCCGTCGGCGCAAGACCACGGGAATCAGATGAGTCCTCTGCAATTTGACTTTGCTGCAACATGGAACTTTTGTATTATTGACACACTATTGTCCTATTTAATACTGTAAAGTTGCTGTGACACAACCTGTTTTGTTAAAAAGCGCTG
>JAMKFB010000245.1:287911-310481 GCA_036247105.1 Cirrhinus mrigala | reverse complement strand
CAAGTCAAGTCAAGTCACCTTTATTTATATACCGCCTTTAACAATACAGAATTGTGACAAGGCGGCTGTACAGTATTAGATAGGAAACAGTACATCAACAATGCCAAAGGCAACAGTAAACACTCACATTTTAGGTAAAGGTAGTTAATCAAAAACAATAAAATAAAATGCAATATTGTGTTGAGAGAAAGTGTCCCCAACTAAGCAAGCCAGAGGCGACAGCGGCAAGGAACCAAAACTCCATCGGTGACAAATGGAGAAAAAAACCTTGGGAGAAACCAGGCTCAGTCGGGGGGCCAGTTCTCCTCTGGCCAAAGGTCCCGTGGTCTTGTGCCGACAGCCGTCTAGGTGACGAGGTCTTCACTGTGGATCCGTCTCTGGGGCTCATCTAGTTGATGTGGACTCCGATGACATTCAGGGCTGTAGAGGTCGTCACTAGGTGCTGATCCACCATCTGGGCTGGGTTCGGACTGGATCCGGGGGACTGCAGTGACCATCTGATCTGGATACGGACTGGATCTGGTGGTTAATGTGACCTCGGGATAAGAGAGAAACAGACTAATATTAGCGTAGATGCCATTCTTCTGACGATGCACTGAGTACATCGGGTGTTATGGGAAGTGTTCCCGGTTCCGGTTGACCTAATTAATGCAGCCTAACAATCCTTTAACGGATTTGAATTATAAGAATATGTTGATGTGTTATGTGTAAGCAAGGTTAAAGAGATGGGTCTTTAATCTAGATTTAAACTGACAGAGTGTGTCTGCGTCCCGAACATTGTAGGGTAGATTGTTCCAGAGTTTGGGCGCTAGATAAGAAAATGATCTCCCGCCCGCGGTTGATTTTGATATTCTAGGTATTATCAAATTGCCAGAGTTTTGAGAACGCAGCGGACGTGAGGGACTATAATGTGATAGGAGCTCGCTCAGGTACTGAGGAGCTAAACCATTAAGGGCTTTGTAAGTAATTAGCAAGATTTTAAAATCTATACGATGTTTAATAGGGAGCCAGTGCAGTGTAGACAGAACCGGGCTAATATGATCATACTTTTTGGTTCTAGTAAGAACTCTAGCTGCTGCATTTTGGACCAGCTGGAGTTTGTTTATTAAGCGAGCAGAACAACCACCCAATAAAGCATTACAATAATCTAACCGTGAGGTCATAAATGCATGAATTAATGTTTCAGCATTTGACATTGATAGCATAGGTCGTAGTTTAGATATATTTTTGAGATGGAAAAATGCAGTTTTGCAAATACTAGAGATGTGGTTTTCAAAGGAAAGATTACCATCAAATAGCACACCTAGGTTCCTAACTGATGACGAAGAATTGACAGAGCAGCCATCCAGTATTAGACAGTGTTGTAGGTTATTACACGCTGAGGTTTTAGGCCCAATAATTAACACCTCTGTTTTTTTCAGAATTTAGCAGTAAGAAATTACTTGTCATCCAATTTTTTAACTCAACTACACAATCCATTAGTTTTTCAAATTGGTACGTTTCGCCGGGCCGCGAAGAAATATAGAGCTGGGTATCATCAGCGTAGCAGTGAAAGCTAACACCATATTTCCTGATGATATCACCCAGGGGTAACATGTAAAGCGTAAAGAGTAATGGCCCTAGTACTGAGCCTTGCGGTACTCCATACTGCACTTGTGATCGATATGATACCTTTTCATTTACTACCACGAATTGATGGCGGTCAGATAGGTACGATTTGAACCATGCCAATGCACTACCACTAATGCCAACATAATTCTCAAGTCTATTCAAGAGAATGTTGTGGTCAACAGTATCAAACGCAGCACTAAGATCCAGTAGCACTAACAGAGAGATACAACCACGATCAGATGACAAGAGTAGATCATTTGTAACTCTAATAAGAGCAGTCTCAGTACTATGGTATGGTCTAAAACCTGACTGAAAATCCTCACAGATATCATATTTCTGTAGGAAGGAAGATAATTGTGAGGATACAACCTTTTCTAATATCTTTGATAGAAATGGGAGATTCGAGATAGGTCTGTAATTAGTCAATTCGTTGGGGTCAAGTTGTGGTTTTTTAATTAGAGGCTTAATAGCAGCCAGTTTGAAGGTTTTGGGGACATATCCTAATGACAGTGATGAATTAATAATATTTAGCAGAGGATCTATGAGATCTGGAAGCAAGTCTTTTAGTAGCCTAGATGGAATAGGGTCTAGCATACAAGTTGTTGGTTTAGATGATTTAACAAGTTTATACAATTCTTCCTGACCTATAGTAGAGAATGAGTGGAATTGTTCCCCAGGAAATCTATAGCGCACTATCTGATGCGACACTGTAATTGACGGCTGCATGGTGACAATTTTGTCTCTAATTGTATCGATCTTAGAAGTAAAGTAGTTCATGAAGTCATTACTGCTATGCTGATGGGCACAGTCAGTGCCTGTTGGTTCTTTATTTTTTGTTAACTTAGCCACTGTATTGAATAAATACCTAGGGTTATGTTTGTTTTCTTCTAAAAGAGTCGAAAAGTAATCAGATCTGGCCGATTTTAACGCTTTTCTGTACGATAGGGTACATTCCCGCCAAGCAGTACGAAAAACCTCTAATTTTGTTTTCCTCCAGCTGCGCTCCATTTTCCGGGCTGCTCTCTTTAGGGCGCGAGTGTGCTCGTTATACCACGGGGTCGGACAGTTTTCCTTAATCTTCCTTAGGCGCAGAGGAGCGACCGTATCTAGAGTCCTGGAAAAGAGAGAGTCAATAGTTTCTGTTACATCATCAAGTTTTTCTGAGCTATTGGACATGCTGAGGAATTCAGATAAATCAGGAAGATTACTTAGAAAGCAATCTTTTGTAGTAGAAGTGATGGTTCTACCATACTTGTAATAAGGAGTTGAATTTACAGTTTTAGTTATCTGGAGTATACACGAGACTAGATAATGATCAGAGATATCATCACTTTGCTGCAGAATCTCAACGGCATTGACATCAATTCCATGTGACAGTATTAAGTCTAGAGTATGATTTCGACAATGAGTGGGACCTGACACGTGTTGTCTAACTCCAATAGAATTTAGAATGTCTGTAAATGCAGCTGCCAGTGCATCATTTTCAATATCAACATGGATGTTAAAGTCACCTACTATTAAGACCTTATCTGTAGCCAACACCAGCTCAGATATAAAATCAGCGAATTCTTTAAGAAAATCTGTATGGTGCCCTGGTGGCCTGTATACAGTAGCAAGTACAAACGTCATGGGGGATTTATCATTAACACTTGTTTCTCTGGATAATGTTATATGAAGCACCATTACTTCAAACGAGTTATACATGAAATCCGCTCTCTGTGAAACACTAAAAATATTGCTATAAATTGTAGAAACACCTCCCCCTTTACCTTTTAGACGTGGCTCATGTTTATAACAGTAATCATGAGGGGTAGACTCGTTTAAGATAATGTAATCTTCTGATTTTAGCCAGGTTTCTGTCAAACATAGCACATCTAGGTTATGATCAATGATCATATCATTTACAAAAAGCGCTTTTGTGGAAAGGGACCTGATATTCAAAAGGCCGAGTTTTATCATTTGTTTCTCTGTATTATGTAAATTTTTAATTTGTTGAACGTTGATTAGATTGTTACTCTTAAATTGGTTTGGACGTCTTTTGTATTGTCTAGCTCGGGGAACAGACACAGTCTCTATAGCATGATATCTAGGTGTAAGGGTCTCTATGTGCTGAGAATTAACTGATTTTGGTGACGTGAGGCGGCTAGCAGACGGTCGGATTAGCCAGTCTGTCTGCTTCCTGACCTGGGCCCCAGTTAGTCAAGTGCAAACTCTAAGACTATATGCCATATTACTAGAGAGAAGAGCAGCACCACCCCTGGAGGGATGAAGACCATCTCTTTTCAACAGGTCAGGTCTGCCCCAAAAACTTGTCCAATTGTCTATGAAACCTATGTTATTCTGCGGGCACCACTTAGACATCCAGCCATTTAGTGACGACAGTCTGCTATGTATCTCGTCACCACGATACGCAGGGAGGGGGCCAGAGCAAATTACAGTGTCTGACATCGTACTTGCAAGTTCACACACCTCTTTAACATTATTTTTAGTGATCTCCGACTGGCGAAGTCGAACATCATTTGTGCCGACGTGAATAACGATCTTACTGAATTTACGTTTAGCATTAGCCAGCACTTTTAAATTTGCCAAGATGTCAGGCGCTCTGGCTCCCGGTAAACATTGGACTATGGTGGCTGGTGTCTCTATTTTCACGTTCCGTACAATAGAATCGCCAATAACTAGAGCACTTTCATCAGGTTTCTCAGTGGGTGCGTCACTGAGTGGGGAGAACCTGTTTGATGTTCTGATCGGAACGGAAGAGCGGTGTTTTGACCCGCGACTATGCCGTCTCACAGTCACCCAGTTGCCCTGCTGCAAAGGCGAAGTTACCGGAACCGAACAATGTACGGGACTTCCTAAGCTAGTCGCATCCAAAGCCGTATCTAATGCCCTTGCATTCTTACTATCCTCGATTAAAGTTTGGATGCGTGTCTCTAGTTCTGAAATCTTCTCTGTCAGCCTAACTATTTCCCTGCATTTATCACATGTGAATCCCTCGCTGCCGACAGAGATTGATAAACTATACATATGACAGGTGATGCAGGTTACCAGGAAAGGAGAAGAAGCCATTACTCACCGTAGTTGTAGAACGATTTCAACTCACCACTGTTGTCTGATGAAACTTGTGTAGAAAAAGGCGTAGAGAAAAAGTAAAAGTGAATGGCAAGCTAACCGGCTAACACACTACAAACACGCTGCACTCGCGGTTGTAGAATAAAAACGAGCGATCAATGAGAGCGAGGAAAAAAGGAAAGCGGTAGTAGACCTGAATAGAGACCTGAGTGGGAACGCAAATGGCAGGCTAACCGGCAAACGGAATGCTAACGCACAGCGCGGCGTTGCACTCCCGGTTATAGATTAAAAGCGAGCGATCGGATTAGTTTGATGGATAATAACAGAAATCTGGTGGGGAAAAAGCTATATTTTATCACTTTAAACAACAGAAAGTAATAGTAAAATAGAGATTTCCTCAGAAGAATAAAACGCTAGGGAGCCACAAAGGTGGTGAAAGGTTACCATTTAAATAATAATAATAATAATAAATAATAATAATTTTATTTATTTATTTTATCTGGGGTAATCTTAATTTCTAAGTAGTAATACTTACATTTTAGGAAAACATACTAGGTAGGGTTGTCATGTTACTGATACTATGGGGTGTTTGTGCACCTGTTGCTCCCATCTTCTTGTTATAATTATAACGGTAGAACTTTTTGCATACAATCTCAGGGAAAGAGATAGTTCTATCTTTAACAATGAACAATCATAATAACAAAAAAAAAAACAACAACAAAAAAACAATATAACTTTAATGGGTTTGCGTACATCATAGTATGAGATTGTATAAATAGAAAAAAAAGGCTTAAATATCTTTGGATAATCAAAATATTCATATAATCATAATGCATCAAAAATTTTCATTTGTTGTTGTTTATTAGTCCGAGGGATGAGAGTTAAATTTAACAAGAAAAAGAGGAAAACAAGAGAGATTTAAGCCAGTTTTGCTTTTGGATGAAAAAATTTGCACAAAATAAAGAAACTGATTACATATTCAAGAGATAACGATTTTGGGTTTTTTGTATAGTTGTACAGCCAAATATTGTACTATATTGTCTAAATATTGTCCTACCCTAACAACCACACATCAGTGTAAAGATTATTTATTCAGCTTGAGATGTATAAATCTCTTTTTAAAAAAATTTACCCTTATGCCTGGTTTTGTGGTCCAGGGTCGCATATAGAGAGAAGATTCTTTTGAGTTCACCATGCTTTTTTTTTTTTTTTTTTCTCTCTCTCTCTCTCTCTCTCTCTCTCTCTCTCTCTATAAAATTGAAAAAAAAAAAGGACCGCTTTAGCCTTTTCCATGTAAAATGAATTACATTTTTTTTCTTAACAAATATAGACTTTCTTAATCTGCTTCATTTGGAGAGATCAGACATGTGATATGGTTAATTTCTTTTAATAATGTTGCATATTGTAATCCCTTTGATTTAAAAAGACTTTTAATCAACTTTATAGAGAAGTTATGACTCATATTTAAACAACTGTCTTTTTTTTTTTTTTTTTACATTTACATTTATTCATTTAGCAGACGCTTTTATCCAAAGCGACTTACAAGTGGGGATTTGTCCTAAAAAGGAAGAAACGACTTAGGAAGTGCTCATAATACCTGTTACGTTATGTGTTTTGTTGCTGTTGTATTTTGTAATTGTTTTTTATGATTTTCCATTCTTCCTGTGTTGTGTCATTAGATCGCCGCTGATTTGCCAGTTGCGGTGCCGCCTGTCAGCGGTTATTGGACACTCAGCTGGCGGTCTTTTCTTTAAAACGCCTCTTCCGCTATCCAGAAGGCTGCTGATGCGACGCGCTGCTTCAGCCTCCTCGTCAGCCGCCAGACCAAAGACCCTTTTTCCTTTTTTGTGTTAAAGTCATTGTTTATACTAAGTATGTGATTATTGTAGGAGAGACCTGCTCTTTTGTTTCAATTCGTTCTCTCTGTTTTTCGTTAAGAGTAGTTTAGGTAAGGTTTTTGTATTTAATTTTTCTTTTATTTTGTTAGGTTAATTATGTTGACTTTTATTTTCTAGTTTGCTTCTGTTTGTTGTTTTGGGCCTTGGGTCTCTCTGAAGTCCAGAATCACCATGTGGCTGTTCTTCTTTATATCTTTAATAAATATCAACCATTAATTTATGGTAATTTCGTTTGCTTTGTTGTTTTTGTGTGTGTTTGGTCTGACGGCTTGATGACGGTCTCTGCTTTTTTTTTTTTATTATTGCGTCTTACCCCTAGTGGACGTAATAAATTGGGGGCTCGTCCGGGATCTTGGCCACATAAGTAGATTACTTTGCTGGTAAGTTAACTTGTTTTTTTTCTGATTGGCGGTTCTTACTTGTGTTAAGGAGGAAAAGGAAATTATGGAATTTAGTATTGAGGCGTTTAAGCAGTCTCCTACGAGAGAAGCTGTACAGACGTGTCGTAAATCTGATCTCATTCTTATTGCAGACTATTATGATATACCTATATCTAAAGTGGCCACGAAGAAAGTAATTCGTGACGCGGTGCAGGAAAATTTGGTGTCTAGTGGAGTTTTGAAAATGGAATCGGAGTTACGAAATGTGGACGTGGCGCCTACTGCAGACGACGGAGCTGAGGCTTCCGTTAAGGCTGCAGATGGAAGCTTTGTTTCACATTCGTTGGTAGGTCTAAATGCTGAAGAACTCAAATTGGCGATACGACTCAAAGAGCTCGATTTACAAGTTAAGCGACAAGAACACGACACACAGCTTTTATGCGTGAAGCAGTGTGAACTTGAAGCTCAGGGCGCACGCCGTTTGTTGACCGCGCCAGTAAGTGTGATGCAAACCCCAGCGTCTGTACCTAGTGCACCTAGTGTTGCTTCTCCTACTTCGCATACTTTAGGTACTGGTGATTTTGATATTAGTAGACAGATTCGCTTAGTCCCTGCGTTTAGAGAAACTGAGATCGATTCTTATTTTAATGCATTTGAGCGTATAGCTGTCGCTTTGCAGTGGCCAAGGGAGATTTGGTCTCTTTTGCTCCAGTGCAAATTGACTGGTAAAGCACAGGAGGTCTGTGCGTCTTTGTCTATCGAGGAGAGTCTAGATTACGATGTTTTGAAGGCCTCTGTTCTGAGAGCCTACGAGTTGGTCCCTGAGGCTTATCGTCAAAAGTTCCGTAATCATGTAAGAGTCGCCAATCAGACGTTTGTTGAATTTGCCCGTGAAAAAGGAACCTTATTTGATAAGTGGTGCCAGTCCAGCAAAGTAGCTACTTTTGAACTTTTGAGCTTGTGTTATTGGAGGATTTTAAGAATGCGTTGCCGGATAAGATTGTAGTACACTTGAATGAGCAGAAAATCAATACGCTCGCGCAAGCAGCGGTTTCTGCCGACGAGTTCGTATTAATTTATAAAAATGTTTTTGTTCCGGTTGCGCGTCGTGAATCTTCCCAATCTGGTTTAGAAAAGAGCCCAAAATGTGTTAAAACTACTCAGTCCATTCAAAATGAACCACGTGAGTGTTTCTATTGTCATGAGACTGGCCATCTCATTGCTGTTTGCCCAGTTCTGAGAAGGAAAAACCAGTCGCCTAAACATCAGGCCCCAAAGAGCGTTGGTTTTGCTCGCGTTACAAGCTTGCGAATTGATTTGAATGGAGTTGATGTAGGATATAAGCCGTTTGTTTCTACGGGTGTTATTTTCCTTACCGGTCAAGAGGAAAGTAAAATTCCCGTTCGCATCCTTTGTGATACTGGGTCGAGCTAGTCATTCGTGTGTGGCAATATTTTGCCTTTTTCGGATGATTCGTACTGTGGTTCAGATGTCTTGGACCGGGAATTGAACTAGGAATAGTGAGAGTCCCTTTACATCGTGTAAACATTCAATCTGATTTGGTTTCTGGAAACGTTAAGATTGCTGTTCGACCTCAATTGCCTATTGAGGGAGTTGATTTTATCCTCGGCAATGATTTGGCCGGAGGAAAAGTTTTCTGAAGTAATTGATAACCCGCTTTCTGAACTCCGGAATGTTGTTGATTCTGTTTGCACACTAACTTCCGTGTTTCCTGTTTGCGTGATTACGCGAGCGCAATCACGTAAATATAATGACGTCGTGGAACTTTCGGATAGCTTTCTGGCTTCCCCCAACTGTTCTGACGCGTGTCAGGAATTTCCTGAAGTGATAGAGCGTAAGTGCGCTGGGTCGCTGCCCGCTATACCTGGTGCTGAAATTGATCTGTCATTACCTATTGACAGGGTCTCTTTAGTTAATGCACAAAAGCAGGACAGCTCCCTAGCCCATTGCAGAACTGTTGTGGTGGAGAAGAAAGATGTTTTTAAAACTCCAGTTGCTTTTTTTTTGGAAAATGATTTGCTAATGCGGAAAAGGACACCAGTCACTTCTGAATGTGAAGCCGATGCAGTTTTCCAAATAGTTGTGCCCACGCAATTTCGTTCTCAGGTGTTGACTCTAGCTCATGATCACAGTTTTTCAGGTCATTTAGGCATCACAAAAACATACCATCGAATTCTGCGTCATTTTTTTGGCCCGGTTTGAAATCAGACGTTGTGAAATACTGTCGATCGTGCTATACCTGTCAGACTGTGGGCAAGCCAAATCAGTCGATTCCTCCCGCTCCTCTCTGCCCCATCCCTGCTATAGGTGAGCCGTTCGAGCGTGTGATTCTGGATTGTGTCGGTCCTTTGCCACGAACTAAGTCTGGACACAAATATATACTGACTATGATGTGTATTAACACTCGTTTTCCGGAAGCTGTGCCGCTGCGTACCCTGAAGACTAAGACAATCTTAAGAGCTTTGACGAAGTTCTTTTCAACTTTCGGTTTACCAAAAGTAGTACAGACCGATCAGGGTACTAACTTTATGTCGTGGCTATTTAACCAAGTATTAATGCAGCTTAATATTAAACATGAAACTTCAAGTCCGTACCATCCAGAATCGCAAGGTCTTTTGGAACGCTTTCACCAAACTCTGAAAATGATGTTGAGAACCTTTTGTGAAGAGTCGGAAAAAGAGTGGGATGAGGGTTTACCTTTACTTTTGTTTGCTGTGCGTGAGACTCAGCAGGAATCGCTTGGCTTCAGCCCTGCTGAATTAGTTTTCGGGCACACAGTGAGAGGTCCGTTGAAATTGTTGAAAGAGAAAATGATGGGTGACAAGTCTAGTGGTGTTACCAATATTTTGGATTATGTTGAACGTTTGCATCGTGTATGTAACTTAGCTCGTACTTCTTTGGCATCTGTTCAAACGAAAATGAAGACTCGGTTTGACAAGAAAGCTGTTCCCCGTTCCTTTGAACAGGGTGACATAGTGTTGGTGTTGCTGCCCATTCTTGGATCAGCTTTACAGGCAAAATTTTCAGGCCCGTATGTCGTTGATGCCAAACTTAGTGAGACAGACTATTTTATTTGCACGCCTGATTGCGGGAGAAAAACTTGTGTATGTCACATAAACATGTTAAAACCTTATGTTCAGCGAGATGATGAGTCTAAAAGTTCTGCTGTCTCAGTTGGTCCTGTATCCGTTTTGTCGACGTCCTATTGTCCAGATGTCGATGGCCTGACTATACGGAGTGCTTCCGTTGCTGGTGCCAGGTTGAAAAATTCCGAAGTTCTCACAGATTTAAAATCACACCTGTCATACCTGTCTGAGTCCTTTTGTGAGGATATTTTTCGTCTCATTCAGTCCCAGCCGTCCTTGTTCTCTGATGTGCCGTTAAGAACAACCACCAATCAGAACTGCAAGTAGAGGAGCATGCGTGAGCTGTGACGATCTCGCGAGACAACGGGTGTGATCCATCATGGCGGCGCGCTGAACGCAAGCTGAACGCAACTATAAACAAAAACAAACAAACCGATCTATATTTAAAACTACTGGTACACACTTCAATGCTTTAATATTAGAACCGGATTAAACCCAAAAGTGGAGACCTTGGAAAACTTCATAGACGACTACTTCAGCAGACTCACCAACATGCCACAACCAAAAAAGAAACAACCACGCCGGGAATACTCAGCAGAGTCAGAGGAAGATCCCACAACGACAACAATAGAGGTGGGTCTTCTAGAATCGATCAACAATAAACTGACAATTCTTGAAGTACTCCATCAGGACATCAAAGATCTTAAATCCAGCCTAGACTTTAGTCAGTCCCAGATAGAGTCGCTGCAAAAAGAAAACAACGAAATGCGTGCAAAATTATCAGATCTAACAACAACAATTAACAGTATCAAAATTGAAAACAAACTGCTGAAGGAATCCATATTAGACATTCAGTGCCGTAGTATGCGAGATAACTTGGTCTTCTCAGGCATACAAGAACAAACCCAAGATAACCCGGAACAAGCGATCAAAGATTTCATGCATTCTGCTCTCAAACTCCCAAAAGAAACGGTCAATAATATAACTTTCCACCGCGTTCATCGCCTCGGATCTATCAACAATAAAAACCCCGACACTAAACGTCCACGTCCCATCGTTGCAAAATTCGAACATTACAAACAGAAAGAACTCATCAAGAGCAAGGGTAAAGAACTGCGAGGAACCACATTCGGACTTAACGACCAGTTTCCACGAATCATTCAGGACAGACGGAGAATATTAATCCCAATTATGAAACAGTTTCGTCAGAATGGAAGGAAAGCGGTCATCACGGTTGACCGACTATATGTTGATGGCCAGCTTTACAGAAACTACGCTATATCCTGGTTATAGTTCATCAGCAAAAACGGAAAAAAAAAAAAAAAAAAAAAAACGCCAATGAAGGCAATACAAAATAATTCATAAACACCTGTTGGCTACAGTCAAAATATGTTGTCTGTATTCTCATTTGCAACCAAGTGCTCTAATGGCTTCATGTTTTGTCTGTCTTGTATTGAATATGTTTTGTGTGTAGTTTTTTTGTTTAGATTATATAATAGGGCACAGACATTAAAACAAAACAACAAACTACCTTAATATAAAATGTCACATTTAAAACTGGTAAGCTGGAATGTACGGGGCATCAACTCACCAGCTAAAAGATCCAAAATCTTAAATCACCTTAAAAAACTTAAGGCAGATATATGTCTATTACAAGAAACCCACCTTTTGGAATCAGAACATAAAAAATTAGTAAATACACAATTAACACAAATATACTCTGCATCTTACAGCTCAAAGAAAAGAGGCGTAGCTATATTAATCAGTAAAAACATTGCAGTTTTTAATCAATCAGTTATATGTGACCCAGAAGGACGATACGTTATCATCAACATATCATTTAATAACAAAACAATAACTATCGCTAATATATATGGACCAAACACTGATGACCCCCAATTTTTCCATAATTTTTTCTCATCAGTAGCAAACCTCTCTCAGTCAGTTATCATAATTGGAGGTGACTTTAATACAGTTATTAATCCAACCCAAGACAAATCAAATACACCACCACAATTTAAGCCATGGCAATCTACAGAAACCATTAAACAATACATGACTGACCTTGGTCTTGGCGATAGCTGGAGATTGAGAAACCAGAATTTAAGAGAATACACTTATTTTTCAGCAGTTCATAAATCATACTCGCGTATTGATTATTTCTTAACAAGCAACTCTCTCATCCCAGACATTTTAAATACAACAATTAATCCTATCATCAAATCCGACCATGCTCCAGTCACTATAACTATTAATAATACAGATGTGGCAAAAAAATCATTTAGATGGAGGATGAATACATCACTGCTTAATGACAAAGACTTTAATGAATATTTTAAAAAAGAATGGGCATTTTTCATGGAAACAAATAACATACCAGGCACTTCTGCAATAACTCTCTGGGAAACAGCTAAAGTTGTTTTAAGAGGAAAAATTATATCATATTCTACATATAAACTCAAAAAAGAACAAAAATTAGAAAAAGACTTAGAAAATAAAATACACACATTACACAATAGTTATTTCCGTAATCCTGATGAACAGATTTTAAAGGAGATTAACAAAACTAAGGATGAGTATGAAGCTATTATAAATAAACGGATAGAATTTCAAAAACAATGTCTTAGACACACAATATTTGAGCATAGTAACAAATCAGGTAAATACTTAGCGAATCTACTCAAACGTAATCGAGAAAAAACACTAATCCCGATAATTAAGAACACAGGAGGAAAGACACTCCACACCATACAAGATATCAATGATACCTTTCGTACATTCTATAAACATCTGTATAGTAATAACAAAGATTCAAATACCAAAGACACTAATACATTCCTCAATAAAATAATCTTACCCAGTTTAACCTCCACACAAAGAGAATCATTAGATAAATCTATATTAGAAATTGAATATAAACAGGCTCTTGACTCACTGTCAAACAATAAAGCACCAGGCTTAGATGGGTACCCACCTGAATTTTATAAACACTTCTGGTCGACTATATCACCATTATTCATGCAAATGACAACAGAAATTAAAAACACTTCTTCTATTCCAGCACATATGAACACAGCGTTAATTACAATATTACTCAAACCAAATAAAGACCCAACATTATGCACTAGTTATCGCCCATTATCTCTTATTAATACAGATTTAAAAATAGTAAGTAAAGCTTTAGCAACCCGTCTGGAATCAGTAATTACATCTCTCATCCATCCGGATCAAACAGGTTTCATAAAGGGACGCCAATCATCTAATAATACCAGACGATTATTCAATATAATGAACATATGTAAGCAAAATAAGGAAAAAACTATAATCATATCACTGGACGCAGAAAAAGCTTTTGATAAAGTTAATTGGCACTTTCTTTATACTACACTTAAAAAATTTGGATTTGGAGACTTTTTTATCAACTGGATTAAAACATTATATAAAACACCATTAGCTTCTGTTATAACAAATGGTAAAATATCTTCACCATTCCAACTTCAGTGAGGGACTCGACAAGGCTGCCCCCTATCTCCATTACTCTTCGCTTTATTCATAGAACCTTTGGCTATTGCAATAAGACAGAATGATAACATCCATGGAGTAACATCACATAACACTAATCATAAAATTTCTTTATACGCAGACGATATATTACTGTTTGTACAAAACCCCCAAATATCTCTTTCAGAAATAATTAAACTCATCAATAAATATTCGATTATATCAGATTATTCCATATACTGGACCAAATCAACAATTTTACCACTGAATTTGAATTCACATGACAATAGTATACAGAATACACCATTCTCAATAAATAATATAACATATTTAGGAATAAAAATCTCCCAGAACCTATCTGACTTATTTAACCTTAATTTTATTCAACTACTAAAAACAATAGAAGATGGATGAATCTACCACTTTCCATTATAGGCCGCATTGCAACAGTTAAAATGTGTATACTACCAAAAGTTCTTTACTTATTTACCATGACACCGGTACAGCCAACTAAGAAATGGTTCACCTCATTAAATCAATCTATAAGTAAATTCTACTGGAAAAACAAGAAACCTAAAATAAGTTTACAAAAGTTACAAAAAAATAAAGCTCAAGGTGGTTTGGCAGCACCTAACTTTCTACATTATTACTTAGCATCTCATCTACAATACCTATGTAAATGGATAAGACATGACACTACCCAAAATCCATGGCTAGAGTTAGAACAAGCAGAATGTAAAGACATTGCTATATCTGACCTCCCATCACTCACTAAAAAAATTAAAAAACAAAATCTATTTTCAAATCCAATGATTAAAACTACTCTCACTGCTTGGTGGCAAACTAATACACTGACAAATCATGTGCTCACTCCACATATCAATGCACCCATATGGAATAACCCGGATTTTACTATCAACCATAGTCCACTCAGCAATAAAAAATGGAAGGAGAAAGGCATCACACATTTACATCATCTGTTTCCGGGTAACACCTTCATTACATTTACAGAATTAATGCAGAGATTTAATCTAGGAAAAGAACACTATTATTACTATCTACAAATTAAAAATTCTATTAAAACCACAACAGGAATCAATGATATAGCACAACCTCCTCCAATTTTAAAACGTATTAGCACAATCAGTAACTCTGCAAAGCCGCTATCGAAATTATATGCTTTAATATCATCTATAGACACAAACACTGCTGCACCAGTAAAACAATGGGAAAAAGACCTTAATATCAGCACAGATAAGGAATTTTGGGAAACAGTTTGCGGAAATATTTTTATCTTTAGCACAAATACAAATATCCAATTAATTCAGTATAAAGTTGTACATAGAACACACATTACGCAACACAAGATGTTTAAAATGGGCCTAGAAAATTCTGACAGATGCACCAACTGCAGTTTAAATACACAAGACACCTATCTTCATGCAGTTTGGTTATGCCCACCAGTTAATCAATTCTGGACAGATGTCACAAATAAATTAACAGAAATCTTCAAAACTATTATCCCAATGCTCCCAGTACTATGCCTTATCGGTGACACATCTCAAATTAACCCAGCTTTTAAACACCCAGTTCCTTTACTCATGTCTCTAGCTATCGCCAAGAAAACTATATTACTTAACTGGAAAAATAAATGCCAAATTTCAGTTACACAATGGATACATTTGTTAAGGGAACATATCATTCAAGAACAACATACAACAAAAACACAAAACCAGCTACTCAGATTTAATACAACTTTCAGCCCTCTGTTTTCACCATTAAATATTGAATAAAACTAGCTGATGAGCTGATGCCCCAATTAAGCCTCAAGATTTATAATTGATGCCTCAACTAATTTCATATAATGATATTATATTTATATGATAGCTGTATGATAACTGACTTTGATGAAAATGAAAATTGTTTGTTTTTGATATTTTGAAAACCGGCATATTACTACTAATATTAATACTACTTCTGTTGTTACTATTATTATTGCTATTATTATTATTATTATTATTATTATTAGTATTATTATAGTCAACAGGGTTGGAGGCAGTGGTTGTATATGTGTTATGTATTAATTTAGATAGCACATAAGCTTTCAGGGTGTTGCAGCTTCTTTGTCCCTGTCGGTGGGTCTGACGGGCACATCTGGGCGGCACGGGCTCTATCGGTATCTTGGTTAAGGTAACCTGACCCCTCCATTTGCTGCTCCTGCCAGCATTGCCCCATCTTACTGAGTTTGACGAAATCAAAATTGAAACTATGCTGGATGTGGTGTCTTTGGTTGGGGAGCTGACTGATGAACACCAGGACTACGGCCAGTTTGCAACATAAAAAGGGTTCAGTGGATAAAAACAGTACTAATAATGAGCGGTCACCCATCAGATCACGCACAGACTGGGGGAGCCTGTTCTGGAGGTGCATGGTGTGGTGGACCATTATATAAAATGGCATTCACTGGCATAGGAGTGGGGTCTAGTCACTGGCAGGGTGAGAAACAAGGTGGAGGGACAGGATGGAGTGGGGACATTGTTGGGGTCTGTGCCGATGGGTGTGTCGGATGTGCTCGCTGGCGGGGATGGGGAGGCTGCTGGACCTTAGGGGATGGGAGACATCATTTGCAATAATTAGCAATAACTCTACCAATTAGTCTATTTTATACTAGTGTGCTATTACTATTACAATCATCGATGCTCCCACTGCTTCCACCTCTGTGTCCATTACTGGTTTCATTATATTATTATATTTCTACTAGGGCTCCTCTTAATTATCTGCTTAGTCACGTAAAAAGTAGGATATCATCTGTCATTGATGTTACTGCATCCTGGATCTGTGTCATTATACTGAGGTTAACATCTACTGCTCCGATTGCTGTTTAACATTGTATTATAATATTACTACTATTGTATATTGAATTGCTTCCCGTTCAATATTTAGTACAGTTATGTCTATAGTTAAATCTTTTTACTAAACAACACAGAAATCGAATGATTTGACTTATTTCTGTACCCATGTAAACTACCACATCCATACATTTACAGCTTGTTTTTTTGTCTTTTCCTCATCTTTGTTCCCATCTTCTTGTAATTTTTTTTTTTTTTTTTTTTTGCTTTGTTCTGCCTTGTTTTATTTTGTTTTCTCCCCCTCTGTGTCTCATTTGCGTATATATGTGTATATATCTGTGACTGGTCTCAATCTGTGTCATCATGTTGCTGTCTATCTATGTTTTATTGTGTTTAATAAAAAAAAAAAAAAAAAAAAGAACAACCATTATGTACCATGATATTGACGTAGGAGACCATTCCCCGATTAAGCAACATCCTTATCGGGTGAATCCGACTAAGCGCCAGGTTATGCAGCATGAGGTTAAATACCTGCTTGAAAACGGATTAGCTGAGCCAAGTTCCAGCCCTTGGAGTTCACCCTGCCTCATAGTCCCTAAAAGTGATGGCTCCGCTCGTTTCTGCACAGACTATCGAAAGGTCAACGCGATTACGAAGCATGACTCTTTTCCTTTGCCTCGTATGGAGGATTGTGTGGACCGGGTTGGGTCTGCAACTTTCGTCACAAGCTTGACTTACTCAAGGGCTATTGGCAGGTGCCGTTAACTCCTCGTGCAGCTGAAATATATGCGTTTGTTACTCCTGACGATCTACTCCAATATACAGTCATGGCTTTCGGGTTACGAAACACGCCTGCTACGTTTCAGCGGCTTATGAATAAGGTGCTGGCGGGTATTCCTCACTGTGACGCATATCTAGACGATATCGTTATTTATTCCTCTGAATGGGATGAGCATGTGAAATCGCTTTGTGCTGCATTTGATCGTTTATGTGCTGCTTCGCTTACTTTAAATTTAGCGAAATGTGAATTCGGGAAGGCAACCGTAACCTATTTGGGCAGGCAGGTGGGCCAAGGTGAAGTCCGTCCTGTGTTGGCCAAAGTGCAAGCTATCGAGCAGTTTCCTGTGCCTACTACCAAGTGACAGTTGAGATGTTTTCTTGGTATGGCAGGATATTATCGAGGGTTCTGCAAAAATTTTTCCGATGTGGCGTTACCCTTGACTAACTTGCTTTGTCACAACAAAGATTACGTGTGGTCTGATGAATGTCAGAAAGCCTTCGTGCTCATAAAGACCTTATTGTGTAGCACACCTGTATTGGCTGCTCCTAACTTCTCGTTGCCATTCAAGCTCGATGTGGATGCCAGTGTTACTGGAGCTGGTGCAGTTCTCCTACAAGAGGACGCGCACGGAATTGAATTTCTCGAGAAAGTTTTTAAAACCTCAGTTGAATTACAACACGATTGAAAAAGAGGCTCTGGCGTTGCTGCTTGCTTTGCAGTATTTCGAAGTGTACGTGGGATCAAGTTCACTACCTGTAGTGGTCTCTACAGACCATAATCCGTTGGTTTTTCTGTCACGTATGTGGAATTCTAATCAACGAATAATACGTTGGGCGTTAATTATTCAAGAATTCAACTTAGAAATCCGCTACAAGAAAGGAAAGGATAATATTTTGGCGGACACTTTATCTCAAGTGGTGTAATATCTTTAATCAACGAGGTGTTGATTTTAGCGGTGGGGGTGTTACGTTATGTGTTTTGTTGCTGTTGTATTATGTAATTGTTTTTTAGGATTTTCCATTCTTCCTGTGTTGTGTCATTAGATCGCCGCTGATTTGCCAGTTGCGGTGCCGCCTGTCAGCGGTTATTGGACGCTCAGCTGGCGGTCTTTTCTTTAAAACGTCTCTTCCGCTATCCAGAAGGCTGCTGATGCGACTTCGGGCCAGTCGCGCTGCTTCAGCCTCCTTGTCAGCCGCCAGACCAAAGACCCTTTTTCCTTTTTTGTGTTAAAGTCATTGTTTATACTTAGTATGTGATTATTGTAGGAGAGACCTGCTCTTTTGTTTCAATTCGTTCTCTCTGTTTTTCGTTAAGAGTAGTTTAGGTAAGGTTTTTGTATTTAATTTTTCTTTTATTTTGTTAGGTTAATTATGTTGACTTTTATTTTCTAGTTTGCTTCTGTTTGTTGTTTTGGGCCTTGGGTCTCTCTGAAGTCCAGAATCACCATGTGGCTGTTCTTCTTTATATCTTTAATAAATATCAACCATTAATTTATGGTAATTTCGTTTGCTTTGTTGTTTTTGTGTGTGTTTGGTCTGACGGCTTGATGAGGGTCTCTGCTTTTTTTTTTATTATTGCTTACCCTTAGCGGACGTAATAATACCATAAAACAGGCATTGTTCAGATAAGTACAAGCTAGAAAGGGAAAAGAGTAGATTTTTCAAATAGTTTCGAAAGAGATGAGTTTTCAGCAGTCGCTTGAAAGTTGTAAGGGAGTTGGCATTCCGGACAGTGGTGGGAAGATCCTTCCACCAGCCAGGAACGGTGTAAGAGAATGTTCTGGAAAGTGATTTTGTGCCTCTTTGTGATGGTACAATGAGGCGTCGCTCACTGGTGGATCTCAGACTTCTGGAGGGAGTGTAGATTGGTAGCAGTGAGTGGAGGTTTTTGATACCCAAACAATAATTTGTTTCTTAAAGGACTTTAATATCCGGAATTTCTAACTCGATACATACATGGTCACACAGTGAAAATATTACAATATTTGGCAAAAGAATTAGATTATTCTCGAGACATTTAGTCTAATGAATATAATATTTTCCTAACAACAAAAACACATCAATATAATATAGATTTTTCTTTTGGAAAAGTCATATTCATTTGAATGAAGTAAAGCTGATGACATTAAATTAGACTGCAGTTTCATGTAACACTTAAAAATGGTGACATTTCATTCCAAAATAAAGATGAACAAGGGACTTTCAGAAAATAAATGCACAAATAGACTCTCTTTCACAATTACAAAGAGAGTATTTGTAATCTATATCCAATTGAAAATGCTCTAATGTGTCTTTCACAAGGTATTATATTTTAAATGACTCTAGTTTGGTTTGTTATACAGTAATCACTAAGAACTTTCCAAAAATATCCCACACAAATGAGGGAAACATATTTACCAATAATAAAAAATAATAATAATAAAAAAAATAAATTAATTAATTTAAATTAATTTAAAAGGAGGAGAAGAATATTAAAGAGAGATCTAACTGGCTGGTTCCTGCACTTTTCATTAATTAAATCAAATCGATCTAAAAACAAATATTTGGAGACCTTACGTCCTACAGTCTTACACCAAGTGCCCTGATTTCTGAGCAGAGAAAGTATTTTGAGTATTTTGAGTTCATGACAATACAATATTCTACAGCTGAAATATGAGACAGCTCATTAATACTCAAAAAAACATTATTCAACAGCTGACCAATGTTTACATCAAAATTGCATCTAAGAAAAAGAAAACAGACACCAACGAAATATTTAAATAAATGGTTAGAGAACATTCTCCACATAGAACTATTATTTTAAATAAACTGTTTAAACCCATTTATTTTAAAAACCCATTTATTATATATATATATATATATATATATATATATATATATATATATATATATATATATATATATATATATATATATATATATATAATTTTGTAAATGAACAAGAAAACTGTCAATTGGCCATATATATATATATATATATATATATATATATATATATATATATTTTTTTTTTTTTTTTTTTTTTTTTTTTTTTTTTTTTCATTCTTCAAAGATTGTCCTCATTTGTAAAACAAAGTAAATTTGTAAACAAAAGTAAACAAAAACTTTTATTTTAAAAATCTAAAAAATACATTAAACTTCCCCCATAGACAAGAATATTGATCAGAAGTCATAATAACATATAAAATATATTTCTGTTATTTTATTGTACTCATGTAGGAAAAGTCACAAAGTTTCATTAAAAACAAACTTTTCTTCAAACTGTGACTAAAATTACACAAACTGCGATTAAAAGGCACAGCATTTATAAACACTGAAGCTGTCCGTTCAGCACAAACTCACTGTGTGTGAAAACTCCTGTTTTAATCAATTAATCGGTCAAACACAGACACATATTTAACTTAATATAAAATTAAATAGACTAACAATGTGTATAAAATGTAAGAGAGATCAGGTAAAAAGGTTTTAAGTAACATGGAAATTTCACATAGTAGATCTGCTTTATATCTTTTGATACATTTAAGTGCTGCACTTAACAATCACATTTAAAGATCTTAATCATTATGGATGAGTTTAATATGAATATTATTCAACTGAAGAGCCAGACAGACTCATCTGAGCTTCTTCCTCTTCTGTTCCAGCTTTAAATTAAACAAAATGATCATTTGCTTGAATACTAAAGCAATATTAATCATTCAATATCACATGTTTCTTACACACATGCTGCATTATTTCATTGTAAAGTCTGAGTCTCTTCACCTGTATGGATCACATTCACACATTTATCACACATTTCTTTCTCCTCATAGACACAGTAGTGAAGCTCTTCTGTGGATCCTCACCTGATGTTTACTGCTCCTCTCAAGACCACTTCAAATTATGATATACAGCAATTATCATCTTTTGGTGATTAAACTTCAGGCATATCTTGCGATAGAGATCCATCAGCAGAAGTGCCTGATAGAGTTCAATCTACACTTTAAGGTGGAACAGAAGAGAAGATAATCAGAGTTCAGTGAACAAAATACAAATTAGTTGCTATATTTCAATAAGTTTTTGTTTTTTTTTTTGAGTAAAAATGTACATTAAAATCCTGTAATCATATTAATTACTGACTATACCTGCTTTTGAATATGTATTAATAAAAGAGTATTTGTGTTTTAAATATAATACATTTAGAACATGAATTCCATTCTGTTTGTGTCTCTACTGAGTTAATATAAAGTGAAACACATTCTAACGAGTGTACGCCAAATATAATGAACAACAAGGAACAAATATAAATGTGATTTTGCCTTAACAAATGTTCCACTAGTTTGTCCTCTAGTTTAAACATGTTTGTATTGGTCTCAGTAAGTAACTGAAATTATTGCACAGCTACCTGAAACACTCAATTCTGATTGGTCAGTCGTGACATTCTGACCACCAGATATTGCCCTCTCATTATACTGACTCTCACACTACACAGGCTGTTGCATGTCATCCCGGACTACATTTCCCATCATCCATTGCATTGATCACACACACACAGCTGCAACCAATCAAAGACTGCCTGTTGTATGACTATCCCTGCGTTCCCTTTGGAAGGGCTCATCCCTATGCCCTAATCCCTTCAAGGGTTTACCCTTAGGCGTGAGAGCTTCGAAAGGTTGAAGGGTGTAGGGGACCAAACAACTGTGTCTTGAAGTGCCCTTCTGCGTCATCATCCCGTGACCACACGGAGGTGCCGGCATCATGGAAAGAATCAGCGCAAAGGATCATGGGGGCCCGAAGTGTCCATCAGTTGTATCCTTTGAAATCCTTCATTCCGAAGGGTCCTCTGAAGTGGCCAGTTTTGAGCACTTTGGTTTGGAACGACCCTTCAATATGGCTGCCATGATTGTTTTCACTCCGAAGTGCCCTTCGAAGGGTGATATATCCCATTTGGGATGCACCGTATGTCTCAGTTTAATAAAAGCTTGCATTTGGCTTCGCCCACTTCACGTCCCATTCGTTCTGTAACAGAATACTCAGCCACACAAGGATCCAGCAGCTTTCCAGAGGAACACTGGTCAGGTATGGACACTGCAAGAATTTTGTTAGCTCTTAAACAAGGCCCGCGATCGCTGGAAAAACACATTTGTGAATTTTAAGCCAATCGTGAACTATTCTGACTTGCCAGACTGCTTTTTTTTTGTGATGGCATTATTCAACCTCTCCAATCTGAGTTTAAATGCCAGGGTCCGCATTCGTCACTCGCTCAATTCATGGATTATGCTTTGTTGACTGTTGCCTCTTTGTTTACTGTAGGTGTTGTGGAGGAGGAAATATGTTGCTTCAGTTGCGAAGTTTGTCAACCGCAAGCTCCGGGACATTGAAATATACTGATCTAA
>JAMKFB010000245.1:105646-287411 GCA_036247105.1 Cirrhinus mrigala | reverse complement strand
CTAGAGGGAACCCACAGGAAATTAGGTCTTGTAGGTTCTGAAATTATGATTACAGCACTCTATTAAAGCAACTATGTAGTTTTGTGTATTTTTGGAGCCACCTACAGCTTAGTAAGTGTATTTACTGTCATAAATAAGTGCATACTGATAATACTCCTTTACTAAAGTTTTAACTGAACACCTTGATGAAGGTATTCGATTAGAGTTGGAGCTCTAAAGGAGCAGATGCAGATTTGAATAGATCTGATCATACATAGTTTTAAAACATGATGAAACATGAATTATAGCAGACCTTAAAAGACAAAAAGACAGAACAGAAATAAAGAAACAAAACTGAAAGAATGCAAGAACGAACTGAACAAGAAACTAAAAATGCCTGACTCTAAGATTCATTTTATGTTTAATCTAACATTTCACAATGCACACTCCAAGATCAAATTATAAATGAGGCCTGTGGTGCTGTAAGATATACTGTAGTGAAGACCCTTGTTAACAGCATCCTAAATTCAGAACCGATCAGTCCCTTAATTCAGCAGTAAAAAAACTGATGTCAGCTGTTCATGAACTGTAAAATCTCTCTTTCCAGTAAATGAAACCTGAGCTGCTGATGCAGGATATAACGATTCTTAATACCAATCTGTTTGTGTATAACTGTAAGAGAACAGCCAAACATTTTAGGTTCTTTATGGGTTTTTTTTATTATTATTATTTTTCATTTATAATCATTTAATTATTTCATTTAATCTACTATTATACATTTTAACCATGTAATCATTTATTACATTACTTATTAGTTTCTTTGCCATTGTTGTTTAGTCTTCTGATTGTGTGATTTCAAAGGATATTTGTCTTGTAGTCATTTTCCATTGCTGTTGGGTTGAATGTTTCTGATGTTGAGACTCATACTGACTCATATTGAGTCTAATACTGATCATAATGATATTAAATCACAACAGTTTGGAGAGAGTTATAAAGGAAGTTCTTATTTACTTTGGATGTTGTTTTCATTGATTTATTCATAAAATGATCACTGTAATCTGAACATTATTCTAAATTATACTGTATATTCACACATTCAGTTATTTTCTGCTCACTAACACTCAAAAAATAAAGTTTTTCTTTAACACAGATCATGTGCTGCTGTTATTCTGACATGGTGTAAAGAAATTCTTTGTTATTGTGCATGATCAAACACCAGTAGGCTAATTCACATCATACTTTTTTATATAAATCGAGAAGGCGTGATTTGTTTAGATTTTTTTTTTCTTTTCTTTTTCTTTTTTTTTCTATTTTTCACTGGGTTGAGCCCTGGGTTGAGTTTGTTTGTTTATTTATTTAGTTATTTATTTATTGATTTCAGTTTTGTGTAGTTTTGGGTCAATCTCTTACAGTTGAATGCACCCTTTCATTCATCCCTGACATAACAACCAGTACTAGATAAGTTACTCTAAAAAAAGTAATTTATTACTAGCTACTAATTACAACAATCTAAAATTAACAAAGAAAAGGTACAGTTAAAATCACACATTAACATAAGGCTACCACATTTCCTACTTTATTCATTGTAAAATTAACATAAATATTTTTTCTATTCATAATATATGAAAACACATATGCATGTTATAGGCTGTCTAAATTGTATCAAGATTGTGTCTCCGTTCTCCTCCCTGCTGAAAGTGATCGAATTCGAAAGCGAAAGTGAAAGTGAAAGCTAAAAAACAGCGCTCAATTGCTGATTGATTGCTCACTCATCCACCCACACCCACCGCCTCAACGTGATTTCTGCAGTATAAAAGCCTTCGATTCACAATCTGCTGCACCCAAATTCGTCAGGAGCTGCTGCTGCATGTGTGTATCTGCTTATTGGATTCACCAGAAGAATTAAAGAAGAAATCTTCCCTATTTAATGTCAGGTTTAAAAAAAAAAAAAAAAAAAAAAAGATAAAAAGAAAGAAAGAAAAGAAAAACTGAACGCAAAAGGTTTCATTCTCAATTCCTTTTTTCGTCCTCAGCGGGTGTGGCGCAGGATAGTTCTCATCTTTCAGCATTTTCCTTCCTATTAATTTCAAAGTGTTGGCGTTGAAATGGCGTCAAGTTCAGGTAAGATCAAACTTGTTAAATATATTTAGCAACATTTCCTTATTTATTAGGCATTTATAAAATAAGCAAAAACTAATAAGTTAAATATTACATCTCAAGTTATTATAGTTGTGCATTTGTAAATTTAATTAATAGATGAGTATTTGATATAAGTTTGATATCTGTTATAATATAATCATTACGGTTAATAGTGTTCATTGTCTGTTTGATTACGTCATTAATTAGTTTTACCGTACATTTCTGCCACATGTACATCAACTTGCCATATAGGCACCACTGATAAGCTACTATTAAATATTCTGTATAAACTTTAATTTTCTGTAAAGCTGCTTTGCAGTCTTATCTTTATTATCTCTAGTCTTTCAGCATCCCTCCACCACCCCGACTCTTCACCTTCAGCCCGTTCCAGCACGGGGAGCAGCACGCGGGGAGCGCTCCGGGTCCGAACTCGGCATTTTAGCCCGGACCCGGAGCACTCCTCCAGTGCTGCTCCCCGTGCTTCTCCCCGGTCAGGGGGACTTATTGAGCAGGAAGGATTATTGAGCTCGGAGCCCTCTCCCGGGCCGGACAGCACGCTAAATACGCATAACCTTAACTCAGTTTATTATATGTAAGTGTGAACTCGTGAAATAGCCTATAAATGTGATTTTGTTATAAGGTATCATATTTAATCATAATTATGTTATTGTGAATTTGTGACTGTGGTGTCTTGCTCGCTTTACCCGCCGCGAACAACAGTGAATTAAATCATAAATGTGACATGAATGTGAACGAAACAGTATTAACACCGTTGAGTAAATTTCCCTCTCAACCGCTGGCCCTTTTTCACTGGAGGTTGAGAGAAAAATTTACCCGCCCGCTCTGCAGTAAAGTGCTGTATCCGTCATCTCTTGTTGATCATTAGCGTTAAAGAGCTTTAAGGCTCTCCCTCCGCTGCATAATGCGGCATTTACTTTGATTGCCGCCCGCCCGCTGAAAGTGAAAGCAAAAACCAGCGCGATCGAACGCTTCCCACGCGAATCATCACCCAGCCGGAATACATGTAACTTTGATACGTATTTAAAATACAAAATATGAGTAACTGTATCTCAGTAGTTATATTTTAAACGGGTGGTAATCAAATTAATGCTCAGATGTAGCCTACATCTGAAAAATATTTTAGATTACTGATCACTTTGTGATTCCTTTGTATTTTAATGGCATTGATTTCATTTAAACATTAATGTAAACTATAACAGGCAATTAATGTAAAGAACAGTTAGTGATTCTCAGACTCTGACACTTTGCAAAAGCATTCTAAGCTACAGTTCTGCTCGTTAATTATGGTACATTTTTAATAATTTTAATGAAATAAGAGGCATCATAAAAAAATGCTACTATTTTTTAGTACCATCACAAATAAGCTATTTCACATAATAGATGTTTACATACACTCCACAAGACAAAATGACATAATATATATATATATATATATATATATATATATATATATATATATATATACAATACTGTGCAAAAGTCTTAGGCCACTAGTATTTTCACAAGCTAAAAAATGGTTTAAAGTAAGTTATTACTATCTTTTGCTGTAGTGTGTCAGTAAAAAAATATTGGTTTACATTTCCAAACATTTTGCTTGCCAATTAATTATAATAATCTAGTGAGATTTTTGTTTGCAAGGAGTCTGACAACAGCCAGTGCTCCACACAGAGATCTGATCTCACCATCATCCAGTCTGTCTCTGGAATGACATGAAGAAACAGAAAAACTGAGACAGACTGAATCCAGAAGAACTGTGACAACATCTCCAAGATGTTTCAAGTAACCTACCTGCAAAGCTACCTGAAAAACTCTGCACAAGTGCACACAGGGCAAAAGCTACTTTAAATGCAAAGGATGGTCACATCAAATGCCTATTTATTTTAGTTAATAGAAGTTCTTTGATAAATAAAATCTATTTATGACATTGTTTTTGACAGCATCCTCATTTTATGTGCCTAACTGCCTAAAAATTTTCACAGTACTGTAACTTTGTAGGTATAGGTTTCTTAAAGCATCTTGGAGATGTTGCCACAGTTCTTCTGGATTTAGTCTCTCTCCGTTTTTTCTGTTTCTTAAGACAGACTGCATTGAATGATGGAGAGATCACATCTCTGTTTGCACAAAGAGTCTGACAACAGCCTGTGCTCCATACAAAAATCTCACTGGATTATTATAATTAATGGCAAAATGAATGTTTAGAAATGTAAACTGATATTTCCTACTGACACACTACAGCAAAAGACCAACTTCAGCTGACTTTAAACCATTTTTTAGCTGATGAAGATACTAGTGGCCTAAGACTTTTGCGCAGTACTGTATATATATATATATATATATATATATATATATATATATATATATATATATATATATATATATATATTGCTATATCCTTGAATCTTAACTGTCTGTCATTATATGTTTTGTGATCGTTTTTCATTAGTTCCTTGTTTGTCCTGAGCAGTTCGTCTGGCCACTGTTCTTCAGAAAAATCCACCAGCTCCTGCATATTCTCAAGATTTCCAGAATCTTTTGCATATTTGACACCTTTATCTGCATTTTTTCCTTCAAGAAATATTGTGGAAAACTGATAAAAAATAATACGCAGATGAAAAGCCAAATCCTGTGTTTGGCAAATGTTTTTCCGGAGGATTGTTTGTGTTACACACCTTATTAGTATTTCAAAGTATTCTGAAATATTTTGATTAAGTTACAAGTCTTAAACAAAATACCTGATAAATTATTTTTTAAAGCATGTATGTGTAATCTTCCAACCTACAAATGTTCCTTGATGAAATCATTAGAGTACAGTCATAATTAAGACAACAAAAGTAAACATAAATTAAGATATCATACTTAATAATACAAATATAAATCACAGTGCAAGGTTTGAAATAGTTGTTAAAATTGACTAACAGCTTGATTTATATGCTGCAGTATATATGCAGTGATGATCTTAAAATGTAAGCAAGTTGCTTAACTTTAGCAGTAGGCTAATAAGTGTTGGAAAAGTGAATGTAAATATTAATATTAACTTCATGTACTTACTATATGGTAAGGGTTAGGATTAGGGTTTATCTTAGGGTTAATTGCATGTAATGCATAATTTATTGTTGTTATTATAATATTAAGTACATTTAACACGTAACAAGGACACAGTAAAATAAAGTTTTACCATGTTTTTGTTACCCAAATATTGCCAAAACTTTTGCAGGATATAAAATAATCCAGACAAAAGCCTTACAAATGGACAATGTATATAAAAAAAATATAATGTATGGTGAAGTTTAGTAATACTGTACATATATGCATAATGTTTGATGTAAGAAATAAGTTTGTTAGATGAGAATCCAGAATTGCAAAGTTTAAATCTAAAGTATGCACATAAAAACTAATATGATTTAGCTTTAAATTGCAAAGAAAAAAAAAATAAAATAAAATCTTGTATGGACATAAACTCTTACATTTGCTAAAAAAGAAAAAAAAAAAAAATACTGTAAAAAAAGTACTTTTTTTTCCACAAAATTAAGCTTTGCATTAAATCATTATAACAAAGTGTGTTTCAATGTATGTTGCCAAACAGGAACAGTAAGTAATCATCCTTGCAGTAAGTAAATGAAATCACTGGTAGCGATATTGTGATGTTTCAGCTTGAAATGTTTATGTGTTCCATTTATGAAACATGGGTAAATCTCTTATTTTATTATTATTATTATTATTATTATTATTATTATTAATAACTTGCACATACAACTATGTGATATATTTCAAGATTTTTAAAATAATTTCCATTAGGTTTGTGTGAGAAATAGACCAACAAGTCGTGGCCCATGGATCAAGCCAGTTGAAATGAGGAATAAAGAGGAAGTTTGGATGGTGAAACAATCAAATTATCTATGTGGGCCCACAATATGGTTGGAAACCTAAACACCTAATCACCACCCATAACAAACACACTGAGCATAACATACAACCTGGGTGAATCTAATTGCAGCAGTTAAATTTATTTACAAAATGATAAACAAAAACTCAGAAGAACTAGAAAACACTGGAGAATCTCAGTAGAATACAGGTAACACTTTCAACATACAAATTCGCAAAGCAACACTAAACTGCACTTTTCACTTCATTTCACTTTAAACAGCAACAAGAACCAAACAATGAATCAACTGAAAATGATTGCTATATATACAGAATAATTAAAGGGAGAACCTGATGAGAAAGTTTGTGTGCATTTGTACGTTGGAGAACGTTTTATGCAAGGGGATATATACACAGTTTGTACAATATAAACCCAACATGTGTTTGTGTCTGTGCTCTTTTCCAGTGAGTGATCTGAGGATTGTTCTGCTAGGAAAAAATGGATCAGAAAACAGCAGAGTGGGAAACACTATACTGGATACAGCAGCATTTCAAAGTGAAGATGCATCTTATTCACAGCAGCCCAGTGTGAGAATCAGTGGAGAAGTGGAGGAGAGACACGTCACAGTCATCAACACTCACCTGCTCCAGCCAAACCTCTCACACAACCAGATAATACAAGGAGTGAAAGAGTGTGTGTCTCTGTCTGCTCCGGGACCTCATGTGATCATACTCGTACTGCAATATAACGACTTTAGTGAGAATGACATGCAGAGAGTGAAATATGTGCTGAACCTCTTCAGTGAGAAGGCCATGAAACACACTATAGTACTGACTACTGATGAAGAGACAGATGGATTAATGTCTCTGCCTTATATGATCACAAATAATGCTATTCATGATTTATTAAAGGAGTGCAGAGAACATTTTGAGTTTGATGAAACAAACCCAGGATGGCACTCTGAGTTGTTTAGAAGAACAGAGAAGATACTCAAGGAAGAATGTGAAGAATTCCTCATCTGTGACATGTATGAGGATGCAGGTGGAACATCGGTGGATGAAGATCTAAGCAGATCTGGAGGTTCAGTCAGAGAAAAAGATGAAGAGGAGGATTCTGATCTCAATGAGAGCACAATAACAGGACGTGATGGAGAAGGTTTGTCAAAGTCTATATTTTTTTAAAGATAATACCACTAAAAATAAAAAGTTCTAAAATGTTCTAGTGTACAATTGGTACCAAAGCTGAACTGTGTCTGCAGTCTCTAAATATTGTTCCAGTGATGACTACAGAGAAAGCAAACCTGAACATTGTGCTGTGTGTAAATAATTCAGCATTCAAGAGATCAGTGTCAAAAATGTTTAGAGCAGGGTTATTCAATTGGCGGCCTGCCAATCTTCTTCATCCGGCCTCAATTGTTTTTGCACTAAGTGGCAACAGTGGCCCTGGCATTGTTTCATGGCCGAAAAAGAAAAGGAACAGACGGAACAACAACAACATGCAACTGCAACATCAATAGATCCAAAATCGAAAACAAATAAATCCGAAAAGAGGCAGACGTCAGGGCAGGCAACAATAGTTCACAAAAACTGTAACTGTACAGATACTGTAACTAGGGGTGTAACGATACATGTATTCGTACCGAACCATCACAGTATGGGCATCTCAGTTTAGTGCATGAGGCCTTACAACGAATACAGGCAATTCACCCTCAATCCAGAAGGGGGCACCCGCAGTAATGCAACTCTGCTTGATAACCGCCGACTGAAGTGTAGTTTGAAAGGCTGCGTGTTCGGCTGTACGCATACACAAGAGCCACTTCAGACTACTGCATACCAGTAGTGCTTCAATTAACAAAAACACACACGTTTATGTCAAATATGCACCGTTTTAGTGAGTGAACTTATATACATGGCCTTAGTTCTAAAGTCCTAAATGATCATAAAGATTTGGGGCATTTAAATTTAATTTCTAATTTTATAGGCCCCTGGGAAATTCTGTTTATTGCTCTTCTTTCTATGGAACAATAATGATTTTAAATTTCTTAATAATGTTAAGTCATCAGTCATAACTAGTTTTCTGTGTATAGAAGTGGTACTGCTCATTTCACCAGATTGCAGAACCTTTAAGCTAATGCACAAGAAGCTAATACAATAATTTAAACACTTGAATAAATATAACAGTAAATGAATAAAATTAAATTTATACCTGGACCAAGGACGAGGTTAGGGGAGGATATACATACAGCAATATTTACTGACAAAGCTTCCAAACAAGGTCAAAAATCCAACTAGATGAATACAAGGCAAAAAGGACAAGGCATAAAACACTAAACACACAACAATTCATTAGACTAGCAAGCCTTTGCTGCAAAAGGCAACAACTGACAAACAAAGACTGAAACACAGTGGTAATACTATCTGGTACTTAAAAAGATGGGTTTATGATTGTCAGGATTTGGATTTTTGGCCAGCTGTGTTTCTCTTTTTTTTGTGTTTGTGTCTGTGCTTGTGTGTTTGTGAGTTGGTGTGTCCTGGGGCATGAATACGCACTCCTCTCTGTGGCTGATTGCTGAATGCGAAGAACCTGTTGCCAATCAACTCATCTGCCTCCAGTATTTAAACCCTGGGTCTTCAGTCATTCTCTGCCAGATCGTTCAGTTTGCCTATGTGGTACTATGCTAAGGCCAGTCTTTAGACCAGTTTTTGTGTTATGTGTTTTGTTGGAGTTCTAATTTTATTTCTCCTGTGTTTTAGACCTCACTCCACTTGCATTCACCCTGCAATCTGCCTGCCGCGCCCGACAAACAATCTACTCTCTCAGCTCTACCAACGCATCTTTGGCCTGTTTTGTTTCCAGTTCACTTCAGCCATTAATCTTCAACAGCAAATGAGATATGGATTGTGTTGCTGGATTGTGTTGACTTCTAAATTAATTTTATTTGCATCATTTTTAGTCTGTGTTCTGCTTTTGGGTCCAAAATTGTGTTTGGTTACAACAATGATGCATTGAAGTTGAAAGATTACATTAACATTAGGCAACTTCTAACCTTACCCTGGAGTCGGTTCATCCTCCATCCATGGGTGAAAGCTTTCTCTTCAATGTTTCCACATGAGCATGTATTTAAGACATGAAAGGTTGTTTGCTAGCGGGAAACTAGTAAATTACAGTGCAGTAATTCTGACATCATGCAACATTAAATCTAACTTAAGTTCAAACCACTTGGTTATTTCCTTTTTCACAGATCCAGAGAGTGTGAAGCTGAATCTGGTTGTGTGTGGGAGTAACAGAGAATTAAAATCCTTTATATCAAACCTGATCCTAAATCAGAGCGAGAGAAGATCAGAGCTCAGCTCAGAGTGTGTGAGGAGAGACGTGGAGCTTCATGGACGTCTGATCAGTCTGGTGGAGCTTCCAGCTCTGGTCAACACTCAGCTCTCAGAGGAGGAAGTGATGCGTCAGACTCACCGCTGTGTGTCTCTCTGTCATCCTGGAGTTCATGTTTTCATCATCATCATTCCTGATGGTCCAATTAATAATGAAGACAAAGCAGAAATGGAGGAGATCCAGAGGATATTCAGCTCAAGAATCAACAAACACATCATGATCCTCATAAAGCAGAATTCAGAGCATCAGAGAGAAAAACTGAATGAAGAAACACAGTCTGTCATTGAGAGTTTTGGAGGACGACATCATTTCATTGACTTGAACACACAAGTGTCTGTGTTGATGGAGAAACTGGAGCAGATGGTTGAGGAAAATAGTGGTGATTGTTTCTCCATAGAGACATTGTTTGATACACAGATGGAGAAAATGCTGAAATCTGATGAGATGAAGAGGAGAATCCATTCATTAGAGACATGGTTTCAGATACAAGGTAATGATCAGAAAATCAGCATTGATTAAAGTCTACCCAGTCTTAATTTTAAAAAAATTCAATATATAGTTGTTTTTTAACCAATTTTTTTTAAAATCTATCTTTAGATTCAAGAGACAGAGAAGATGAATTGAGGATTGTGCTGCTGGGAAAAACTGGAGTTGGAAAGAGTTCAACTGGAAACACCATTTTGGGAAGAGAAGCACTGATATCAGACATATCTCAAACGTCTGTTACTAAAGTGTGTCAGAAAGTGACAGCTGAAATCAACGGCAGACACATTACTGTGATCGACACTCCAGGTCTGTTTGATACTGAACTCAGTAATGAAGAAATACAGAGAGAAATCAAAAACTGCATCTCCATGATCCTGCCTGGACCACATGTGTTCATCATTGTGATCAATTTAGGGCAACGATTCACTCAAGAGGAGAAAACATCAGTGAAAATCATTCAAGAGACGTTTGGTGAAAACTCTTTAAAGTACACCATGGTGCTCTTCACCAGAGGAGATGATCTGAAAAATAAAACCATTGAACAGTATCTGGGAAACCCTGGATCAGCTTTGAATCAGCTGATTGAATCATGTGGAAACAGATTCCACGTGTTCAATAATAAAGAGACTGAAGACCGAACACAGGTGACTGATCTACTGCAGAAGATAGACAACATGGTGAAAGCAAACGGAGGGAGTTACTACTCATGTAAGATGTTCAGAGAGATGGAAAGACAAATACAAGAACAACAAAAGAACATACTGATGGAGAAAGTGAAGCAGTTGAACAGAGAAAAAGAAGAACTGATAAACAAACATAAAGAAGAGAAAATGAAGTTAAAGATGATGATGGAAGAAGAACGACAGAGTCATGACCAGGAGAGAAAGAGAAGAGAAGAAGAGTTTAGAGAGAGAGAAGAACAATATAAAAGAGACATTAAAGACAGAGAGGAACAAGAGAGAAATATACGAGAGGAGCTGAGGAGAGAACGAGAGGAATGGGAGAATCAGAAACAACAGGAAAGACAAAGAAGAGAAGAAGAGGAGGAGAAATTCAGAAAGAAAGAACGGTCAATGTGGGATGAATATTATGAGAAACTTCAAGAAGAGAAAGAAAGAAGTCAGAGAGAGAAAGAAGATCTTCAGTTTAAACATGAAGAAGAGAAAAAGAGGATGAACATGATGATGGAGGAAGAAAGACAGACGTGGGACAGAAAGAGAAGGAGAAGAGAACAAGAATTTAAAGAAAGAGAAGAAGAATTTATAGAAAGAGAAGAACAACATAAAAGAGCGATAAAGAAACAACAAGAGGAGATGAAGAGAGAACAAGAGGAATGGGAGAGACAGATAAAAATAGCAAGACAAAGAAGAGATGAAGAGGAGGAGAGAAGTAGAAAGAAAGAACGGGAAATGTGGGATAATTATTATGGGAACCTCACACGAGAGAGAGAAACAAGTCTGAGAGAGAGAGAAGAATTTAGAAAAAGAGAAGAACAATATAAAAGAGCCATTAAAGACATGGAGAAAAAAGAGAGAAACAAACGAGTGGAGATGAAAAAAGAACGGGAGAAACAGAAACATCAGGAAAGACAAAGAGAAGAAGAAACACCCAACTCTAATCAACTTGATACCGGAGCTCTTGAGAGCATTCAGCATACAAACAAATCAAAATAAAAACCATGTCATTTTAAAATTTATTTGCCAAAAATGTTGTATTTGGGTGTGAACAAAGCTTTTTTTGAATAATACTTTGCTTTTCAACAGTTTATGTGGTTGAAATATTGAGTTAATATTTCATCGGTTTGGAATCATCAGTCACATTAGCAGCTTTTAGGAGTCTAGATCAGGACTGCTGAAGGAGGAGTCTCTGTCAGAGAGAATTCATAGAAATATTGTAGAGCACAATACTGTCATATTCAAATAAAGGTTTAAAAAAAAATGCTGCTACATTGCTACATATTGAGTGTCACTATAAACAAGTACGTTCAGTGAATTGTCAGTCTCTTACATGTGTGTTTTTCGTAGTGGATATGCATATAAACATCCTTTTAATTAACAGAGTAGAATAATCATGGCTGATAGTAAGACATGCAAACATAAATGAAAACCAAACTGGAGCCGGTTGCATAAAAGGTTAAGACTAATCTTAAAAGTTAGTCAGCTAATTTACTGGTCATACTTTTTTTTTTTTTTTTTTATTTAGTTACATAAAAATGTAGATTAGTTTAAGTTGAATCCAAAAATAACACTGATCACCATTTGGCTAATTGCTAGCTGGTCAGACTAGTTCTTAATACACTGTCTCAACATAGAGGCTAAATTGATGCAACTGGCCCATGGATGCAAGAACAGCTGCTGTTAATGCAAACAAGGATATAGTTGGTATAACAAACTATTAAAACAAACAAACAAACAAACAACATAAACCATCACAAAATTGTTAATAGTTTTACTGGTTATAATGGTAATTGTACTGCTTTTAATGGTCACTGTAATGGTGCTTGTTGGTCTCTAATGATAATTGGTCACTTTCTATTGGTGGCTTGTTAAAATCACTAGATCTTAATGGATCATGTCCCAAAACACACTACAGGAAATTATTGGTTATTTATTGGTTATAAGTTGACATTTGTCTTTCTGTGGCTTGAATAAAGACAGCGTGCTTAGAGAGCTGTAGTAATAGATCACATTTAGATCTATAGCAATTTTGCATTCCTAAAGACTGCATTGCAACTACTACATGGTATTTAGACAGACCATAAAGTTAAATATTTAGATAGTTAGAAAGTTCCAGATCTATACTTGTACTCTTATTATTTTATTAATTTCGCCATTGATGTAAATAAACATGTGCAAACAATGTACATGCTCTTGCTCTTTATTTTGATGTTAATTGCATTTACCTGGACCCATTGTGCAAGATGTCTCTTTAATACGGCGTGGTTTATATACATGTTGCTGCTGATTGGGCTGACATTTTTCACACCCACCAAACAAGAGAAAACGCATCTCAAACCCCGTTGCACACCGTTTCCAGGAAACATCTTCTCATCCTGGAAACCGTAGCAAAACGTTGTGCACCGGTTTGAGCTTGAATGTGCCCCAGGTATATTTGTGTATTACATTCCTGTCCAGGTGGTGGCGGTGATGCACCAGATCTGTTGTTAACGGGACTTTGTTTTTTTCTAAGATGGAGTCGTATTATGTGACAAACATCAATCCTGCAGAATCGCACAGGTGTGTTTAACAGCGATCACAAATCGAAAGTTTTAAAAAGACTTAAAATGGATTCTGTTTCTGTTGCACACGATCGTCTCTCCTATTGCAAGTAAGTTTGAATACTTTCACGATTACAGTTATTTAGGAGAATGATGGATGGATTTCATAGTTATATGGAAGCGTAATTTAAGTTATAAATTATACCTGTCGACGAAGTAACAAACGCAAGAAAGATATTACTAAAACAAACCGTTTAAAGACGATGCATGTTAAAACATTTTACAAGTCTGTAAAAAAGTAGCATTAAGAATTTTTGTAAAATATTTTCCCCCTTTTTCCATTTTAAGACACGAGGCCGATAAATTATTCTGTGGTCAAATCAAATCTGTCCTTCTAGATCGAGAGGTCGATATGCTCGAATATTCCGAAAGTTGCTGCATAGTAATATGCATGTAAATAAAGACATGTGTTGTGAGTGATCTGAATGATCTGAAGAGATTATGACACCAATTACATGGCTCTTTATATTGATTGTTTCATAACTCAGACATTCAACACTGGTTATTTTCCTTTATCATTTATTCCTTTGAACTATCATGATATTGATCTCAGTGACACATTGTCATGTCTAGGTCACGATGAGCATCTGATCGTCTTCAGCGACACAAAGATCCCAGTGTTGATCAGTTTATCTGCAGTATGTCAGAGGAGCGAGGAAAGGACTCTCCGTCTGAGATGAGTCTCTCACAGAAACAGAGGTAAGACTGAGTCTGTTTTTAGGTCATTATTTTTTCTGTGAATTATTTTAGGTCAATAACTCTTTCTGTGAAGAATAAAATCCCATCAATAATGGAGTATCTTGCTATTGCCATGAATAAATTTCGTTTCTCTAAGATATTGTATTCAAACAACCACATTTGTGTAATGAAAAGAGCACCATGTTTGTATGTTGTTAGAATTATCTGTACTGTTAACGTATCAGAACCTGTAGAAATGACATTAACAGATCAACCATAATTTGTCATATAAATTTAATTGTATTGCAGGTTTGGGTTTGCATATTTAGTGAGTGTTAAAGGCATAAACTATATTTAATTTAAGTTAATACAAATATACATCAAACCCTTACAGTGTAAATTCATGGATATTTTTGAAGGGAAATTTAAAAGAGTTTTTGTCTCGTTCTCAGATTCTCAAATTTGTTCACTGTACACAGTTCCTTGTTCATTATATCCATCGCTATAGAAACAAGATGTTTTTAATTTAGTATTTTCTCTTCCGTCAGTGGGGTCAACAGAATTTGTTTACTTAATAGTTTTAATATGGTTGCACTACAACAGTTTTTGAGCCAGTTGTGTTTTTTAGTGAAGTAGAAATTGTGCAGGATGAGAAAGCAGCACTTCACTTGGCTATCAGATGATTCCTTTATAGCAGGCCTGATGAGTTAGTGAATTAGTTTGTGTTGAACTGGACTAAGCAAACTCCAATTTTGCACACAAAATCTCTGAGAGTTTTTCCTCTATTCTTTGTGTCATTAGTGTAAGATCAGACTCACATGTGTCCAGCTCTGTGTTTGTGAAGAGTGACCAGTCAAAAGACGAGGATCTGCCGGACTTCAGTGAGAAAAAAACATCATCTACGGAAAGGTATGACATTATAGCATTATGTTAGCTAATTTCGTCACTGTGGTTTTTGTGATAGATGTTGACTAATTAAAAAAAAAAAAAAAAAAAAAATCACTGAACACAATGTATGGTGACTTTTATTGAACTCTGTCTGGAGCTTCTTTCCAGTAATACTGAATGTTTTTATTGCCATCTTGTGCAAATCAAAAGTTTTAATGCACATTAAAATAATTTCTGTTAAACCAGCACTTAAACAGCAAAATGCAACTGCTTCAGATATCTTACTTAGTAAATTAGGTTATTGTTACTGTTGCAACAAGTCACAGACTTTCTAGGACATGTACACATTTAGAAAAAAAAAAAGTTATTATAAGGTGATTTAAATTTTAGAGAAAGTAGTATTTTTGCTCTAGTTTTAAACAAAGCCATTTTGTGCCTCTCTGCACACTGCGGTGTTTCGGTACTGAATGAATTTGTTTTTTTTTTTAACCATTTTTGAATCAGTGATTCACTGACCCATTCATACAAACAGTTCCTTCTTCTTTTTTTTTTTTTTTTTTTTTTTTTTTTATGAATCAGACATTTTGAACGACTTGATTGAATTAAAAAAAAAAACAGTGGTTTGAATCTACCTACTTTTAGTCTCACATTTAAGTGTCATTTTATTTATTTATTTTATTTTTTTCCATTTCATATTTCTGTTCTAAATTAAATTAATTAGATTAATCTAAATTAATCTCATAATATTATTTATGCAATTTGTAAGTACAGTGTAAATGCATGCAGGAGCTCCTTAAAAATATGTGTAGACTATAGAGCCCTGCATGTTTTTATTTATGCTTCTTTTGCTTTGTTTTGTTTTTAAATAGGCTACTTAACCTGTATAACTTTTAAACATTTCATTTGAAGGACGTCTGGTCTAAGCCCTGGATATCCATGAGGCATAAATTCATCATGGAAAATATTGTAGATCATGCAACCAAATATTTATAGGCATATAAGAACAAATGCATGGCTATATCTGTACATTAATTACCATTTACAACATTCAAACTTATCAGACTGAAATACATTGTGTAATATTGTTTCCTTTTTTTACTTCGTTGAATTTTGTATTCCTTTTTACTGTTCTTTGTGTCATTAGTGTAAGATCAGGCTCACATGTGTCCAGCTCTGTGTCTGTGAAGAGTGACTGGTCAATAGGTGTGCCACCAAACTTAAGTGAGGAAAAAACATCATCTGCCAAAAGGTATGACATTATAGCATTATGTTCGCTAATTTCGTCACTATGGTTTTGTGATAATGTGATGTTGACTGAATAAAAAAATAAATCATTGAACACAATGTATGGTGACTTTTTATGGTGGCTTTTTTCCAATAATACAATTATACAGACAGCCATTATGAGGTATAAATTCACCATGGAAAACAGAGTAGATCACGTAAGCAAACATTTATAGGCATAGAAGAAAAATGCATGGCTATAACTGTATATTAATTACCTTTTACAACCAAACTTTATAAATTAGATAGAAGTACATTGTGTAATATTGTTTTTTTTTTTTCCCTCTGTTCTTTGTGTCATTAGTGTAAGATCAGGCTCACATGTGTCCAGCTCTCTGTCTGTGAAGAGTGACTCATCAAAAGATGAACAACCAGACTTAAGTGAGAAAAAAGCATCATCTACCAAAAGGTATTTAATGTTTTTCTTATTGTTGGTTGCACAAGGACCGCTAGAAAGCATTTTATTGAATATTTATCATGAATCTATATCGTTTAAATAATTATCAGAGTTTTCATTAAGAAGCTAAGAGCAACAGCAAAGAAAATGATTTGATGTGAACTAATTTTTTTGTAAACCCCATAAATTTTGGTGCATAACTGCTGCACTGCTGCTTTGTCAATGTGGTATATATTATTAATTCACCTGCCCCTGTGTTGTTTGCTTATAGGACAGAAAATATTACGATGAGAGATCTAATATTTACTTAAATGTATACTTGCATAGATCCTATACTTTAACAGTGTAAACTTAAACAGCTATTTCTCTAATAGTTTCCCTTAAAATGCAGTGCTTCATTTTATTCACTAATAGGGTTCAATATGAGACATTAGATTCAGACGTCCAGACTTACAGGAACTACAAGAATTTCAAAGACAATCTCCTGCGGATCTTCCAGGTAGGAAAACACATTTTTAGTAATGTTTAAGTTTATAACAAACTCAAAAATGCTTGCAAAAATATTCAATAGAAATGTGATTTATGTTTTATCTTGATCATTTACATTTCATTTTACATAAAATTGTAAATGTAATTTTTTTTTTTTTTTTTTTTGGATTTTAGGATCTTGAAAGCAAAATATTTACATATCTGAAGAATGAGCTGGAAAAGTTTAAGAAAATATTACAAGAAGAAGACTTACAATACTTTGTAAAGGATTTTAATGAGAACAGATGCAGTGTCAAAGAAGCAGCTCTTGATCTCACACTTTACTTCCTGAGAGAGATGAAGCAAGATGAAGCTGCTGATACTTTAGAAGGTAAGAGACTCGCGATCATCTGTCACATTGTCACGTATAAATGTATTGGAGAAAATCGTAAAACTAAAGTGCTAAAAAAATTTTTTTTTTGTCCTCGTGTTTAGATGAGCTGTTCTTCATTCATCGGCTAAAATGTAGCTTAAAGAAAAAGTATCAATGTGTTTTTGAAGGAATTGCAAAGCAAGCTGACTCTACACTTCTGAATAACATCTACACAGATCTCTATATCACTCAGGGTTGTAGTGAACAGGCCAATACTGAACATGAGGTAAGACAGATTGAAGTTGCTTCCAGGCGTCACGAACCACAAGAAATACAGGTTGAGTGCAAAAATTTGTTTGAAGCACCTGAACAAGACAAGCAGATCAGAACTGTACTGACAAAAGGAGTTGCTGGCATCGGAAAATCTGTCTCTGTGCAAAAGTTTGTTCTGGATTGGGCTGAAGGAAAAGAAAATCAAGATATCAGCTTCATGTTTTCTCTCCCATTTAGAGAAATGAACTTGATGGAGCAAGAAATGCTAAGTTTGATGGACCTTATAACTCAGTTTTTCCCAGAGACAAAAGGACTGAACCTTACAAGAAGAAATCAGTTAAAACTCTTGTTCATCTTTGATGGATTGGATGAATGTCGACTTCCTGTAAACTTTGAGGGTAATGAGACGTGGTCTGATGTTTCATCACCAGCCTCTCTGGATGTTCTCCTGACAAACCTCATCAAGGGAAATCTGCTTCCTTCTGCCCTCATCTGGATCACCACCAGACCAGCAGCTGCCAGTAAGATTCCTCCTGACTGTATCGACCGGCTGACAGAGATACGAGGATTTAATGATGCACAAAAGGAGGAGTACTTCAGAAAAAGATTCACGGATGAGAATCTGGCCAAAGAAATCATTGATCATGTTAAACAATCAAAGAGTCTCTTTATTATGTGCCACATCCCAGTCTTCTGCTGGATTTCAGCCACTGTTCTCCAGAACATTTTAGAGAAGAAAAGATATAATGATCAGGCTGATGACGCCTCCAAAACACTGCAGGAGTCAAATACTGAAGACAATCCTGAGACTCTGACACAAATGTACACACACTTTCTCAGATTTCAGATCCAGCAGAGCAGACGAAAGTATGATGGAGAATATACACCAGATGTTTCTTGGGATAAAGATGCCATATTTTCACTGGGGAAACTGGCATTTCATCAGCTGGAAAGAAACAATGTGATCTTCTATGAATCAGACCTGGAAGCCTGTGGTATTGACGTTTATAAGGCATCAGTGTATTCAGGCATGTGTACCCAGATCTTTAAGGAGGAAACAGGGATCGTTCTTGGTACAATGTACTGCTTTGTTCATTTGAGCATTCAAGAATTTATTGCAGCCCTTTATGCACATCTGTTTCTAGACATAAAGAAAAGAAGTATATTTGTTCATGAGTCTACAGAACAGGAAAACAAAAGTGAAACCATGATTAATTTGCTCAAGACTGCAGTGGACAAGGCACTAGAGAGTGAGAATGGACATCTGGATCTTTTCCTTCGATTCCTCCTTGGTTTGTCAGACCAGTCCAATCAGCGACTCTTACAGGGTCTGTTGACACAGCAAAATGGAAATGACCAGAGCAAAAATGAAATAGTTCAGTACATCAAGCAAAAATTTGAAGCTAATCTGTCTCCAGAGAGATCCATCAATCTGTTCTACTGTCTAAATGAACTGAACGACCAAACTCTGGTGAAAGACATTCAGACCCACCTTAGCAAAGGAAGTCTCTCATCTGCTGATCTTTCTCCTGCCCAGTGGTCTGCTTTGGCCTTTGTGTTGTTGACATCAGAGGAGGAGCTGGAGGAGTTTGAGCTTCAGAAATTCAAGAAATCAGAAGAGTGTCTCATTAGATTATTGGCAGTCATCAAAACCTCTAAAAGAGCTCTGTAAGTTTAAGTCAGTTTTTGCTTTCTTTCTGAAAAAAATAAAAAAAATAAAATAAATAAATAAATAAATAAAATCTGGGTTCCCAAGTATCGTGGAAAACCTATACAATTGATAACTAATTTTTAGTCCTGGAAAATGTGTGGAATATTAGAGAGATAAAAAATGTGATGGAAAATCTTGTTGTTCTGGAAAAATATTTAGAATGTATAGTTTTGTTCTCATTGAAACAATTAATGTTAGTAGCAAAAAGTGCTTTGTTCAGGGATGCTGAGGTTTGACATATGAGAAAAGTATTTTGAATGTTGATGGTTAGTCCATCAAATGTCCACTAAAATGATGGCAGTAAATGTTAACAGATAATCATCTACCTAGTGATTGTGATTTATTTTAATGTATAATTCCAGCCTTTCTGCAGTACTAGTAGTAATGCTCGGTCAATGTGGTACCCACTGATAGGCAGCTGTTTTCAAACTTTTTTTTTTTTTAATTTTATTTTTTTTTGTGAGCACTCTGTAAAGAGCATTGTGTTTTACAACATGTTTTACAGCATTGTGCATTGTAGCTAATGAAGTCACTTATAAAATCTTCATAAAATAGAAGTCACTTATTAATGCCATGGAACTAGCACCTTCAAATGTATACTTCATTGTAATTAAAGCTATAGTTTAACTAACTTATTTATTATTTGTATTTAGCAAATGTATTTAATCTAATTATTCTGTAATCTTATTTCCCTCATAGGCTAAATGATTGTGGCTTAACAGACAAAAGCTGTTCAGCCCTGGCTACAGTTCTTGGATCAGATACCAGTCTGAAAGAGCTGAACATAAGCAATAATAATCTGCAGGATTCAGGAGTGAAGCTGATCTGCACTGGACTGGAAAATATGAAGTGTCATTTGGAGATACTGAGGTAAGTTCTCCGAAAGACAAAAATTGATTTTAACAAAAATGTAAGGTAAAAACCAGACTTGGATAATGAACAAGTAGTTTTTTTTTAGTAAAGTCAAGACACGTTTAGTTATAAAGCACTTTATACAATACAGATTCACAGTTTCAAAGCAGCTTTACAGGTATCAAGAAAATCGTGCATCAATGATGCAAACAGAAATCAATTCTGCTGTAAAGCAACTGTAAAAACACAACAATAAATAGTCATTATTTAATTATAATCAGTTCAGTGTTGATTCAGATTAGTTCAGTAAATATGTAAAGTCCATCAATTTAAGAGTGAGTTTAATTCGTTTATAAAGCAACCGTGGAGTTAACAGTGATGTCATCATCAGCTCAGTTCTGTTCTCATCCAATAACTTAATTTTTAGTTTTTTCTAAGTTTTAATTGTCTTTCCTTGCCCTCTACAAATTATTTTCCTAATTATATTTGTTCATTATGAAATACTCTTAAACATGTTATTTGGCTTAATCCTCTTGTTACACCTACTGCCATAGCACAAAAGAGGGATAACACAAAGGCTCATTCTAATAGGGGAATTTATTGAAAATAACATAACATATTAACAACGAAAGGGAGACAATTAGTCAGGAGAACAAAAATGGAAAGGAGAGAGCATCTTCACAAATGGACAGCCGCTCAAATCCCGCCACTCAAGTGCAGCAGCATGGCTTCTTTTAAGCATGCCCACTACAACATCATTGTCACCAATTCAGATTCGATTTAATTCTATGTGACTGAACCTCCATAACTCCCATTTCAAAACCTTAAACCAAAACAGCACTATCAATGGCAGTCTCTTCAGACAACGGCAATACTCCCTCTAAGATCAGTGATATACTGGCACCAGTATCTCGAAGAATGAGAATGGGCACAGGCTTATTCAAACTGGGATGAACACAGTTCCACTATGCAGGAAAAGTCCATATCCAGTTTTAAGGTGATCACAATCAGACTTGGGCATAATGCAGTCAAATTTCGGACTAGAATCAATGGAGCTCAGATCAATAGGTTTAGCTTTTTGCTTATTTTTAAGAACAGGGCAGTTTGCAATTAAATGGCCAGAGGCTTTGCAATAAAAACAAACCCTGTCAGTAGTCAAAACAGTAGGCTTTTTACTGAACGATTTACAAGGTGACAGAAGAGGTGGATCAGCAGGAATTTTCTCTCGTGGTCTCTCTTTAAACGTGACTTCATCAGCCAAAGTAGCAGCTTAGAGGAGTGTGTCTGCCTTCTGTCTGTTATATAAGTAGAAAGAGCAATGGACTGGAAAATATGAAGTGTCATTTGGAGATACTGAGGTAAGATTAGATAATGAACAAGTCTGTATGTTGTGCATGGAGATACGTGATTTGGTCTGTCATTGACACTTTCCAAAGCCGACGCATCTTGGTATACCGTTTATAAAATGTGTTTGGTTGTGTTCAAGGTAGGTATACGATTTTTTTCAGGCTGTTTGTATGCTTAATGCTTTACATCTACATTACAATTATATTCAATTATATATACATACTATAAACCGTTATATTCATTTAGTAAAATATAAATATCTTAGTGTAGGCTATATCTTTAGAGTTTTATAATTCAGTGTCTTCTTGGTGATCCGTCGTCTTGACTGGAAACATAATATTCTTTAGGGATGACAGATTGATAAGCAGACATGCTATTTATGACTGGATGTAACTTTTGATCCTTTTGGTAAAAGTGGCTCTCCTATAGACTTTGTCCTACAAGTGCGGCTCTCATGAAAAAAACAGTGAGGACCACTGGTTTTAGTCATTTCTAGAATAAATGATTAATCATCTGAATGTGACATTTTCATTCAGGCTTTCAAACTGCAGTATCACTGAAGAAGGTTACAAAGCTCTGGCTTCAGCTCTGAGATCAAACCCTTCACACCTGATAGAGCTGGATCTCACAGGAAATGATCCTGGACAATCAGGAGTGAAGGAGCTCAGTGATTTACTACAGGATCCAAACTGTCAGTTGAAGACACTGAGGTGAGACATGATGAAATAATGTAAAATAAATAATTTAGCTATACAATAATTTGGACAATTTGTTGCTTCAGATTAATCATATCAGATGCTCTGGGTTTTGTTATACTGATGATCAAAGTCTGCTTTATTGTCAATTCTGCCACATTTGCAGCACATACATACAGCGAATTGAAAATGCGTTACTGTCAGATCCTTGGTGCATACAGATAACACTAAACTCTAATAGTAGAATGTAAAAACACAGATAAATACAGATTAAATATAATATAAAATACAAAATATATATAAATAAGGGAATGCAGAAAAGATAAAAGGAGCGCACAGCACATGGCAGATAGAGTGCAAACCAGTGAAGTAAACAAACAGTGCAGATATAATGAGTGTAGTGCACAAGAGAGTTTATCAGTCTGTTTAAAATGACAAATCTCAGAGAGCAGTCTTTATTTAAACTGTCAAAAGAGGTAGTTTCCTGATGGATGAATTTGTCCTTCATTCTGCTGGTCCTGGAGACTCTGCAGGTGTTGAGCCCCAGCTGGACCAATTTGTGAATGAGCTGTTGAGTGAATGATGACTGTCAACACAGTTTAGTTGTGCTGCTATTCTGGTGTATGGTATACCCTGATAATTAACATGCACTATTTTTATGGACACACTATAGTTTAATTTAGCAGGTCTGTGAGTCTCTAGATTATCAAAAACATTTAGTTTCACAAGCCACTTTTCTCTGTGCTGATGTTTTTCACTCCTTCTGAAAGATCTTGAGGTTTTTAATTGGTTTTAATTGGTTTTTAAATCATGATCTAGTGAGGTTTTGCTCTTCTGCTCTGTGGGACGTTTCTGTTCTCCTGAGTGTCACTCTAATTTCTTTCAAATAACTGACTATTAAACTTTGTTTTCTAATATTTATGTATTTATTTGTGCATTCAAATGTTCAAAGAAAAGTTTTGCATTTACTAGAACTCATTTTTTTTGGAATAATATTTTTTTTTAATCAGTCATTTTTGTAATGCAGTGGAACTTTAAATCAGAACTGAAATGATTCCTGCTTCATCTTCTCCCCTGTAGGTTTTTGGGTCCTGCTGCAGATGAAGCCTGTCAGTATGTGAGTGGAATTATGGGAAAAAAACTGTTACTCCTGAGAGATCTGAATCTGAGTGAATGTGGACTAGGAGACACACGAGTGAATCAGATCGCTGCTCTACTGCAGGATAAACACTGTCAACTCAAAACACTGATGTGAGTGTTATTAGTTTATTTAAAATGGTATATTACTTTTAATAGTACTGTAGGTGATACATTAGTTTGAGCCAGAGCACTTTTTTTTTCTCCGTATCAAAAAAAAAAAAAGCCACTATAATGTGAAGTATTAAAATTAAATGGCCAATGAAAAATGGCATCAAGCTTTGGGACTCATATCAGGTATCGGTTCTGATACTACTATTCCTTGTCAGATCGAGTGCATTGGTCAGACAGGGCCAATCTAAATCCAATATTAAGTGTATTGTGTTCAGTGTTACTGTGAAGCCACATAAAAGGCATGCAAGCACTAAAAGCATGCAAAAGCAAAAGTTTTTGTGCACAGTATTCCAAGTCTTCTGAAGGTATTCGATAGCTTAATGTGAGGTATAAATGAATATTTAAAGCGACCCTATTATGCCTTTTCAAATATGATCTTTCATGTAGTGTTTTATGTAGCTGTATGTGAACATAAACTATCTGCAAAGTTGTGAAGCCGACAGTGCACAATAAATAAAGCTATTGTCTATCAAAAAAAAAGAGTCGGCTCACATTTGCCTGAACGAGTCATTAAGATTTCGAATCTTTTTCTGTTACGGCCACACGTCACGAAGTAACACATTTGCATAATATCCACCCGCGTTCTACGTCGCGAACAACTTGCCCGCCCATACATTTCCATGTGGTTTACGTCGCATGGAAATTTACACGTACATTATACGGAAGACGCTGTACCTACGCTGTGAGTAAAATTGTTTTGTATTCACTTCCAAAAGATGATGAATCTACAAAGATTGTATTTCTAGCGATCGTTCAAAATAAGTAGTTGTGTATGTTATGTTGTGTAGCAACCCTGCACATGTCTTGCTAACCGGCTAAATCAAGCTTCTGTAGTTCTGTTGTTCAGCTGTGGACCCACTGTAGTCTGACAATTTGTGATTGATGCAGCTTGACTGTCTGTCTGTCTCATTAGTTGGAGTAATGATAAAGGATGGCGCACGAAGCGGCTTTCACACTGAATGCGGAAAGCACTGTGCTATGAAACACATTTGTTTTAATTGCTAGCGGAGCGCACACGCAAATGAGTTGTTCAAATGAACTTTTGTCGCTGCGCTCTGAAGGGCTGCACTGAACCCAGCGGCCAGAGCAGCACTTTCTGCGTTCGGTGTGAAAGCTGCCTTAATGCATTATACAATGTTGAAGTTTACAACATAGAGGTGTGCCCGGTTTGCTTACATAAGCAAATTGCGAGCACTTTCCACGGTAGTCCATGTTAACTTGTTGATCAGCCACTTCAGCCGTTTTATCATCAGACTATGGCTGGAATTGTTATGGTAAAATCGATGCCATCTTTTCTATGTATTGACAAGTATCCAGGGCTGTCAGTCAGTTATGGCAATGGGCATTTAGTTTGGAGAGACTGATTCTTTGAACTGCTTCGCACGAGTCATTTATGAATCATTTAGAAATGGGGTAAAATTAAATCTATTTTTGGAGAAAACTGAAATGTTTTTTGACCTTGCATATATGTAAACCTGTTTTGGGAGTCTATTAAAACAATATTAGCAACCTTTAAAATGGCATAATAGGGGCACTTTAAGTTCTTACACTAAATTTCATCTAAACTCGTTTCTCCGCTGCATCTGCCAGTCATTTTCTGTTCAATTCAAACTCGTCGCGTTCGGTTACTAAATCACGGCTAAGTGAGCTTGGTAAAACTCTCTCCAAGATCATTCGGTGTTTAGTATGCAAAGTATTTATTTTTTAATATTTTTTTTATAAGCAAACTGTCCTTGTTTTTTACATGTAATTGTTTAATCTACCGCTCGATTGAACATTGATCTGTGAGACTGAAGTGATTTATGACAATAGCAGACAGTAACAATTTCATTTGTTAACATTAGTTACTAACTATATTTTGACAGCATTTATTAATCTGTTAATGTTAGTTTATATACAGTAATTATTCATTGTTCATATCAGTTCACAGTGTATTAAAAGGTTACTTCACCCCAAAATGAAAATTGTCATTAATCATTTACCCCAATGTCATTCCAAACCTGTAAAAGCTTTGTTCGTCTTCGGAACACAAATTCCGAAGATATTTCTGATGCATTCTGACAGCTCTCTGGCCCTGCCATAGACAGCAATATAATTACACAACACAAAAAATAAATGAATAAATAAATAAAATAAAATAAAATAAAATAATGACTTTATTCAAAAATCTGTCCCCTCTGCATCACCCTAGTGCCATTTTGGAGAGTATCAATTGAACATGAACAGTGTATGCTGATCTGTGTCAGCTGCGCCATGCGGATATGTTGTTTCTGTTCATATTTACTACATTTAATCAGTGAATTAGAATAAGACATTTGGGCTGTTACAAAGCAAATTAAAACAGTATCACAAGCTGCATCTGAAGTGGCATTTAGATTAATTTATACACTGTTTAATGAAGGTCATGAGTGCATTTAATCTGAAGTTAGAAATGCATAATGTTTTGATGTGTTTAAACATAAAACATTGAAAACTGATGTTTGAAATTATTTAAAAAATGAAAAAAATGTGAAATTAAAACTACCAGTAGGTGGCAGTAAGTCACTGTTAATAAGTCAATGAAGTGAGTCATTGCAATTGAAGCAAATCATTTAATCGGTTGATTCATTCAGGAACAAAACACTGTCATGTTGCTCAAAGACAAAACAGTGCTGTAGCTGTGTTTGAAATGACTTGTGTTGGAGAAATAGAGCAAAAACAGCCAATATGTTGTCTAAAACTAGAGTCTCTTAATATTAACTTTGTCTATTGAATTGTTGTCACGTAGTGCATGCGTGCATCCTGTACGTGCGTTTTGAATGTTTTTTGCAAAATACTCAATAATGTCAAATCAAACATCGTTAAAACAACAATTACGATATTTTCGCACACTCCTAGTTGGTAGTATAACAATGTGTAGTCTTTCTCCATGCTACCTGCACCCAGATATCACCTTTTATTTGTCAGGAAAAGTCAGCTGGAAGACGCAAAACACATTAGTAAGTTGATTATCATAGATCAGAATCTTTGTTGTTTCTCTTTCTGTCTTCAGTCTGTGTGGATGCAGAATTAAAGAGGAACAGTGTCTCATCCTGACTTCAGCTCTGAAATCAAACCCATCACACCTGAGAGAACTGAACCTGAGCTGGAATGAACTAGGAGACTCTGGAGTGAAAAACCTCAGTGATCTACTGATGAACCCACAATGCAAGCTGGAGAAACTACAGTTAGTAGAGTTAAAGTTTATTTATTTTAAGTTATTGTTTAAAGCAGCGCACTGGATTTGCCATATTGGTTTAATTGTCATGTTTTTTTTTTTTTTTTTTTTTTTTTTTTTTTTTTTTTAGTGAGTAATTGTTTACTTTGCATAATTTGATACAATATTCTCATCGTGTACATGCAGAAATCAGTCTTTTATCAGAGAATAAAGAAAAGAGGCATGTTACGTCCCAGACGTAAAAGTCCAGGGTAAGGGAGTAACAGAGAAAAGTGTAAATGAAAAATTGGTTGGGGCGAGTGTGTACCAGAGCCCTGCCCCACTCGACAGACATGTTAAGTTCCAAATTAACTAGTATTCTGTTAATAAAAGTACATTTGACAAAGTAAAAATAGGAAGCAAAATAGATTTCGGGAGGGGGAAAGGCCAAAAGAACAAACAAAAGGACCCTCTAACTAGTTAGGGAGCAAAAACTAAACGGACAAAATAAAATTAACAACAGAAATCTAAACCAACTCCCTAACTAAGCAAAAACAGGAGAGAAAGATTCACAAAAGAAAAAAAAAATGCCACCCACCCCCCTACAGCTTCCAAAACACAAAGGCACATAGCGCAACAACAACGCTAAGCCCTTATTCAAGTTACGTCTTATTGTGGCCTTTTGAACAAGTTTTACACAAGACCAATCACACACAATAAACACAGCAACATGGGAACAGCATTCTGGAAGTTGAGCTTCATTGTGCTTGTATGTTGAACAACCTTTAAGTTTGCAGAGAGACACAGCATCCAACAATAATATTATAGAAATAAACAACCACGGAACGTAACAGGCATTAACTAAATACATAAAAGATAAAAGTAAAAAGAAAAAAAAAAATGAAAACAAAAGGAACAGTACCTACCAGTGTACGAAACTCAAAACAAAGTATTAGAAACTAAATGCCTTCAATATGATGATCATCATAGATCTATTTGCGAAAAACACATTAGTAAGTTGATCATCACAGATCAGAATCATTGTTCTTTATTTTTCTGTTTTCAGTCTGTGTGGATGCAGAATTACAGAGGAACAGAGTCTGATCCTGACTTCAGCTCTGAAATCAAACCCATCACACCTGAGAAACCTGAACCTGAGCAGGAATAAACTAGGTCACTCTGGATTTGAAAACCTCAGTGATCTACTGATGAACCCACAATTCAAGCTAGAGAAACTAGAGTTAGTATCATTATACTGTACATTTCTCCATCTGAAGAAAGATTCATAAATACTGTTTTCATGTACATCTGTAAAAACAACATGAAACTTGAAGTTTCCATGATTTTGCTGGTTTATTAGTGAATGTATGGCATTTACTCATGATGCATCGTAGATTTAAATCATTGTCTTTTCTCTTTCTGTCTTCAGTCTGTGGAGATGCAGAATTACAGAGAAATGGTGTCTCATCTTGACTTCAGCTCTGAAATCAAACCCATCACACCTGAGAGAACTGAACCTCAGTGGGAATAAAATAAAAAACACACGAGTGAATCACTTACGTGACGTACTGATGGATTCACACTGTAAACTGGAGAGACTGGGGTCAGTAACATTCACATACAAGAAAGTTTAAACCAAAACACTTTATACTCAGTATCTCAGTATGACTTCACATTATATTTGTACTTCACAATTTTCTTTTCTTTTTCTTTTGTTTTTTTTACCAATTAACAATATCAGTTAAATTGTTAAAAAAGTAATTTAAGAAATTTAAACCAAATTTTCAAGTAATTTTTGAAACATTTGCTGCATTAAAACAATAAAAGTCACATTTGATTATTGCATTCAGAAATGTACAGCGTTAAATAAAGTGAAATGTTTGCAAATGTTATAAACACTATAAACATAACAATAGGCTATTTTAGTCCCCCTTACTCCACAACAAATAATTTCAGTTTAACACAATTCAGAACCATACAAGAATGAAAAGTATAAGTATCTTATGAGCGTCAAGCTAAAACAAATTAATTTAAAGTGAAATTGAAACAGAAACCATTGTTGGGCTCATGTAGCCTACCTCTCTGATTTGGCACAAACCCAAAAAATTCCATATTTGCAATGTGTTTGGATGCTAAACTATTATTTATAATGTAAACTAGGCTTTGTACTTCACTCGTGTTCCAATATCAATATAAAATGTCATCCTTCTGTCAAGCAATTAACTTGTTTCGTGCAGTCGTTATGGAGCACAATTCTCTGATAGCACACGTATATCTCGGAGATGTCTATTTGACGTCTGCATTTACATTTGCAAGACGTACAGTAGTTTGCTCATCTGCAATACGCCTATTGGACGTTTCCTACCAGATGTCAAATAGACATCTATTAAATGTCTTTAAGATGTTTATGATTTAGAATGTATGTAAAACTGACACCTTACAGACATCTGCCAGACACAGCAGATGCTTTCCAGATTAAGCAGATGTACGTGTGCTATCTGGGGGACAAATGGGTTGAAATTTGTTATTGTGTCAATTGTGTGAGAAGGATGCATTTCATACAAGATCTGGCAACTGGAAAAACTTGTAATATGTTGACGTGATTATTCTTATGGTTTGGGCCATACAAATTACGGGAGTTTTACCGGAGACGAATGTAACAAACATATAAAATATGTCCCGTGGGATGCAAGGATGTAAGGAAAGGAAATGAGGACAGAGGAATCAAAGGATGAACATTGGAATATTGTTGACCACTCAAGCGTCACTTAAAAGCGTCATCAGCTGTGCTAAAGGGATCTGCCCATATGTTGTTAAAGTTCGTTATTTAAGGAATTCATAATAAATATTAATAAAGCCCCTGACAGCACACATACATCTTGGAGATGTCTATTTGAAGTCTGCATTTACATCTGCAAGATGTACTTTTCTTCATCTGCAATACGTCTATTGGGCGTTTCCGATTACAAGTCAAATAGACATCTATTAGATGTCTTTAAGATGTTTATGATTTAGAATGTATGTAAAACTGACATCTGGGGCAAGGTACCCTGATGAAATAAATGACATTATTTAAACTGCAAAGTTAAAATATAACTTAAATATAAATATAACTTTTATTATTGGATAAGATGGACGGAGCACTCGGATTAAAACCTCAATCCGATTTGGCTCTATTTTGATCTTGCACTGACTGAGACGATGATAGACGGTATACGGATGTGGCTAATGGGTATGCGCACATCAAAATAGTGTCATTTTTGTCAAACTGTACAGCTATAATTACTGTTTTTCCATTACTTTAAGGCATAGGTTTAGGGTTGGGGTAGGTGTAGATGTAGATGTTAATAAAACACAATATAATACATAGAAAATTAAATTAGTTGGTTAGTTGGTTAGAGAAAACTAGCTAAAATAAACATCCCTAATCTGGTGAAATAAACAACATAATCTTTTTTTCCTCTGTTTTATTTGCTTATTAAAATTGTGACATTATTTTCTTCTTATTTTCTGCTCTCCCTCTTTCTGCCAATGTAGATTAAGTGACTGTGATTTGACAGATGAAGGTTGTTCTGCTGTAACTTCAGCTCTGAAATCAAACCCATCACACCTGAGAGAACTGAACCTGAGTGGGAATGAACTAGGAGACTCTGGAGTGAAAAACCTCAGTGATCTACTGATGAACACACAATTCAAGCTGGAGAAACTAGAGTTAGTATCATTATACTGTACAGCAGTTACAGTGTGATTTAAAGTGTACTGTTCACTGTTTCAATTAAAATCAGGAGCCTAACTAATAAATAATTACAAAGTATTTGAAACAATGTACTGATTTTCTACAGGTTGATCTACAGAAATATAAGATTTGCATCTGCTGTTGCAATAAACATGAGATTTAAAAAAAAATGAAATAGTTTTAAAAACATGAAAGACAGGAAACAATATTTTCCAGCACACAGAACTAGTGACACTATTACAAACAGATTATGGGAACTACAGACTATATGTCTACTGTTGATCTACACCTACTGTAGCTCTTCAATAAGATGATTCTTGTAGATCTGAGTCATTGTCTTTTCTCTTTCCATCTTCAGTCTGTGGAGATCCAGTATTACAGAGGAACAGTGTCTCATCCTGACTTCAGCTCTGAAATCAAACCCATCACACCTGAGAGAACTGAACCTGAGTGAGAATAAACTAGGAGACTCTGGAGTGAAAAACCTCAGTGATCTACTGATGAACACACAATTCAAGCTAGAGAAACTAAAGTTAGTATCATTTTACTGTACAGCAGTTACAGTGAGATTAAAGTGTACTGTTTAGATTACTTTAAAGGGGTCATCGGATGCCCATTTTCCACAAGTTGATATGATTCTTTAGGGTCTTAATGAAAAGTCTATAACATGCTTTGGTTAAAAATTCTCAATGGGTTTCTAAAACAACACCCTTTTTACATTGTTAAAATCAGCTCTGCAAAAATCATCTCATTCTGGTTGAGGCTGCTTTAAATGCAAATGAGCTCTGCTCGCCCCGCCCCTCTCTTCTCTCTGTGGAGTGACGAGCCTGTTTACTTTAGCCTCATTCAGCCGCGTTTAGCCGTTAAACTTGCTAACTAGCACTTTATTAGGAAAGGTGATCGCAAAGATTCATTAAAAAAAAACAACCTTATACTCACTTCTAATGTAAGTGAAGCTGGATCATGAATGATTCGTGCGAACATGGACGGATTTATGTAGATCGGGAGGTGCATTCCCTTCACAAACAAATGTAATCTACTGCATCTTCAGCGGCTCAGATGTCGGGAGTAAATGACGACCACTATGTTCATTATTTCATCCAGCAACACAACATCTCAATCACTCATTCGGAGATATTCTTATCTAGCTTACATCCCTGCTCCGGCATCAAAACAAAAGAGGGCGGACTGTTACAGCTGATCTGAGGTAAAACGCTCATGTCAATCAACTATCGTGGGAGCGGCCTCTGCAGGCATCTGAGAATGGCTCGATTTGAAAATAGGCATATTATTTTTACAGATTAATTAAAAACCACTGCATGGATCTTTATCATTATAGGGTAGATTTGTACACACATTACAGCATGTAAAAGTGAACTTAGCATCCAGTGACCCCTTTAAGACAACAGACTCAAGTCATATATTTATTATTATTTATATTGCTGCATCTTTTCTTTTTTTCCATCTTCAGAAAGATTCTGCAATACTATTAGCTAATGTGTTTGTATATGTATTAGAGCATTAAACTGAGATCTTACATGATTGCTGTGAAACTAGACAGAAATGAAAACTAAATAAAAACAAAAGTAACAAATGATGTGTATTTAGAGATTGTACACTCTAAAATAACTTAATTTATTAATTTATCTTTTTTTTTTCTCTCCAGCCTGTGGGATTGCAGTATTACAGAGGAACAGTGTCTCATCCTGACTTCAGCTCTGAAATCAAACCCATCACATCTGAGAGAACTGAACCTGAGCGGGAATCAAATAAAAAACACAGGAGTGAATCACTTATGTGACGTACTGAAGGATTCACACTGTAAACTGGAGAGATTGAGGTCAGTAACATTCACATACAAGAATCAAAATGATTAAAATCACTCTGAGTTCACATGTATTTTTGAAAATTCTTCACCTTGATTTGTTTGTAAGATGATCTTCTCTTCCTCTGTTTGTCTCTTTCTAGTCTTTATGACTGTGGAATTACAGATGTTTCTTCTTTAACTCAGTCTTTGACAAACACAAAAGCACTGCAGTTTCTAAAAGAGCTTGATCTGAGTTTTAATGTGATTGGAGACTCAAAGCAGCAGCTCATTGATGTGCTCCGAGACTCAAACTGTAAACTGAGGTGAGTAAACTTCACTACCTCTAATATGTGAACAAATACAATACTGTGCAAACGTTTTAGGCCACTAGTATTTTCACCAGCTAAAAAATGGCTTAAAGTAAGTTATTTCTATCTTTTGCTGTAGTGTGTCAGTCAAAAATATCAGTTTACATTTCCAAACATTTTGTTTGCCATTAATTGTAATAATCTAGTGAGATTTTTGTTTGCACAAGGAGTCTGACAACAGCCAGTGCTCCACACTGATCTAGTCTCATCATCATCCAGTCTTCCTAGACTGACATGAAAAGACAGAACAAACTGTAACAGAGTAAATCCAGAAGAACTGTGGCAACGTCTCCAAGATGCTTCAAGAGACCTACCTGCAAAGCTACCTGAAAAACCTAGGGCAAAAGCTGCTGTAAACGCAAAGAATGGTCGCACCAAATGTTGATTTCATTTAGTTAATAGAAGGTAATTGATAAAGAAAATCTATTTATGACAGCATCCTCATTTTACAGCATTTTGACACAAGTGCCTAAAACTTTTAACAGTGCTGCAGCTTTGCAGGTAGGTTTCTTGAAGCATCCTGGAGACTTTGTCACAGTTCTTCTGGATTTAGTCTGTCTGAGTTTGTTCTGTTTCTTCATGTCATTCCAGACAGACTGGATGATGATGAGATCAGATCTCTGTGCAGAGCACTCACTGTTGTCAGACTCCTTGTGCAAATAAAAATCTCACTGGATTATTACGGTTAATGGCAAAATGAATGTTTGGAAATGTAATCTGATATTTCCTACTGACACACTACAGCAAAAGACTGACTTTAACTGACTTTAAACCATCTTTTAGCTTATGAAAATACTAGTGGCCTAAGACTTTTGCACAGTGCTTTATATACTTTGAAAACATGAAAAACGTTTATCAAATTATCATCAAGCTTTATTTCAAAGGGTTTGTGTCAGAATGAAATGTAAATTTGATAAAAATGTTTAGCACAAAGGAGGAAAGAGAACAAAAGCACACTGTCAGAGCTTTATACAACAACACCTGCTTTATTAATGACATCAGTAATAGTGAATCATTACAGTTTGAAATAGATTTGGTCAGATTGTAGGAAAACGCTGGTAAAATCAGTGCAGATTCCAGCTTCAGCTCACAGCCGTCCAGCATCACATGATCAATGTCTCTGTCTCTTGTGTTTTTACTTTGACAAGCAACACGTCACATTACTTTACTTTCAGTTATTTACTGAGACCAATACAAACATTTAAACTATAGAAATTACAGCTTTAACTAGTGGAACATTTAACTGAAAGGTTTTTGTTTTAAGGCAAAATTGCATATGTATTTGTTCCTTGTTGTTTATTATATACTCATTAGCATGTGTTTCTATTTATAGTGTTTGTAGGAACAGGAGTCACACAAACATATCAATGGAATTCATGTTCGAATGTATTTAAAATACAAATAGTGTTTTTTAAAAAAAAAAAAAAAAAAAATAAGATTTTTTTTTCTTTCTCTCTTCTGTTCTCATTGTCAGTAGTCCCTCATAGAAGGGACTTCAGTTGGCAAAAGATGGTAAATGCTGTATATTATAATTTGAAGTCATCTTGAGAGGAGCAGTAAAGATCAGGTGAGGATCCACAGAAGAGCTTCACTACTGTGTCTATAAGGAGAAAAAAATGTGTAATAAATGTGTAAATGTGATCCATACAGGTGAAGAGACTCAGACTTTACAATCAAATAATGCAGCATGTGTGTTAGAAACATGTGATACTGAATGATTACTGTTGCTTTAGTATTCAAGCAAATGATCATTTTGTTTTATTTAAAGTTTAAACAGGAGGAAGAAGCTCAGATGAGTCTGTCTGGCTCTTCAGTTTAAGGCCTACAAATATAATAATATTTGCATTAAACTCATCCATAATGATTTTAATGCTTCTAATCATAAATGTGATTGTCAAGTGAAGTACTTAAATGTATCAAAAGATATAAAACAAGTCTACAATGTGAAATTACTTAAAACATGTAACTATTTTAACGATTTGTAAACTTTTATTTTATATTAGGTTAGTTGTGTGTGTGTGTGTTGTTAATGTACAGATATCCAGTATATTGTGTTTGTTGTGTGGATGGAGTCTCTCCTTCATCAGTTCAGACCAACTAAACATTTTTACCTGTTAACAGCATTTGTGTCTTTCACTCTCCTCTAGATAGTCAAATACATTGTCTTTTTCACCACATGTACATTTGCATGTAAATAAAATGCTACATATACAGTTAAAAACAACTACTTTGTTTAAAAAGTTCATTTGCCTGTTTTAAGTATTATTGAAGCTACATAAGCAGTTTCTCAATCTTAAATATAGGCATAATACACAAAACATAAATGAGACTTGTCACAGCACTTATATATCATTGCTCTGTTGTTGAACTGGATTGCTTCCATTGTCCTAATCTGTAAGTCGCTTTTGATCAAAGCATCTGCAAAATGACTAAATGTAAATGTTCCCATTATATGTAAAAGGGACAGTTCACCTAAAAGTGTAAATTGTCTCATCATTTACTCTCCCTTATGTCATTTCAAACATCTAAGATGATATTTTGAGAAATGTCTCAGTGTCTTTGATTGGTTGCCAATTCTTCAAAAATATGTATGTTCTACAGACAAGAAACACAGGTTCTTATTTCAGAAATCAGGCCTCTCTCTCTCTCGACTGCAGCTTGTTCATAATTCAGCTGCTCTGCTTTTAACGGATACTAAGAAGAGAGAGCACATTCTTGTGCTTATCACCTCACAGTGGGTACCTGTACAATATAGAATTTATTACAAAGTGCTGCTATATGTTTTCATAGAGTATGTTTCTGATTTAATCAGTCTGCGTCAATCAAACACAGTGGTCTCAAATCCTGGAGGGCCAGAGCTCTGCACAGCTTAGCTCCAACCCTAAGCAAGGGCTTTTCTGTTGCAGCTCTAAGGCTTTGGAATGACCTTCCTCTGTTGGTAAAATAGTCTCCTACACTCAGTGAATTTCAGTTCTTGTGCTGTATTATTTATTCGTGTTAGGTGGAGACTTTGCGTTTACAGTTGAAAAAGTTTTAAGGCTAAGCACTGTGGACTTTGTTTTACTAATGATCATTCCCAGTGGGGAAGCATATACCCATAAGGAAGCTGTGGCCAGGCAAAGTAATGATGGAATCAAAAACCAGTTGGACATGGCCTATAAAGCAAAAACTGTGGAACACATATTAATACTACACTTTAATATGAATAGAAATAATTTAAATAAATAAATAAGTAAACGCAAATATCATAATGTGACATTTGCAATAAACAGCATCGTAGAGAACAGTCCAGGAACAGGGAAAATAATAATGCAGCGTTTAAGTGTATTAAGAAGAATATCCACGCTCCAGCACAGCAGGTGGCAGTAACTGTTCAGCTCGTTTAAAACCCTCCAGTAAAACCCACGAAGAAGACGAAACGAAAGTAACTACGGAAAACACGCAGATAGCGAGAGAAAGCATTGCTCATTGGATTTGGTCCCATGCCATGTCCTAAAACATTTTTTATAGATACAACTTTAGCACAGACCCTAGTAATTTTAACTCTCGCGGCCATTGTTCGTATTCCTCCAGTAAAACCCACGAAGAAGAATAATCCAATATCTGTGTGACTGATATGAGAATTAGCTAATTGGTGACAAGCTAAAATCATAAATCCTTCTACGTCTTGCACGATTTTCGGCTGTCCCAGACGAAAGATTGGTATCATGAAACAGTCGTGGCGATTTTTGTGATCGTGGCTCCCAATCTGTGGTCCTATGTCTTACAGTGAGAGGGCTTGCGAACAAAGATAGCCTACGATCATTTCCTGACAGTGCCAGAAATTCAGCCTGATTATCGCACGGTGTGTTCGCTATCCTGACCCACGTGTATTAATCAGCCAATAAAAATGCGATATGAAATCAACGTGACATGGCGCTAAAACCTAAAACTTTACATTAAGCTCTTATTCCTTCCTCTTTCGCCGCTTCTACTTTTTGTCAGCACACATAAATGCTACAACTGCCATTATATAATTTACCAGTAGCGCATGCTGATGACGTTATATTTTTCTGTAGTAACGTGCGTCGCAGCCTACGAGTCAATAGGAGTCATCATCGTACAGTTTACATGCACTTTGTACCCAATTTTATTAGTGTGATCAGCAGTAATCTTATAAGATTGCTAAAATCGTGCAGTGTAGAAGGCTTAAAGGACAAAAGGAAAAGAAAAAAAATGAGCGTTTCAAATACTTATAAATTCTGTTTTTAGTGGACAAGACTGCAAGTAAGTTTTTCAAAAGGGGTTATTTGAAAACGAATGTTTCTTAAGGTTTTTCCGCATTTTCGCTGTTGTTTTATGCTGTTGTTTTTGTGATGCGAAACCGAAACCAGCCATTTCTCATTAAGAGCATTGGGTTATTCTACTTAGAAATGCATTTGTTTGTAACTCACTTTATTTTATATAGTATTTTTTGTTGCAGTTGCTGCTAACTCAACATATTTATTCATCTCATTAACGACCATCATCTCCAGGTCAAACTGAACAGCAGATTGTTTTAACAACCCAGTGCAGATCACTGGCATTTTATCTGCAGTATGTCAGAGGAGCCAGGAAAGGTCTCTCTGTCTGAGATGAGTCTCTCGCAGAAACAGAGGTAAGACTGAGTCTGTTTTCTGAGAATGATTTTAAACAATGCTATAATAATAATAATAATAATAATAATAATAATAAACCTTAACAAAATTTGTTTTATATTTACAAATGCTTTGCAGAATGTCAGAGCGTCATGCCTTCCTAATTTTTAAAAAAAATACATAAAAAATAGATAAAAAGTAGCCCATAGATGATAGATATCTGAGAAGTGAAAATCAAAACAATCTTACAATCTTAACCTAATTTACAGTCGCTCTTCAGCACTGTGTATGTAGACACTTATGTAAATTATTCCAGTTCAGTTATTTTGTTTTTTGGGGTCATAAATGTATATTCACACATTTAAAAATGACTGCACACTTAATATAAAGGGGTCGTATGAGAATTTTTAATGTTTGTGTAAGATCTTTAAAGTTACAAAGGTCATAATTTCCTGCAAAGTGATTTATTCTATAGGAAGTGATTTCAAACACTCAAGTGATGTTATGAAATTAATTTGTAGCAAAAACATCATTATATATATTCACTTTGTTGGACAACAGGTTTGTAAACAGGCTCAAACCCATGCATGCATGCTTCTATGGCATGTTTATTCATCACACAGACCAATTTTTAGCACATTCAACATATATGTCGCACTGTACAGCCCTTGTGCATGATCCATAGATACAAAGTCAGAAGAGGTGTGTTCAACTCAAGCACTGCTTTACCTAAATACATTGGTTTTTGACATCAAAATACCGAAAGAGCGATTTGAAAGCATGAAGAACTGTCTGCTATCTATAGCTCTAGCGGTACTTTGATGTCAAACACACGATCAGTCTGAACTCTGGCTTGTAGCGCTTTCAAGACATGATAGTGTCCCAAATGAAAAGGATCCCGCTTGACTGTAAATCACTGTTATTAGCTTTCTCCTTAAAGGACAGAAATTATTGCAATAAGTGATCCAGTTTTTTGCTTAAATTTGTACTTAAATAGAACCTTCTCTTTAACAGCATTAACTTATAGCTGCAACATTAAAAGCTGAAGCTTGCTCATTGTTTTAATTTAAAATAAAAAAAGAAAATTGCAAGAGATTTCTCTAATATGTACTTTTTTTCGTTTTATTCACCATTTTAACAGACTGCAATGTGAGACATTAGATTCAGACTTCCAGATTAACAAACTCCCTGGAATCTTCCAGGTAGGAAAAAATATGTTCATAAATGTTTGTAATTATAACAAACAAATTAATTACTGGACAATGTTTCTTTTACAAATATTTTTTATTACTGATTATATAATTTGAACCAAATATGAATGTGGTCTGGTTCAGTTTTGTGCTTTTATCTCTTTTTTGTTTTGCTTTGTTTGTAGGATCTTGAGAAGAAAATAATAACATTTGTAAAGAATGAGTTGGAAATGTTTAAGAAAATTTTACAAAAAGAGAACACACAATACTTTGTGAAGGACTTTAATGAGAACAGATGCAGCATCAAAGAAGCAGCTCTTGATCTCACACTCTACTTCCTGAGAGAGATGAAGCAAGATGAAGCTGCTGATACTTTACAAGGTAAGAGACTCTGTTAGCCGATTCCAGCACTGTGTCAATCTGTTTTCTCTTCCACAATCACTGTTATGACTCAGAGGAAGACCATTTGCTATTCATATGCCTCATATTATGGGTGCTTCTCATTTCTTATTTGTGCATCCTAGTTTCCTTTCCTTGCTTCCTTTCCTCCCGTCTTAGCTCCACCCCTTCAGGATACGACGGAAGGATGCAAGGAAAAGACGCGAGGATGGAGGAATCAAAGGATGAACATTGGAATATTCCTGACCACTCAAGCGTCACTTCAAAGCGTCATCAGCTGCGCTAAAGGGATCTGCCCATATGTGGTTAAAGTTCGTTATTTAAGGCATTCATAACAAATATGAATAAAGCAAGATGCCGAGTTTAAATATATTACATTATTTAAACTGCAAAGGTAAAATACAAATGTAAATTATTAGGACAGATGTGAAGGGGGAGGAGAATTTATACATGCGTCACGTTTAGTTGATAAAACACTTCCGCAAAGGATAGACCTGTGTATCCTCGCTCATGACTCCTCAGGCAGCCTCCTCACTCCTCGATCCTCGCCTCCTCGCGGTGCAATTAGAGAATTGAGATGTCCTACGAGATGGCTGAGCTCGATCGGTTTCCGGGTCATAGGATGGAGGACGGAGGAGCGAGGAGACGAGGAGGGATATTGAGAAGCACCCTATGTCTTTTCCAATGACAAGCTTCCTTTAGACTTACACATTCTATTTTGTACATAACAAACCCTGAGACTAAACAATCTGTATATTTTATTCCTGTTTTAGATGAGCTGACCTTTGTTCATCAGCTAAAATGCAGCCTAAAGAAGAAGTATCAATGTGTGTTTGAAGGAATTGCAAAGCAAGGTGACTCTACACTTCTGAATAACATCTACACAGATCTCTATATCACTCAGGGTTGTAGTGAACAGGTCAATACTGAACATGAGGTAAGACAGATTGAAGTTGCTTCCAGACATCGTGAATCACAAGAGATACAGGTTGTATGCAAACATTTGTTTGAAGCACCTGAACAAGACAAGCATATCAGAACTGTACTGACAAAAGGAGTTGCTGGCATTGGAAAATCAGTTTCTGTGCAAAAGTTTGTTTTGGATTGGGCTGAAGGAAAAGAAAATCAAGATATCAGCTTCATATTTCCTCTTCCATTTAGAGAGGTGAACTTAAAGGAGAAGGAAAAACTAAGTTTGATTGACATTATAACTCAGTTTTTCCCAGAGACAAAAGGACTGAACCTTGAAAGGAGGAATAATTTCAAAATTCTGTTAATCCTTGATGGTTTAGATGAATGTCGTCTTCCTCTGAACTTTGATGGTAATGAGACATGGTGTGACATATCATCGGCAGCCTCTCTGGATGTTCTCCTAACGAACCTCATCAAGGGAAATCTGCTTCCTTCTGCTCTCATCTGGATCACCACCAGACCAGCAGCTGCCAGTAAGATTCCTCCTGACTGTATCGACCGGCTGACAGAGATACGAGGATTTAATGATGCACAAAAGGAGGAGTACTTTAGAAAAAGAATCGCGGATGAGAATCTGGCCAAAGAAATCATTGATCATGTTAAACAATCAAAGAGTCTCTTTATCATGTGTCACATCCCAGTCTTCTGCTGGATTTCAGCCACTGTTCTCCAGAACATTTTAGAGAAGAAAAGATATAATGATGTGAAAAACAATCAGGCTGATGACGCCTCCAAAACACTGAAGGAGTCAAATACTGAAGACACTCCTGAGACTCTGACACAAATGTACACACACTTTCTCAGATTTCAGATCCAGCAGAGCAGACGAAAGTATGATGGAGAATATACACCAGATGTTTCCTGGGATAAAGATGCCATATTTTCACTGGGGAAACTGGCATTTCATCAGCTGGAAAGAAACAATGTGATCTTCTATGAATCAGACCTGGAAGCTTGTGGTATTGACGTTTATAAGGCATCAGTGTGTTCAGGCATGTGTACCCAGATCTTTAAGGAGGAAACAGGGATCGTTCTTGGTACGATGTACTGCTTTGTTCACTTGAGCATTCAAGAGTTTATTGCAGCCCTTTATGCACATCTGTTTCTAGACATAAACAAGAGAAGTATATTTGTTCATGAGTCTACAGAACAGGAAAACAAAAGTGGAACTATGATTGATTTGCTGAAGACTGCAGTGGACAAGGCACTAGAGAGTGATAATGGACATCTGGATCTTTTCCTTCAGTTCCTCCTTGGATTGTCGCTCCGGTCCAATCAGCGACTCATACAGGGTCTGTTGACAAAGCAAAATGGAAATGACCAGAGCAAAAAAGAAATAGTTCAGTACATCAAACAGAAATTTGAAGCTAATCTGTCTCCAGAGAGATCCATCAATCTGTTCTACTGTCTGAATGAACTGAACGACCAAACTCTGGTGAAAGACATTCAGACCCAACTTAGCAAAGGAAGTTTCTCATCTACTGATCTTTCTCCTGCTCAGTGGTCTGCTTTAGCCTTTGTGTTGTTGACATTAGAGGAGGAGCTGGAGGAGTTTGAGCTTCAGAAATTCAAGAAATCAGACGAGTGTCTCATTAGATTATTGTCAGTCATCAAAACCTCCAAAAGAGCTCTGTAAGTAATCATTTTTGAAAATTAGATATCTTGTTATTCTTAAAAATTATCAAAAAAATGTTTGTGTGTTTTTCTTTAGCTGAGAATGAAGAGTTTTGTTCTTCTTGAAACAATTAATGTTAGTAGCAGAAAGTGCTTTGTTCAGGGGGGTTGAGGTTTGACATATGTGAAAAGTATTTTAAATGATGATGGTTAGTCCATCAAATGTCCACTCAAATGTTTGCAGTAAATGTCAACAGATAATCAGCCACCATGTGATTGTGATTTATTTCAATGTATGATTCCAGCCTTTTTGCAGTACCAGTAGTACCAAACACTGGGTCAGTGTGGTACCCGCTGATAGGCAGCTGCTTTCAAACATTCCTGTGCATATTTTTTTGTGAGCACTCTGTAAAGATCATTGTGTTTTTACAACATGTTTTTACAGCATTGTGCATTGTAGCCAGTGTTGAGAACCTGATCATAATAGTAAAGGTGTTTAATTAGAATTCACTCAGTAATGCTTTTCCTTGAACCCATAGAACTAGCACTTTCAAATATATAATTCATTGTAATTAAAGGTGTAGATTATCTAATATATTTATTATTTGTATTAAGCAAATGTATTAAATCTATTTTCCTTATAGGCTACATGATTGTGGCTTAACAGACAAAAGCTGTTCAGCTCTGGCTACAGTTCTTGGATCAGATACCAATCTGAAAGAGCTGAACATGAGCAATAATAATATACAGGATTCAGGAGTGAAGCTGCTTTGCACTGGACTGGAAAATACGAAGTGTTATTTGGAGATACTGAGGTAAGTTGTGTGACAAAAGACTAAAATTGAGCAAAAACAAGGTGAAAGGATTCAATTATGCAAACAGAATTCAGTTCTGCTGTAAAGCATCTCTAAAAAGACAATAGTAAGCAGTCATTATTCAGTTGAAATCATTTCAGTGTTAAATAATTTTGGCTCAGTAATGTGTAAACTCCATCAGTTTGTGGAGTTAGTCTTATTCATGTGAAGTAAACAGTGATGCCATCATCGGCTCAGTTCAGTTATCGTGCAACAATTTCAATTTTGAAGTAATTTCAAAGTTTTATGAATTTCCAAATTTTCAAATGATTTTTCTAATTATAATTGTTCATTATGAAATACTCTTTAATATAATGTTTATTTGGCTTAATGCTCTACATCTAAAATCGCCTGGACATTCAAACCTGGCTTGAATAAAGTTATGTTCAATATGTTGGACAGATGAAACTAACTATTTCTGTCAGGGCCACTATCATCAAACATGATTGACAAAACAGTTTGGCATACAGTTTGGATTGGCAGTATGGTTCTGTTTTGGGCAAAAACTCCCTGCCCTTACTTGCAGCCTAACATAGATATTAGTGGAGAGAACAGTGATAACCACAGAACAGAACCAACATAAATGTAGCAGATATCATTAATAGTTTTAATGACAATTTAATGTAACAACATACTTCAGAATAAAGTCTGACTCAGTGAGGAATATCAGAAATCCTAAAGTCCTGACTGCAGATAAAAGGAGGAGCTGGGGGTGAAGGAGGTTAGTTAGCTCCTAAACAAAGTGATAAGCTGCTGAATAATACTGAATGTACCTTATATAAGGAAGTAGTGATAGGCGTTGTATTCCCATAGGTAAATGTGGATCAGCTGAGAATCGTGAGATGCAAGCTTGACTGACGTGACCTGCCAGAACTAATGCTGTGTTTGATATTTATTGCATTAATGTTTTTTGAATCATTTTAACGAAAATATCAACCATGTTTTTTAAGTCGGTTTTGCTGCTGTTTTTTTTTTTTTTTAATAACCACATAATCTGCAGCTTTTATAGTGCTTTACATCTTTAGCGGTGTAGAGAAGCAACACACATGGAGCAGAAATGGCTTCAATGAAGTGTGTTTGGCTCTAGATAAAAATATTAGGATGATTCTAAAGGCACTGATCAGAGAGGGGGCCTGATGATTCAGCTGTCAGAATTTTAGCTCATTTGTATAAGGAATAAAATATAATTCCGTTTAGGCATTTGCAATTCTAGAATAAGTGATTAATCGTGTGAATGTGACATTTTCATTCTGGTTCTAGACTTTCAGACTGCAGTATCACTGAAGAAGGTTATAAAGCTCTGGCTTCAGCTCTGAGATCAAACCCTTCACACCTGATAGAGCTGGATCTCACAGGAAATGATCCTGGACAATCAGGAGTGAAGGAGCTCAATGATTTACTACAGGATCCAAACTGTCCACTGAAGACACTGAGGTGAGATGTGATGAAATAATGGTAAATAAATGTGTAATTGTGTGTGTGTTTTAATATCAGATGCTGCGGGGTACAGGTTAAATATAAAATACAACTCTACAAATATACAAATAAGGACATGCAATAAAGATAGATAAAGTAGCACAAGGCACAGGGCAGATGGAGTGCAAACCAGTGAAGTAAACAAACAGTGCAGATATAAGTGTGTATTGTAGAAAGAGCTTATCAAGGCATACCTTGATAATTAAAATTGCACAATTTTTATGGAGACTTCTAGGAAAACATTCTAGATAGCCTTTTACTCAAATTATTTAAATGTTCCTGAACACACTGTAGTTTAATTGCCATCAAGCTCAGATTCACTCTATCACTGTATCTCTACAGCAGGTCTGAGTCTCCAGATGATCAAAAACATTCAGTTTCACAAGTCAGTTTTCTCTGTGCTGACGTTTCTCACTCCCTCTGAAAGATCTTGAGGCTTTTAATTGCACACTCTGTATTTATATACTGAAAATCATGATCTAGTGAGGTTTTGCTCTTCTGCTCTGTGGGACGTTTCTGTTCTCCTGAGTTTGCTTTGAGACTGAGTGACACCCTAGTTTTTTTTCCCTAGTGTTTTTTTTTTTTTTTTTTTTTTAATTTTTTTTTTTTCAAATAACTGTGACTATTAGACTATGTTTTAAAATATCTATGCATTTATTTGTGTATTCAAATATTTAAAAATGTTTTGCAACTACAAGCGCTCGTTTTTAGAAAAATAAGGTTAGGTGTTTTTAATCGTATCAGTCATTTTTGTAATGCAGTGGGCCTTTAAATCAGATCTGAGTTGAATCTTGCTTCATCTTCTCTTCTGCAGGTTTTTGGGTCCTGCTGCAGATGAAGCCTGTCAGTATGTGACTGGAATTGTGGGTAAAAACCCATTTCTCCTGAGAGAGCTGAATCTGAGTGAACATGAACTAGGAGACACACGAGTGAATCAGATCTCTGCTCTACTGCAGGATAAACACTGTCAACTCAAAACACTGGTGTGAGTATTGTTAGTTTATTTAAAACATTACATTACTTTTAATAGTACTGTTATTGTAGTTGTTAATATCCCCTTATGTGAGTCAAAGCAGTTTTTTTTTCTCAGCATCACAAAAAGCCACTATAATGTGAAGTATTAAAATTAAACATGCAATGAAAAATGGCAGCAAGCTTTAAACTAGGGACTCATATTGAGTATCGGTTCTGATACTACTATTTCTTGCCGGATCGGGTATATTGGTCAGACAGGGCCGATCTAAATCCAATATTGTGTGTAGTGTTCTGTGTTACTGTTAAACCGCACAAAATGCATACAAGCACTAAAAGCACAACATTTTTGTGAACAATATTCCAAGTCTTCTGAAGCTATTCGATAGCTTAACGTGAGGTACAGATGAATATTTACGTCCTTACACGAAAGTTCAATTCTCTGTTCAAATTCAAACTCTGGATGCATTTAGTTACAACAGTCATCTTAGTAAAACTCTCTCCAATATCATTCAGTGTTCCCATTATTATAGTTAAGTTGTAGATAAATGTCTATGATTTTGCATATATATGGCTGTTTTGTTGTTGTTGTTTCTAAATCATGTTACTAGCTACCGGGTGTCTATTAGAACAAAACATGGCGTAGCAAAGACTTTTTTTTTTTTTTTTTACGCAAACAGTAACTGAAATTTAAAAATGTTAAAAGTAAAGGCTCAATAAACTGTTAAACAGATATAATACACCACACATCAATATCTCTTCCCGTTGTGATTTGAACATTTTATTGTGAAGAGTTGTGTGCCGTGACTCTGTGTTACTTCAAGCGCATTTAAGAATCAGTGGTGAGTATCTGCTTCAAATCAGTGCAGCGCTAAAGCAAATTAACTGCATTTTCAAAACATGTTTGAATGTCTTCAGTTTAAGGAAATACATTTATTCCTTAAATGAAAACATGTGCAAAGTATAGTTTTGTAAAAGCAAACTGTCTTTGTTGTTGACTTGTAATTGTTTAGTCTACAGTTTGTTTGAACATTGATCTGTGAGACTAAAGTGATTTAGGACAATAGTAGACAGTAACAATTCCATTTGTTAACATTAGCTATTAAATATATTTTGACAGCATTTATTAATGTTAATGTTAGTTTATATAATTATTTAATGTTCATGTCAGTTCACAGTGTATAAACTAAAAGTTTGGATTTTGTTTAACTGTATTAATACATGTTGAAACTTACATAAAGGTTATTAAATGCAAGTTGTTCATCATTAATCCACATTAGCTAATGTAGCTAATGTTATCAAGTAAAACTTCATAACTTTGATAAATAGCTCACATCTTAATGGATAATTTAGCTGATTTTCAACCTTTGCATACCTTAATAACTTTGTGTAGTTTGTAGTATATTTAAATTAACAATATGTAGTCTTTCTCCATGTTACATGTTAAGTCAGCTGGAATACGCAAAACCCATTAGTAAGTTGATCACCATAGATCATTGTTCTTTCTCTTTCTGTTTTCAGTCTGTGGAGATGCAGTATTACAGAGGAGCAGTGTTTCATCCTGACTTCAGCTCTGAAATCAAACCCATCACACCTAAGAGAACTGGACCTCAGCGGGAATGAACTAGGAGACTCTGGAGTGAAAAACCTCAGTGATCTACTGATGAACACACAATTCAAGCTGGAGAAACTGGAGTTAGTATCATTATACTGTACAGCAGTTACAGTGAGATTAAAGTTTACTGTTTAGAAATATCATGAGGTTTGCTTCTGCTGCTGCTACAATAGATAAAAGAATAAACAATAATTAAAAAAAAAGATTTAAAAGATAATAAGAAATACAAAAAGAAAATAAACAACAGTTTCCAGCACACAGAACTAGTGACACGATTACAAACAGATTATGGGAACTATAGACTATATGACAGACTGTATGTCTACTGTTGTACATTTCATAATGTAAGACAGTAACCCGCCACAAGTGAAACTGATGATACTTTTATGAACAGAGCTCATGTCACAAACACGACACATCACATCATCGTAACTCCTGTGTTCACAGCAAACACACAATGAGAGAGTGAAGATGGGCCTTACATTCTTAAAGAGCAGACACTTTTAGACTGCAGCATGTTACAATCAACAAATCATATTGCATTTCTCTATCATTTATTACATTGATCTACAGACATTGTAGCTCTTCTATAAGATGATTGTCATAAGCTATGTTTCCATCACCCTGTGTTTATGCGCATTTTAAAGTACTGCATCAGAAACAAGTGATGGAAATGCCACATTTTGAATAAAATTCCTTAACTTGCGAAAAAGTTTTTACGCTGGTTTGAAGTGGTTTTTGACTTGAGTGAAATGGGTTACTCTGAATAATGGAAGATGGAAAAGCCTTTGCTGAATAAATTTCTCCATACGAATCAAAAAAATCATGTGCCTTTGCACTATAGGAAGGCACAACCCGTCTAACCAGGGGACCGATCTCATTCCACAGCATCTGACATGTTGTTATGGTCATTCTAAAAAGCCTGAGCAAAGTCTGTCATCAGAGTTTTTCTGTATAATTGCTGCCCAGAACTGTCTTACATGACTGCGTTCCTAAACAGCTAATATATAGTGCAGTTTATCAGGAAGTGACTTTTTCAGGAAGTGATTTTGTTCTCTTTGACTCGTGGGATGGAAACGGTGCTTATTCGCAAATGTTTTATGCGACATTCCAAGTTTGTGCATGAGTTAAATTTGCAACTTTGGATGGAAACCCGGCTATAGATCTACATTTAGATTTATTCAGATAGCAGACACTTTTATCCAAAGCAACTTACAATTTAGAAATACAAAATGCAATTCATCATAAAGAGGCAAATAAACACAGGAAGTGCTCGTAATATAAAGGCATTTCAGACATCATTCAGATAAGTACGAGATAGAACAGGGAGGGAATAAGGAAAAATTAAATCATTTTTTTTTTTTAATGATCATTGTTCTTTCTCTTTCTGTCTTCAGTCTGTATAGATGCAGAATTACAGAGAAACAGTGTCTCATCCTGACTTCAGCTCTGAAATCAAACCCATCACACCTGAGAGAACTGAACCTCAGTGGAAATCAACTAGGAGACTCTGGAGTGAAAAACCTCAGTGATCTACTGATGAACACACAATGCAAGCTGAATAAATTAAAGTTCGTATCATTATACTGTACAGCAGTGACAGTGAGATTAAAGTTTACTATTTAGATTATTTTAGGACAACAGACTCAAGTCACATCATTTATAGTGCTGCATCTTCTCTTTTTTTCTCCATCTTTAGAAAGATTCAGCAATACTATTAGTTAATGGGTTAGTGTGTGTATTAGAAAGAGCGTTAAACTCTCTGAAATCTTACGTGTTTGCTGTGAAACGACAGAAGTGAAAACAGAATAAAAACAAGTATAAAAAATGACAGTAGATCATTCTGAGAGTCACATTTATACTGGACTAATGGTACTTTTCACTAAATCTTCTTTAATGGAAAATGTGTATTTAAAGATTGTACACTCTAAAATAAATAAAATAAATAACCTAAAATTGCTCAAATAACTTAAAATAATTTATTAATGTAATTGGTTGTCTTGCATTAAAATTATGAATTTAGACCTTTTAAGTGTTTTTCTATTGTGTCTACATCAATCCTATATATTAATCTAAATTAATAAAATGCACTTGTTGAGTGAGGACAAATCCAGACTTGGATTGTAACTAGTGTCCTCAAATGTCCTGTCTTGGTTTGTTGCATATCATTAAGATTCCATGATTTTGCTGGTTTATTAGTGAATGTATGGCATTTAGTCATGATGCATCATAGATTTGATTCATTGTCTTTTCTCTGTCTGTCTTTAGTCTGTGTTTATGCAGTATTACAGAGGAACAGTGTCTCATCTTGACTTCAGCTCTGAAATCAAACCCATCACACCTGAGAGAACTGAACCTGAACTGGAATGAAATAAAAAACACAGGAGTGAATCACTTATGTGACGTACTGAAGGATTCACACTGTAAACTGGAGAGATTGAGGTCAGTAACATTCACAGACAAGAATCAAAATGATGAAAAATCACTTGAATAGTTTAAACCAAAACACTTTATACTCAGTATCTCATGATGAGTGGGTTCATGGGTTCACATTATATTTGTGGAAAATTCTTCACCATAATGATTTGTTTGTAAGATGATCTCTCTTCTCTGTTTGTCTCCTTCTAGTCTTTATAAGTGTGGCATTACAGATGTTTCTTCTTTAACTCAGTCTTTGACAAACACAAAAGCACTGCAGTTTCTAAAAGAGCTTGATCTGAGAAACAATGTGATTGGAGACTCAAAGCAGCAGCTTATTGATGTGCTACGAGACTCAAACTGTACCCTGAGGTGAGTAAACTTCACTTTGTGATATTAAAAAGATTCATTTCCCTCTGATATGTGGACAAATATTAACTTTCACATTTTTGTGAAAAGAGTTTATCAAATTATCATCAAGCTTGATTTCAAAGGGTTTGTGTCAGAATGAAATGTAAAGTTGAGTAAAATGTTTAGGAAAGAGAACAAAAGCACACTGTCAGATCTTTATACAACAACACCTGCTTTATTAATGACATCAGTAATAGTGAATCATTACAGTTTGAAATTGATTTGGTCAGATTGTAGGAAAACGCTGGTAAAATCAGTGCAGATTCCAGCTTCAGCTCACAGCCGTCCAGCATCACATGATCAATGTCTCCGTCTCTTGTCACATTACTTTATGCTTATGTAAGGGATAATGTACATCCTTATCAAGGATAAACCTGACAGGGTGATCAGGACTTGTATCATCCTGAAGGGGTTTATTCAGTGATAACAACTGGCTGGATGTGCATTATCTCACTAATTTTTTTTTTTTTTTTTTTTTGCCATAAAAGTGAATAATTAGACACAAATTATTGATTGGACACATTTTTTAGCTTAAAGATTCTACAAAGAAAAACAGTTGGAAGTTTCAGACATGACAGACATTGAAGACATAATGTACAGTCCCTGTATGAATATATAGAAACCTGTTTGTACACAGCAGATGCTTTCCAGATGAAGCAATCTTTAACAGAAATCTTGCAGACATACGTGTGCTATCTGGGGTTGTATCATTAATTACACATCTTTTCATCATATAAATAAAGATGAGGACATGCAATATTATTTGAGAAGAAAGCATTTTAAAAAGACAAACCCTGTATGTGTCGAAATCGCCCCAGATGCTTAAATAAGGCACTTTTTGAGTGGACAGCAATTTTCGGTGGTGTCCGAAAACTTAGTGGACATTATCAGATGCGCTCATTCAATCCTACAGTGCACAGCAATAACAAGTGTACAACTGATGTATGCTCAACGGTTAGATCAGTATATTTCAATGTCCTGGAGCTTGCGGTTGACAAACTTCGCAACTGAAGCAACATATTTCCTCCTCCACAACACCTACAGTAAACAAAGAGGCAACAGTCAACAAAGCATAATCCATGAATTGAGCGAGTGACGAATGCGGACCCTGGCATTTAAACTCAGATTGGAGAGGTTGAATAATGCCATCACAAAAAAAAAGCAGTCTGGCAAGTCAGAATAGTTCACGATTGGCTTAAAATTCACAAATGTGTTTTTCCAGCGATCGCGGGCCTTGTTTAAGAGCTAACAAAATTCTTGCAGTGTCCATACCTGACCAGTGTTCCTCTGGAAAGCTGCTGGATCCTTGTGTGGCTGAGTATTCTGTTACAGAACGAATGGGACGTGAAGTGGGCGAAGCCAAATGCAAGCTTTTATTAAACTGAGACATACGGTGCATCCCAAATGGGATATATCACCCTTCGAAGGGCACTTCGGAGTGAAAACAATCATGGCAGCCATATTGAAGGGTCGTTCCAAACCAAAGTGCTCAAAACTGGCCACTTCAGAGGACCCTTCGGAATGAAGGATTTCAAAGGATACAACTGATGGACACTTCGGGCCCCCATGATCCTTTGCGCTGATTCTTTCCATGATGCCGGCACCTCCGTGTGGTCACGGGATGATGACGCAGAAGGGCACTTCAAGACACAGTTGTTTGGTCCCCTACACCCTTCAACCTTTCGAAGCTCTCACGCCTAAGGGTAAACCCTTGAAGGGATTAGGGCATAGGGATGAGCCCTTCCAAAGGGAACGCAGGGATAGTCATACAACAGGCAGTCTTTGATTGGTTGCAGCTGTGTGTGTGTGATCAATGCAATGGATGATGGGAAATGTAGTCCGGGATGACATGCAACAGCCTGTGTAGTGTGAGAGTCAGTATAATGAGAGGGCAATATCTGGTGGTCAGAATGTCACGACTGACCAATCAGAATTGAGTGTTTCAGGTAGCTGTGCAATAATTTCAGTTACTTACTGAGACCAATACAAACATGTTTAAACTAGAGGACAAACTAGTGGAACATTTGTTAAGGCAAAATCACATTTATATTTGTTCCTTGTTGTTCATTATATTTGGCGTACACTCGTTAGAATGTGTTTCACTTTATATTAACTCAGTAGAGACACAAACAGAATGGAATTCATGTTCTAAATGTATTATATTTAAAACACAAATACTCTTTTATTAATACATATTCAAAAGCAGGTATAGTCAGTAATTAATATGATTACAGGATTTTAATGTACATTTTTACTCAAAAAAAAAAAAAAAAAAAACCTTATTGAAATATAGCAACTAGTTTGTATTTTGTTCACTGAACTCTGATTATCTTCTCTTCTGTTCCACCTTAAAGTGTAGATTGAACTCTATCAGGCACTTCTGCTGATGGATCTCTATCGCAAGATATGCCTGAAGTTTAATCACCAAAAGATGATAATTGCTGTATATCATAATTTGAAGTGGTCTTGAGAGGAGCAGTAAACATCAGGTGAGGATCCACAGAAGAGCTTCACTACTGTGTCTATGAGGAGAAAGAAATGTGTGATAAATGTGTGAATGTGATCCATACAGGTGAAGAGACTCAGACTTTACAATGAAATAATGCAGCATGTGTGTAAGAAACATGTGATATTGAATGATTAATATTGCTTTAGTATTCAAGCAAATGATCATTTTGTTTAATTTAAAGCTGGAACAGAAGAGGAAGAAGCTCAGATGAGTCTGTCTGGCTCTTCAGTTGAATAATATTCATATTAAACTCATCCATAATGATTAAGATCTTTAAATGTGATTGTTAAGTGCAGCACTTAAATGTATCAAAAGATATAAAGCAGATCTACTATGTGAAATTTCCATGTTACTTAAAACCTTTTTACCTGATCTCTCTTACATTTTATACACATTGTTAGTCTATTTAATTTTATATTAAGTTAAATATGTGTCTGTGTTTGACCGATTAATTGATTAAAACAGGAGTTTTCACACACAGTGAGTTTGTGCTGAACGGACAGCTTCAGTGTTTATAAATGCTGTGCCTTTTAATCGCAGTTTGTGTAATTTTAGTCACAGTTTGAAGAAAAGTTTGTTTTTAATGAAACTTTGTGACTTTTCCTACATGAGTACAATAAAATAACAGAAATATATTTTATATGTTATTATGACTTCTGATCAATATTCTTGTCTATGGGGGAAGTTTAATGTATTTTTTAGATTTTTAAAATAAAAGTTTTTGTTTACTTTTGTTTGCAAATTTACTTTGTTTTACAAATGAGGACAATCTTTGAAGAATGAAAAAAAAAAAAAAAAAAAAAAAAAAAAAAAAAAAAATATATATATATATATATATATATATATATATATATATGGCCAATTGACAGTTTTCTTGTTCATTTACAAAATTATATATATATATATATATATATATATATATATATATATATATATATATATATATATATATATATATATATAATAAATGGGTTTTTAAAATAAATGGGTTTAAACAGTTTATTTAAAATAATAGTTCTATGTGGAGAATGTTCTCTAACCATTTATTTAAATATTTCGTTGGTGTCTGTTTTCTTTTTCTTAGATGCAATTTTGATGTAAACATTGGTCAGCTGTTGAATAATGTTTTTTTGAGTATTAATGAGCTGTCTCATATTTCAGCTGTAGAATATTGTATTGTCATGAACTCAAAATACTCAAAATACTTTCTCTGCTCAGAAATCAGGGCACTTGGTGTAAGACTGTAGGACGTAAGGTCTCCAAATATTTGTTTTTAGATCGATTTGATTTAATTAATGAAAAGTGCAGGAACCAGCCAGTTAGATCTCTCTTTAATATTCTTCTCCTCCTTTTAAATTAATTTAAATTAATTAATTTATTTTTTTTATTATTATTATTTTTTATTATTGGTAAATATGTTTCCCTCATTTGTGTGGGATATTTTTGGAAAGTTCTTAGTGATTACTGTATAACAAACCAAACTAGAGTCATTTAAAATATAATACCTTGTGAAAGACACATTAGAGCATTTTCAATTGGATATAGATTACAAATACTCTCTTTGTAATTGTGAAAGAGAGTCTATTTGTGCATTTATTTTCTGAAAGTCCCTTGTTCATCTTTATTTTGGAATGAAATGTCACCATTTTTAAGTGTTACATGAAACTGCAGTCTAATTTAATGTCATCAGCTTTACTTCATTCAAATGAATATGACTTTTCCAAAAGAAAAATCTATATTATATTGATGTGTTTTTGTTGTTAGGAAAATATTATATTCATTAGACTAAATGTCTCGAGAATAATCTAATTCTTTTGCCAAATATTGTAATATTTTCACTGTGTGACCATGTATGTATCGAGTTAGAAATTCCGGATATTAAAGTCCTTTAAGAAACAAATTATTGTTTGGGTATCAAAAACCTCCACTCACTGCTACCAATCTACACTCCCTCCAGAAGTCTGAGATCCACCAGTGAGCGACGCCTCATTGTACCATCACAAAGAGGCACAAAATCACTTTCCAGAACATTCTCTTACACCGTTCCTGGCTGGTGGAAGGATCTTCCCACCACTGTCCGGAATGCCAACTCCCTTACAACTTTCAAGCGACTGCTGAAAACTCATCTCTTTCGAAACTATTTGAAAAATCTACTCTTTTCCCTTTCTAGCTTGTACTTATCTGAACAATGCCTGTTTTATGGTATTATTACGTCCGCTAAGGGTAAGCAATAATAAAAAAAAAAGCAGAGACCCTCATCAAGCCGTCAGACCAAACACACACAAAAACAACAAAGCAAACGAAATTACCATAAATTAATGGTTGATATTTATTAAAGATATAAAGAAGAACAGCCACATGGTGATTCTGGACTTCAGAGAGACCCAAGGCCCAAAACAACAAACAGAAGCAAACTAGAAAATAAAAGTCAACATAATTAACCTAACAAAATAAAAGAAAAATTAAATACAAAAACCTTACCTAAACTACTCTTAACGAAAAACAGAGAGAACGAATTGAAACAAAAGAGCAGGTCTCTCCTACAATAATCACATACTAAGTATAAACAATGACTTTAACACAAAAAAGGAAAAAGGGTCTTTGGTCTGGCGGCTGACAAGGAGGCTGAAGCAGCGCGACTGGCCCGAAGTCGCATCAGCAGCCTTCTGGATAGCGGAAGAGACGTTTTAAAGAAAAGACCGCCAGCTGAGCGTCCAATAACCGCTGACAGGCGGCACCGCAACTGGCAAATCAGCGGCGATCTAATGACACAACACAGGAAGAATGGAAAATCCTAAAAAACAATTACATAATACAACAGCAACAAAACACATAACGTAACAGGTATTATGAGCACTTCCTAAGTCGTTTCTGCCTTTTTAGGACAAATCCCCACTTGTAAGTCGCTTTGGATAAAAGCGTCTGCTAAATGAATAAATGTAAATGTAAAAAAAAAAAAAAAGACAGTTGTTTAAATATGAGTCATAACTTGACTTCCGGTTGGGCTGCAAAGCAACATGGCAGGTTAAACTGCGAGCTCCCTTAAATCAGCTTTAATACTCCGCTAAACTCGATTTATACTTATTGGTAATCTACATGTGCTGAGAGATGAGCGGAGGGACAAAGTCTAAAGCTAAAGGAAACCCCGAAAAGCAAGGTAAAGACTGTAATCGAACGGAGACAGACAGCATGCAAGAACGAGTAGAAGATGGCGAACAGGAAACAACAGACTCTTTACGCGCGGGTTTAAACAGTATCAGCAAGCAGATAGGAGAATTTCGTAGCGAGCTGAAAGTGGAGCTTGGTACGTTTAAAGACGAACTCAAGACTCAAATGAAACACGAATTAGAAGAATTTAAGGAGGACATCAATCAGAAAATCGCACTCACAACACAAGAAATAAAGGAACAAAATGCAAAGGTCGAGACCACTTTGTCACGTGTTGAAGAAATGGAGTGCTGGAGCTCCGAGACTGATGGCCTACTACAGGAATTTATCCAAGAGCACAAAAAGATGATAGACAAATTGACTGACCTCGAGTCGCGGTCCAGAAGAAATAACCTGCGCATTTTCGGAGTACCAGAGGATGAAGAAAAGGGGTCGGTCACACAGTTTGTTGAAGAACTTATGCGGAGGGAACTCGGCATTGACGCAGACTGTCAAATTCAGCGGGCGCACAGAGCTCTGGCACCGAAGCCTAAAGCAGATCAGCCACCGAGGGCTATCGTCATGAACTTTTTACAATACAGTACGAAAGAAATGGTCCTGAGTAAAGCTTGGAGCAAGAAAATAATCACAATCGGAGAGAGGAGGATTTTCTTCGATCACGATTATCCCTCGGCCGTGGTGCAGCAGCGCAAGTCATACGTTAAAGCCAAGAAAATCCTGAAAGAAGCGGGGATCCGCTTTCAGACCCCATTCACTAAGATGAGAGTACATTGGAATAATGGAGTAAAAACGTACAACGACGCGAAAGAAGTTGAGAAAGATCTGTGCGATAGAGGGTATAAAGTAGCTGACTCTGGAGAGGCAGAGGGCACTATAACGCTTTTGGAACGACTTGAGGCAAGGAAAAGTTCGGCTTGGCAGCGGGTCACCAAAGAGCGGAGAGAAGAGGCAAGCAGAAGGGTACGGAAGCGGCTAGAGGATTTTCGGCGAAAGAACGCGGTGAATTTGTAAGAGACCCTCTATATGCGACGTGAACAAGGGACTAATACATTAAGTCAAGAGGGAACAATGAAAGTGAGTGACAGCCGAAATTTACTGTATAATAATTCAAATAATATGGTAAGGGGTTTTCGTGTATAAGCTTGACATACGGGAGACATGGACATCTAAGAAAACTTATCTGGTATGGGTGCAAAAACCTATAGTAGGCAGCACCTCATATCTAGAAGGGGGCCCTCCGTTCAGCTGAGGCCTTCCCCCCTAATGGAGAGAGTGACTCAAAACCCTAAGCTGTGGGTGATCATTCCCAAATGGAGGTCAGTTGATATTCTGTTCGATCATTCAAATGGTTTTGGTTTATGTAAATGTTGTTCAGTTGTTCTTACTTGTTCAAATGTTAGCCAGTGGGGTTATCGTTTTATGAGGATTGTTGTAAAGAAAGACATATGCAGGAGCGGGACATTGAGATAATGTCTTTGAATGTTAATGGTTTGGGGAATCCGGCCAAAAGGTCTAGGGTAATAGCTAAATTGAAAAAGGAAAAGACACATATCTTCTTCTTGCAAGAAACACACATGTCAAATGAGGAACATGAAAAATTTAAAAAATTTGGTTTTAAAAATATTTTTTATAGTTCATGCCCAAACCATCGTAGGAGAGGGGTTATTATTTTAATTCCACAAAGAAACACACTGTGGAGATTAAATCAAGGAATACTAAATGACAAATTAATAATTGAACAAATTCGCACAGAAATAAAAAGATATGTAGAGGAAAATAACAATGGCGAGGTGGACCCCTCCATACTATGGGATACACTTAAGGCAGTGATTCGAGGAAAATTAATAGCTATTACAAGCACTTTTAAAAAAGAAAGCGTAGCTCATTATGAAAAACTTACTTCAGAATTGAAACAATTGGAGCGTAAACATAAATGCAACGCTAATAAAGAGGTGATGGCTCAAATTGGAAAACTGAGAAAGGAAATTAACAGTTTATTACAGTTAGAAGTAGAGAAAAAGGCAAGATTTTTAAAATAAAATTATTATGAAGCAGGACCAAGAGCAATTAAACTATTGGCAAGACGAATGCGTAAACAACAAACTAATAACTTGATCTCGAAACTATACGATCCCAAAACAAATAAAATTAAACATGATCCAAAAGATATTGAAAATATTTTTAAGAATTACTATGAAGAATTATACAAACAGACCTCCATTGTTGATAGAACAAAAGTACAAGAGTTTCTAAATACATTAGATCTACCCTCTATTGGCGATTTACAAAATAAAATCTTAACTGCTGAAATAACTACTGAGGAATTACAAAGTGTCATGGGCAAACTAAAGTCAGGCAAAGCACCAGGGAGTGATGGATTCCCTTCAGAGTGGTATAGAACTTTTAGTAAAGAACTGATGCCATTGTTAAGGGACACTTTTAATTGGGTCATAAAAGAAGGTAAAATTCCTCCATCATGGAAAGAGGCTATAATTTCTGTAATCCCAAAGGGGAAAAAAGACCAGGATCACTGTCAAAATTATAGACCTATATCACTCCTTAATACAGATTATAAAATGTATAGTTCTATATTAGCATCCAGAATACAAATGTTTCTACCTGATTTGATAGATGAGGACCAAACAGGATTTGTTAAAGGCCGGCAAACATATGAAAATATTAGAAGAACTCTTCATATAATAGATAGGGCTTATTGAAATAAATTACCTGTTGCTCTAATCAGTCTTGATGCTGAGAAAGCCTTTGACAGGGTCGACTGGGATTTTCTGTATTTATCGTTAGAAAAATTGGGTTTTAACAGCAAATCTATACAGTGCATAAAGTCAATATATCAAAACCCGACAGCAAGAGTGAGAGTAAATGGGTCTTTATCAGAAAGATTCTGCCTGGAAAGAGGAACTAGGCAGGGTTGCTGTCTTAGTCCTTCGCTATTCGCCATTTATATAGAACCACTGGCTCAATTAATTAGACAGCATTTGTTGATACCAGGGGTGGAAATCAATGGAATAGAACATAAAATTAGTCTTTTTGTGGATGATGTTATGATTTATTTAGCTGAACCCAAGAAACATTTCACAAACATTATGCAAGTTTTAGAGCAATTTAATGAATATGCTGGATACAAATTAAATGTAACAAAAACCCAAATTCTTGTGTTTAATTGTAAACCAAACATGGAACTCAAACAAAACTATGACATTAATTGGGATGCAAATTGTCTAAAATACTTAGGTGTAAATTTGACTAAAGACTTAACAAAATTGTATTGTGCCAATTATAATCCAATTATTAGTAATATAAAGAGCGATATAGAAAGGTGGTCCACGTACCCCATGAGCTTTAGTGATAGGATAAGAGGAGTAAAAATGAATATTTTACCACGTTTACTCTATTTGTTTCAATCACTCCCAATGGAAATCCCACCAAAGCAATTCTGTGAATGGGACAAATTAATATCTAGGTATATATGGGAGGGTAAAAGACCCCGAGTGCGCTATATTCAACACTCCAGTTACCTAAAGAAAAAGGTGGTATGGCTCTTCCAAATCTTAAAAATTATTTCTATGCAGCACAAATACGTCCCATTTTTTTATTGGTGTACTTCTAGCTATTTAGCCAAATGGAAAGACATAGAAACAAATATACAAGATCTTCAAGTTCAATCTTTTATAGGGGAGAGTGAAATTCATGAACGTACTAAAGACAAACTGGGCCCAATAGTGACATTTACACTAAAGGTCTGGCATTCAATTGTTAAACATTTCAAATTGGAGAAAGAAATTGGAATACTTAGGTGGATTATACATGACGAAGAATTCAAGTCAGGAAGGGAAGATCCAATATTTCATCAATGGAAGGTGAGGGGAATAACGGCATTGTGCTGTGTAGTTACTGAGGGTGAAATTAAAAGTTTCCAGGACTTAAAAGATAATTTTGGACTCAGAAATCAGGACTTATTTAGATATTTCCAGTTAAGGGATTACTACAATAAAAAAAGGAAAATTAGAGTAAATGATATCCATCCTCTTACCAAAATGATGATGGATGCCTATAACCATACGTTACCTAGATTAATTTCTTCCTTATATGAGGTGTTAATGAGTTGCAGCCCCTCTTCCACATTATATATAAAATCGAAATGGGATAAAGAATTAAAGATTGTAATACCAGAAACAGATTGGTACGATATGTGGATATTACACCAAACTACCACTAGCTCACAAATATGGAGGGAGTTTTCCTGGAAATGTCTTATTCGTTTCTTTATAACACCTAAGATTAAAAGCAAACAAGTGTCCAAGCAAAAGGAGTGCTGGAGACAGTGTGGAAAGTTAGCAGCAGATCACACACACATTTTTTGGAGCTGTAAGAAAATCCAATCCTTTTGGGATAATGTGCAGGTAGTTGTATCTGAAGTACTTGGATATAGTATACCCAAATCCTCTCTATTTTTACTTATGGGAAATATTAAAGGCATAGTATCCAAAAGCGATCAATATTTATGTAAGATTCTTCTTGTGGCATGTAAAAAGGTTATAACAAGGAATTGGATTAAAGACACCACATTGAATTGTAAACAGTGGTTTGAAATTATCGAAGAAATCCGGGTGATGGAAGAACTTACATATACATTAAAGATGAAAAAAGATGATTTCAAAAGGGACTGGGAAAAGTGGCTGATTTACAAGGAATATAAAGACATACTCATCTAAGTAAACTGTAACTGTTTTAGAAGTGATAACCTCACCTGTTTGGCTTTGTTTCTATGTTATGTATGTACGTATAAGGTTTTTTTTTTTTTTTTTTCTTTATCTTTTGTGGCATAACTATGCAGAAAGAGGTATGTATAGGATTACAGCTATGTATGCTGGGTAGCATAAATCTAATATATCTATGTACAATATCTCTTTTTGTTGTTGTTAAAGCTATTATTTGTTTCTGTATTGTTTATCCTGCATATTTAACCAAAAAAAAAAAAAAAAGTAAAAAGAAAAAAAATATGAGTCATAACTTCTCTATAAAGTTGATTAAAAGTCTTTTTAAATCAAAGGGATTACAATATGCAACATTATTAAAAGAAATTAACCATATCACATGTCTGATCTCTCCAAATGAAGCAGATTAAGAAAGTCTATATTTGTTAAGAAAAAGAAATGAAATTCATTTTACATGGAAAAGGCTAAAGCGGTCCTTTTTTTTTTTTTTTTTTTTTTCAATTTTATAGAGAGAGAGAGAGAGAGAGAGAGAGAGAGAGAGAGAGAGAGAGAGAGAGAGAGAGAGAGAGAAAAAAGCATGGTGAACTCAAAAGAATCTTCTCTCTATATGTGATCTTGGACCACAAAACCAGGCATAAGGGTAAATTTTTTTAAAATGAGATTTATACATCTCAAGCTGAATGAATAATCTTTACACTGATGTGTGGTTGTTAGGGTAGGACAATATTTAGACAATATAGTACAATATTTGGCTGTACAACTATACAAAAAACCCAAAATCGTTATCTCTTGAATATGTAATCAGTTTCTTTATTTTGTGCAAATTTTTTCATCCAAAAGCAAAACTGGCTTAAATCTCTCTTGTTTTCCTCTTTTTCTTGTTAAATTTAACTCTTATCCCTCGGACTAATAAACAACATTATGATTATATGAATACTTTGATTATTCAAAGATATTTAAGCCTTTTTTTTCTATTTATACAATCTCATACTATGATGTACGCAAACCCATTAATTATATTGTTTTTTTTTTTTTGTTTTTTTTTTGTTATTATGATTGTTCATTGTTAAAGATAGAACTATCTCTTTCCCTGAGACTGTATGCAAAAAGTTCTGCCGTTATAATTATAAAAAGAAGATAGGAGCAACAGGTGCACAAACACCCCATAGTATCAGTAACATGACAACCCTACCTAGTATGTTTTCCTAAAATGTAAGTATCACTACTTAGAAATTAAGATTACCCCAGATAAAATAAATAAATAAAATTATTATTATTTATTATTATTATTATTATTTAAATGGTAACCTTTCACCACCTCATTAGCTTCTCCACTAGACGTTAGTAATGTATGCAAAATTCCATCTAAATAATTAGTCATTTAGGATGTGCTCAAAGAATGTATCTTTTTATCAACAGGTACTTCAAGAGCTGATTACTAGCAACATTTTTGTTTCCTGATAAAATGTTAAATGTTTCTGATGTGAGAAATGAGGGGTAATGGTCTCTAACCAATGGCCTATGGTTAGAGAGTCAGACTTGTAACCTGGAGGTCATGGGTTTGAGTCTCAGTACCAGCAGGGATTGTAAATGGGGGCAGTGAATGACCAGCGCTTTCTTCCACACTCAATACCACGACTGAGGTGACCCAAACTTGCTGCCCACTGCTCTGGGTTTGTGTGTGAGTTGTGTTCAATACTCGCTGTTTCTGTGCACTTGCATGGGTTAATTGCAGAGCACAATACTTGCCAACATGTCACGACAATGGCAGAATACTCATAACTTCTTCATTAGCTCCGTGAGCAGCGGCGCTAAATGTCGGTGCTCTGCCCACAAAGCTATCGACGCCAATGTAATTTAATATTTGAAGTCTAACAACTCTGTTCTGTGTTCTCATTTTTAACATAATTCACATTTTACTAATGATTCTGTATCATTATTATTTATGTGCTGTTATTATCATTTAGACTATATTAAGAATTTCAACTCTATTGAGCACACCCTAAACATAGTCCAAACCTCAGCAAAATTTGGTTTGTTTCCATTTCTCATTAAGGAGAGTTGACTGGAGGGTGAGAGTAGAAGATTTCAAAAGTCAAATAAAAAAAGGCCCACCCTAAAAGTCACCCCCCAATTCCAACTGTAATAAGAGGTAAAGTGCTGCTTGTCCACGTAAGTTTAGGAGTCTCACTTTTTCTCTTTTAATACACATTAGATTCAAAACTATTTGTCGTTTTGTCGAAAATCATTTACTCCGGATTCATAGGCTATTGCTGTAATGAAAGGGATGTAATGAAATTTCCAAAATAAAAATATGACTATATAATTCTGTTATATCATAATTATTACCTTTCAGTATGTTTAGCTTGGATTATTTTATATGATTTGCCTGTCTGCAGGTGTCCTGCAGCAGAGGGAGAATAGAAAGAAACAGTACTATTTCAGTTTGTGATCTACCATTATAGAAGGAAGAAGGAGAGAATGCATTTGTGCATTATATTCCTGCAGTTGGTGGCGGTGATACACTAGATCTGTTAGTAACTAACTGGACTTTGATTTTGACTTGACTTTAGACTTTGATGGAGTTGATAACAGCGATAACAGCTATCACAAATCATAAGTATTTCAAAGACTTCTGGATTCTGTTCCTACAGCACAAGATCATCTGTACTACTGCAAGTAAATTTGAATATTTTCATGTTTAGTTATTTAGGAGAATGATGAATGGATTTTATAGCTATATGTAAGTCTGATTTGTTAAGTTATAACTACCTGTCACCGAAGAAACAAATGACCAAAAAGCAGAAAGATATTTTAAAACGCATGTTGAAACATTTTTACAAGCCTGTAATTATGTAGCATTAGGAAGAATTCTAAATGGATTATTTCATTTCCCCTTTTTCTATTTTAAGACTCAAGGTCGAAAGTATTCTGTGGTCAAATCAAATCTGTCCTTCCGGATAGAGAGATCGATAAACCCGAGCAACACATTAATGTTCTTTTAAACTTCTTAATGTTCCGAATAGTAATGTGCATGTAAATAAAGCCATGTGTTGTGAGTGATCTGAATGATCTGAAGAGTTTATGACACCAGTTACATGGCTTTTTGTATTAATTGTTTGATAACTGAAACATTCAGCACTAGTTATTTTTTTTATTATTATTTATTCATCTGAACTATCATGATATTGATCTCAGTGACACATTGTCATTTTTAGGTCATGATGAACATCTGATCGTCTTCAGCGACACAAAGATCCCAGTGTTGATCAGTTTATCTGCAGTATGTCAGAGGAGTGAGGAGAGGGCTCTTTGTCTGAGATGAGTCTCTCACAGAAACAGAGGTAAGACTGAGTCTGTTTTCAGATCATTATTTAAAACACTTTCTGTGAAGAATAAAACCCCATCTTCAATGGAGTTTTTTTTTTCTCGCTGTTCCCATGAATGAAATTTAGCTTCTCCAAGATACTGTCTTCAAACAACCACATTTGTGTAAAGAAAAGAACACCATGTTTGTATGTTGCTAGAATTATCTGTCCTGTTAACATATCAGAACCTGTAGAAATGACATCAACAGATCATCCATAATTTATCATATAAATTTGATTGCATTACACATTTAGGGTTGCATATTTCGTGAGTATTAAATGTAAAGAATTGGCAAACTAGATTTAATTTAAATGAATAAAAATATACATCAAACTCTTACAGTGTATGTTTGTAGATATATTAAAAGGAAATTTAACAGATTTGTGTCTCTTTAGACTCATTCACTGTATACAGTTCATTGTTCATTATATTCATTGCTATAAATACAAGATGTTGTTTTTATTTTAGTCTTCTGTCAAACAGAGTTTGTTTACTCCACAGTTTTAATATGGTTTAACTGTAAGACAATTTTTGAGCCAGTTGTGTTTTTTTTTTTTTTTTTAGTGAAGTAGAAATTGTGCAGAATGAGAAAGCCTAATGAATTAGTGAATTAGTTTGTGTTAAACTGGACTAAACAAACTCCCATTTGTCACATAAAATCTCTTCAAATGAGACTGAAGTGTCTCCTATAGTTTTTCTCTGTTCTTTGTGTCATTAGTGTAAGATCAGCCTCTCAATTGTCCAGCTCTGTGTCCAGTGACTGGTCAAAAGAAGGTGAACCACCAAACTGCAGTGAGAAAAAAGTGTCACCTACCAAAAGGTATTCAATGTTTTTCTTAATGTTGATTCCACATGGACTGCTAGAAAAATTATCAGAGTTTTCCTTAAGATGCTAAGAGCATTAGAAAAGAAGATTTAAATGATTTGATATATCATAATTATTACCTTTCAGATGTATGTTTAGCTTGGATTATTTTATATGATTTGCCTGTCATTATTCAAATCTTGAAAGGTTCAGAAATTTACCAGAACAAGGTGAATCAAGAAGATTCTGCATTATCTGCAGGCTTCCTGCAGCAGAGGGAGAATAGAAAGAAACAGCACTATTTCAGTTTGTGATCTGCTATTAGAAGGAAGAAGGAGAATGCAGGCGTGTTTGTGCATTACATTCCTGCAGATGGTGGCGGTGATACACTAGATCTGTTATTAACAAATTGGACTTTGATTTTGACTTGACTTTAGACTTTGATGGTGTCGATGACAGCGTTTTTCTCTGTCCTATGTGTCATTAGTGTAAGATCAGGCTCTCAATTGTCCAGCTCTGTGTCTGTGAAGAGTGACTGGTCAAAAGAAGGTGAACCACCAAACTTCAGTGAGAAAAAAGTGTCATCTACCAAAAGGTATTTAATGTTTTTCTTAATGTTGCTTCCACATGGACTGCTAGAAAATGTATCAGTTTTCCTTAAGATGCTAAGAGCATTAGAAAAGAAGATTCAAATTATTTGATGTGAACTATTTATTTTGTAAACCCCATTAAAACTGCTGCACATTGTATGAAAATACCCTTTGCAAATGCGGTATATATTATTAATTCACCAGCCACTGTGTTGTTTGCTTATTGGACAGAAAATTTTACAATGAGGGGCTTAATATTTACCTAAATTTATACCTAAAGTGAACTTAAACAGCTTTTAAATTCTGTCTTTGTTATATATATATATATATATATTGTGACGAGTCGGCTGCCTCCCCCCTAACTATCAGCTTCACCCCGTCGGTAATCGCCGCCCTTCACCAGGCTCCCGACGGGAGTGGGCGTGTGGGAGGAGGAGGGGCGCTGAAACATCCAGGTCTGGCGGCGTGTGATGAGGCACACCTGATGTGAATGAAGCCTCATCACCGCCGCTGTTAAAATGCCGAGCGCGCCTCTCCTCAGGAGACCGGTCTCTTCCCCGTGCATGCACGCTGGTGTCCTCGTGGGTCCAGGAAGGGGTGAAGAGGGAACCAGCGCCGCCGTAGGACGAGCTGCCGGACCCCGCGGGTCCGGATGAGGATCGCACCCGTGACGGCTCACGGGCCAGGCCGGGCCGTTTCATCCCCCAGAAGTGCCGCAGAGGTGGAGGAGGACGATGCCGCTAGAGAAGCCGCCGCCCCTCGCACCCCGGACCTGAGCGGGGAGCGCGTGCGGCCGCCGGACTCCGCCCCTTACCTGGACCCTTCCCTTCAGAACACTACCCCTCCTTCACGGAACCCCGTCACGTCGAGGACACCAGATCCCCCTATTTATTTTGGACACTTTTTTCCCCCTTTTTTGGACACTTTCTTTTATTGTTTAATAAAAGCCTCTCCGAGGCCTGACGTCACGCCCACTGTGTCACGCCCACTGTGTCTGTCGTTTGCTCCGCGTAACAATATATATATATATATATATATATATATATATATGTGTATATATATATATATATATATATATATATATATATATATATATATATATATATATATATATATATATAATAATATGCATGCAAAACTATTTCTCTAATAGTTTCCCTGAAAATGCTGTACTTTACATATTATTCACTAATAGGGTTCAGTGTGAGACATCAGATTCAGATGTCCAGACTCACAGAAACAACAAGAATTTCAAAGACAATCTCCTGTGGATTTTCCAGGTAGGAAAACACGTTTTCAATATTTTTTTACATTTATAACAAACAAATAGTTTACTATTCAACTCTTGCAAGAATATTAAATAGAAATTTGATTTCTGGTTTATCTTGATCATTTATGTTTTCTTTTAGAAACACATAAAAATGTAAAAGGAAAAATGTACTTTTTTTATTTTAGGATCTTGAAAGCGAAATAAACACATTTCTGAAGAATGAACTGGAAAAGTTTAAGAAAATATTACAAGAAGAAGACTTACAATACTTTGTAAAGGATTTTAATGAGAACAGATGCAGCATCAAAGAAGCAGCTCTTGATCTCACACTCTACTTCCTGAGAGAGATGAAGCAAGATGAAGCTGCTGATACTTTAAAAGGTAAAAGACTCTGTTAGCTGCTTCCAGTGCTGTCTTAATCTGTTTTCTCTTCTACAATCACTTTTATGACTCAGATTATGTGTTATTACCTGCCCTGTCTTGTCCCATGACAGACTTCCTTTAGAATTCAACATTCTGTTCTATACATAACAAACCCAGAGACTAAACAATCTGTATATTTTATTCCTGTGTTTAGATGAGCTGACCTTCATTCATCAGATAAAATGTAGCTTAAAGAAGAAGTGTCGATGTTTGTTTGAAGGAATTGCAAAGCAAGGTGACTCTACACTTCTGAATAACATCTACACAGATCTCTATATCACTCAGGGTTGTAGTGAACAGGTCAATACTGAACATGAGGTAAGACAGATTGAAGTTGCTTCCAGACGTCATGAATCACAAGAAATACAGGTTGAATGCAAAAATTTGTTTGAAGCACCTGAACAAGACAAGCCGATCAGAACTGTACTGACAAAAGGAGTTGCTGGCATCGGAAAATCAGTCTCTGTACAGAAGTTTGTTCTGGATTGGGCTGAAGGAAAAGAAAATCAAGATATCAGCTTCATATTTCCTCTTCCATTTAGAGAGATGAACTTAAAGGAGCAAGAAAAACTAAGTTTGATGGACCTTATAACTCAGTTTTTCCCAGAGACAAAAGGACTAAACCTTACAAGAAGAAATCAGTTAAAACTCTTGTTCATTCTTGATGGTTTGGATGAATGTCGTCTTCCTCTAAACTTTGATGGTAATGACATGTGTGCTGATGTTTCATCACCAGCCTCTCTGGATGTTCTCCTAACGAACCTCATCAAGGGAAATCTGCTTCCTTCTGCTCTCATCTGGATCACCACCAGACCAGCAGCTGCCAGTAAGATTCCTCCTGACTGCATCGACCGGCTGACAGAGATACGAGGATTCAATGATGCACAAAAGGAGGAGTACTTCAGAAAAAGATTCATAGATGGGAATCTGGCCAAAGAAATCATTGCTCAAATTAAAAAATCAAAGAGTCTCTTTATCATGTGCCACATCCCAGTCTTCTGCTGGATTTCAGCCACTGTTCTCCAGAACATTTTAGAGGCAAAAAGAAATAACGTTGTGGGAAATAATCAGGCTGATGACGCCTCCAAAACACTAAAGGAGTCAAATACTGAAGACACTCCTAAGACTCTGACACAAATGTATACACACTTTCTCAGATTTCAGGTCCAGCAGAGCAGACGAAAGTATGATGGAGAATATACACCAGATGTTTCCTGGAATAAAGATGCCATCCTTTCACTGGGGAAACTGGCATTTCATCAGCTGGAAAGAAACAATGTGATCTTCTATGAATCAGACCTGGAAGCCTGTGGTATTGACGTTTATAAGGCATCAGTGTATTCAGGCATGTGTACCCAGATCTTTAAGGAGGAAACAGGGATCGTTCTTGGTACCATGTACTGCTTCATTCACTTGAGCATTCAAGAGTTTATTGCAGCCCTTTATGCACATCTGTTTCTAGACATAAAGAAGATAAGTATGTTTGATCATGAGTCTACAGAACAGGAAAACAAAAGTGAAACCATGACTGATTTGCTCAAGACTGCAGTGGACAAGGCACTAGAGAGTGATAATGGACATCTGGACCTTTTCCTTCGCTTCCTCCTTGGTTTGTCACTCCAGTCTAATCGACGACACTTACAAGGTCTGACTCTTACAAGGACACATCAAAATGGAAATGACCAGAGCAAAAAGGAAATAGTTCAGTACATCAAGCAGAAATTGGAAGCTAATCTGTCTCCAGAGAGATCCATCAATCTGTTCTACTGTCTGAATGAACTGAATGACCAAACTCTGGTAAAAGACATTCAGACCCACCTTAGCAAAGGAAGTCTCTCATCTGCTGATCTTTCACCTGCCCAGTGGTCTGCTTTGGCCTTTGTGTTGTTGACATCAGAGGAGGAGCTGGAGGAGTTTGAGCTTCAGAAATTCAAGAAATCAGACGAGTGTCTTATTAGATTATTAGCTGTCATCAAATCCTCCAAAAGAGCTTTGTAAGTTAATAATTTTTGCTTTCATCTGAAAAATACATGTATATAGGGCTCCCATTGTGGAAGACCTGGAAATGTAATTACTGTTTTGTTTTGTTTTTTTCCTGGAAAATGTGTGGAAAATTAGAGAAATATAAAATGTTATGGGAAATCTTGTTGGAAAGCTGTTCTGGAAAATTATTTAAAAAAAATAATTATTGTGTTTTTCATTATCTGAGAATTAAGTTTTTTGTTATTCTTGAAACAATTATTGTTAGTAGCAGAAAGCACTTTGTTCAGGGATGCTGAGGTTTGACATTTGAGAGAAGTATTTTGAATGATGATGATAAGTCCTGGTTTTGTCCTTGCAGCAGCTTATGTCATTAAATGCTCAAATGTTTGCTGTAAATGCCAGTAAATAATCAGCTACATCATTTTTGTTTTTGAATTAATTTACAATTCCAGCCTTTCTGCAGTACCAGTAGTACCAAATACAAGAGGAGTGAATCTGCACTGGTTTTACTTCGATTTGATTTGATATGACGATGCATCAAATTATATCAAATTTATTTTGTGCATTTTTGTTTATTTATAAATGCAGCCTTCTTTTATAATTACAATATTACAAATTAATAACATATCAAAACAATTGGTAAGAATTAAACCAAGTATATATAGCTTCAGAACATACAAGCAAATATAAAGTAATAAAGGGGGAAAAAGCAATTGTCTTGATATACATTGTGATATACAGAAAGCACTTTTAGTATCTGAGAGTGCTTCAAGTATCCAAAAGTTTACAGACATAGTTATGGGTTTTTCTTTTTTTCCTCAGCATTGTTGCCATTTTTTTTTATTGCTGACGAGATCAGTGACAGCTTTAAGGTTGCATTTACACTAATGCCCAGATCTACTTCAATATATCAGATGTTTTGTCCTGCTCTGAAAACATAACTGACTGTGTTTACATTAGTTTCATATCCTAAAAATGTTTGAAGATCCAAGTGCATTTAACCGCAGCCACAAGCTTCAGGAAAACACTGGGCATTGCAGACAGACATTGAATGGCGTCGCCGGTGTGTGTACGCTCATAGAAAACATTGTGTTTTTTGTGTCTCAGCACTTTTTCTGTGCAATGAAGCCTGCCGCGATTGTCTCTAGTGCAAACAAGTGCCATATGCGGGAAAAAGCCAAGTTCAGAATCAATTATTCTGAGCATGTTTTTTTCCTGCACTAAGCTTGTTTTTTTTTCCAATATGTGCCCAGATCTCAGATTTAAAAAAAATAGAGAGTGCATTTTTAATACTTGCGTGACAAGCGCGTATGTGAAAGATGTCAGTAGGCTACAATCGATTACGGTCTATTACTGCATCAATGCATTGATTCATTTCAAGACCCCTACCAAATACTGCCTCAATGTCGTATCTGCTGATAAGCTTTCAAATGCTCCTTGTATCCTTGTAAATGCTCCTTCCTTCTGTAATTTTATTTCCCTTATAGGCTAAATGATTGTGGCTTAACAGACAAAAGCTGTTCAGCTCTGGCTACAGTTCTTGGATCAGATACCAGTCTGAAAGAGCTGAACATGAACAATAATAATCTGCAGGATTCAGGAGTGAATCTGCTCTGCTCTGGACTGGAAAATATGAAGTGTCACTTGGAGATACTGAGGTAAGTTGTGTGACAATAGACAAAAATTGAGCTTAACAAAACCATAAGGTGAAAACCATATTTCATATTTACACCTTCCATGGTGTTCTTTTTCTAATTTAATCTGCCATTGACACTGTCCTAAGCCAATTCTGTCAAAATATGCTGCTAGCAGGACGATGGACTGGATTTAGCCTCTCAGTTTGTTGTTTCTTCATGTCTACACTATATAGAACAAAAATATATTATATTGATTTTACTGAAAAGAAAAAAAGTTCAGTCTCTTTTGACCATGAAGACCACAAGCATACCCCACAAATGAGGAGCATCAGAAAGTTAACGCTTGAAAGTGACTGTAAGCTGGTGATATTACAGTGAATTGATGTCTAAGAATTTAAAGTTCCCCTTTTTTTAATTGATATTCAGTTGTCAGATTTTGCTTTACATTTAAGTTTTAGTTCATTTTTATAAGGAATAAAATATATTTCTGTTTAGGGATTTACATTGTTTAGGTCATTTCTAAAATAAATGATTAATCATCTGAATGTGACATCTTCATTCTGGTTCTAGACTTTCAGACTGCAGTATCACTGAAAAAGGTTATAAAGCTCTGGCTTCAGCTCTGAGATCAAACCCTTCACACCTGATAGAGCTGGATCTCACAGGAAATGATCCTGGACAATCAGGAGTGAAGGAGCTCAATGATTTACTACAGGATCCAAACTGTCAACTGAAGACACTGAGGTGAGATGTGATGAAATAATGTTAAATAAATAAGTGATATGTAATTAGCATTATTATTTTTTAAGCTATACAATAATCTGGACAATTTGTTGCATCAGAATGATCAAATCAGATGCTGCGAGTTTTGTTGTACTGATCAAAGTCAAAGTGTGCTTTATTGTACATGCACATACACATGCGCGTATGTGCAGACAATTGAAATTGCATTATTCTCAGACCTTGGTGCATACAGATAACACTGAACACTAACAGTAGAATGTAAAAATACAGATAAATACAGATTAAATATAAATATGAACAAATACAACTCTACACATATTCAAATAAGGACATGCAAAAAAAGATAAAGTAGCACAAGACAAATGACAGATCGAGTGTTAATATTTGTTTTCAAATACAGGTGCATCTCAATAAATTAGAATGTCATGGAAAAGTTAACTTATTTCAGTAATTCCACTCAAATTGTGAAACTCGTGTATTAAATAAATTCAATGCACACAGTAGTTTAAGTCTTTGGTTCTTTTAATTGTGATGATTTTGGCTCACATTAAACAGAAACCCACCAATTCATCTCAACAAATTAGAATATGGTGACATTCAGCTAATCAGCTCAAAACACCTGCAAAGATTTCCTGAGTCTTCAAAATGGTCTCTCAGTTTGGTTCACTAGGCTACACAATCATGGGGAAGACTGCTGATCTGCCAGCTGTCCAGAAGACAATCATTGACACCCTTCACTAGGAAGGGTAAGCCACAAACATTCATTGCCAAAGAAGCTGGCCGTTCACAGAGTGCTGTATCCAAGCATGTTAACAGAAAGTTGAGTGGAAGGAAAAAGTGTGGAAGAAAAAGATGCACAACCAACCGAGAGAAACACAGCCTTGAGAGGCTTGTCAAGCAAAATCGATTCAAGAATTTGGGTGAACTTCACAAGGAATGGTCTGAGGCTGGGGTCAAGGCATCAAGAGCCACCACACACAGACGTGTCAAGGAATTTGGCTACAGTTGTTGTATTCCTCTTGTTAAGCCACTCCTGAACCACAGACAACATCAGAAGTGTCTTACATGGGCTAAGGAGAAGAGGAAATGGACCATTGCCCAGTGGTCCAAAGTCCTCTTTTCAGATGAGAGCAAGTTTTTTATTTCATTTGGAAACCAAGGTCCTAGAGTCTGGAGGAAGGATGGAGAAGCTCATAGCCCAAGTTGCTTGAAGTCCAGTGTTAAATTTCTACAGTCTGTGAATATTTTGGGATGCAATGTTATCTGCTGGTGTTGGTCCACTGTGTTTTTTGAAAACTAAAGTCACTGCACCCATTTACCAAGATCACCTCAGCAGTGCCACAGACTGATCACCTCCATGCCACGTGGAATTGAGGAAGTAATTGAAGCAAAAGGAGCCCCTACCAAGTATTGAGTACATATACAGTAAATAAACATACTTTCCAGAAGGCCAACAATTCACTAAAAATGTTTTTATTTGATACGCAAAAATGTATTGAATACAAAACTTTCACAATTTGAGTTGAATTACTGAAATAAATTAACTTTTCCATGACATTCTAATTTATTGAGATGCACCTGTATTTATGTATTTATTTGTGTATTCAAATGTTCAAATATTTTATTATTATTTTTTTTTTTTTCCGTTTGTTTCTTTTTTGTTTTTTAATCATATCAGCCATTTTAATAATGATATGGACCTTTAAATCTGAACTGAATTGAATCTTGCTTCATCTTCTCTTTTGCAGGTTTTTGGGTCCTGCTGCAGATGAAGCCTGTCAGTATGTGACTGGAATTGTGGGTAAAAACCCATTACTCCTGAGAGAGCTGAATCTGAGTGAACATGAACTGGGAGACACACGAGTGAATCAGATCGCTGCTCTACTGCAGGATAAACACTGTCAACTCAACACACTGATGTGAGTATTGTTAGTTTATTTGAAATACTTTTAATAGTACTGTTATTGTAGTTTATAATATTTCCTTATTTGTTTGAGACAGAGCACAGCATCACAAAAAGCCACTATCATGTGAAGTATTAAAATTAAACAGGCTATGAAAAATGGCATCAAGCTTTAAACTAGGGACTCATATTGGGTATTAGTTCTGATACTACTATTCCTTGTCGAATCATCATATTGGTCAGGCAAGGCTGATCTAAATCCGATATTGTGTGTACTGTTCTGTGTTACTGTTAAGCCACACATAAGGCATAAATGCACTAAAAGCACAAAGTTTTTGTGCACAATATTCCAAGTCTTCTGAAGGTATTTGATAGCTTAATGTGAGGTACAGATGAATACTTAAGTGCTTACACAAGTTCATGTAAACACTTTTCTCTGCTGCGTCTGTCAGTCATTCTCTGTTCAATTCAAACTCTGGTCATGTTTAGTTACAACAGTCAGCTCAGTAAAACTCTCTCCAATATCATTCGGTGTTCCCATTTTTATGTTTGTTTTGTAGATACATGTCTATGATTTTGCATATATATAGCTGTTTTTTGTCGTTGTTTCTAAATCATGTGACTTGCTACCGGGTGTCTGTTAGAACAAAACACGGCATAGCAAAGATTATACATTGTTCTTAACATGCACAGTAAATGAAATTTAAAACTGTTAACAGAAAAGGCTCAATAAACTGTTGCACAGATATAATAAACCACACATAAATATCTCTTCCCATTGTGATTTGAACTTTTTAATGTGAAGAGTTGTGTGTTGCGACTCTGTGTTGCTTCTTCAAGCACATCATTTTGCACACTGGATGTATATAATGTAAATGTTTGTGCTGCACTGTTTTTGCTTTGTCCTATCTATCATACGTTAATGCCTCATTAAAAATAATAATACATAAATAAATAAATACATAAATAAATAATGATAAATTGTATATTTATGCAGAAATATATTGTTTTTCATAAATGCATTTTATAACCACAATGCAAATAGCAATGTGTGACATTTTACCAGATTTAGTGATACACTTTTATTTGTTCCCCACCATTTTTTTCCACACAAAATGTTTGGATTTATGCTGATATCCAATTTATGCTGACACTGATTTTTCTAGAATAACTTTTGCTGCTGAATTATCTGCTAACGTAGTTTCTAATATATTTTTGTAATTAATAATTAATAATTAATAATTAATTAATATATTTTATTATTTTCTAATAATCTGTATTTGTCTGTATTTAGTAGATTGATAGATTTAGTACTGTAGTAGATTAGTAGATGTAGTAGATTTAGCCTTTTTTGAATGTCTTTAGTTTAAGGAAATACTTTTTATTTCCTAAATAATAATAAAATGTCCAATGTGCAATTTTTTTTTTTTTTTTTTTACTTATTTTAAATTTTTTTTATTTTTTACTTATTTTTTATAAGTAAATATTGAAACTTATGTTAAGGTTATTAGATGCTAGTTCATCATCAGTTGTTAACTAATGTAATTAATGTTATCAAGTAAAACCTTGCAGCTTGGATAAATAGCTCACATCTAAAGGGGTAATTTTGCTGATTTTTAACCTTTACACACCTTTGTAACTTTTGTGTAGTTGGTAGTATATTTAAATGAACAATGTGCAGTCTTTCTGCATATTTATGTGTCTGCTGAAAGACAAAAAACACATTAATAAGTTGATCATCATAGATCTGATTCATTGTCTTTTCTCTTTCTGTCTTCAGTCTGTGTGATTGCAGAATTACAGAGAAACAGTGTCTCATCCTGACTTCAGCTCTGAAATCAAACCCATCACACCTGAGAGAACTGAACCTGAGCAGGAATAAACTAGGAGACTCTGGAGTGAAAAACCTCAGTGATCTACTGATGAACACACAATTCAAGCTGGAGAAGCTGGAGTTAGTACAGTTAAAGTTTATTTATTTCAAGACAACATGTCTAAATTTATATTGTTTAAAGCAGTGCACTGGATTTGCTATATTGGTCTCATTTTGTATGTTTTTTTTTTTTTTTAATTTTATTTATTTATTTTTTTTTTATCTAGCAAGTAATTGCTTAATTTGCAGCATTTGATACAATGTTCTTATTGTGTACATGAAGAAATCAGCCTTTTATCAGAGAATAAAGAAAAGAGGCATTAAATAAATAGATGAAAGGTAAAAGTAAACATTTAAGGAAAAGAAAAGAAACGGAACCTACCAGCATACAAAACTAATGTGACTCAAAACAAAGTATTAGATGCTTCATTGGCATTTCAGTGGCATTTAGTTAATTCATTGTCTTTTCTCTTTCTGTCTTCAGTCTGTATAGATGCAGTATTACAGAGAAACAGTGTCTCATCCTGACTTCAGCTCTGAAATCAAACCCATCACACCTGAGAGAACTGAACCTGAGCTGGAATGAACTAGGAGACTCTGGAGTGAAAAACCTCAGTGATCTACTGATGAACCCACAATGCAAGTTGGAGAAACTACAGTCAGTATCATTATACTATACAGCAGTTTCAATGACATGAAAGTTTACTGTTTAGATTATTTTAAGACAACAGACTCAAGTCACATCATTCATAGTGTTGCATCTTCTGTTTTTCTCCATCTTAAAAAATTCACCGATACTATTAGTTAATGGGTTTGTATGTGTATTAAAAAGACTGATGTGCAGTGGTGTTTTAAAATGAGGAGGCAATTATATACACTGTGAGTTCAGATGCAAAAGGCTCTAAGTGCCTTTTAAAATTTTCTTCTAAAATGAGCATTTTTAACAAACTCCTATGTATAGGTTTACTAATTTCCTTTAATAGCAAATGAATAGGTTTTTGTCATTGCCATCAAAGTGAAATATCTGAATTATATATAATGGAAACATATATATATATATACATATATATATATATATATATATATATATATATATATATATATATATATATATATATATATATATATATATATATATATATATGTTTCTGGTGACGAGGGCGTGCAGGTGTGGTGAGTCTGTTGCCAGGGCAACGCTGATTAGTCTGGAGAGACTCGTCACAATATACACAGTGCATCTCAAAAAAATTGAATATCCTGAAAAAGTTCATTTTTTGTTTGTAACTTCTTTCAGAAACTGAAACTTTCATATATTCTAGATTCATTACAAGTAAAGTAAAACATTTCAAAATATTTTTTGTTTTAATTTTGATGATTAGAGCTTACAGCTCATGAAAGTCAAAAATCCAGTATCTCAAAATATTAGAATATTCCCTAAGATCAATTGAAAATGAATTTACAAAACAGAAAGGTTCAAGTTTTTTAAAGTATTTTCATTTATGCACTCAATACTTGGTCGGCAGCTGAAATTACAGCAAATTACAAATGACAGCATCAGTGAGGTGCGGCATGGAAGCGATCAGCCTATGGCACTACTATTGAGCCTTCAGCTCGTCTGTATATTGTTGGATTGACTGTTTCTCATCTTCTCTTGAAAATATCCCAAAGATTCTCATTGGGGTTCAGGTCAGACATGTTGGCTGGCCAATCAAGCACAGTAATATCATGGTCAGCAAACCACTTGGAAGTAGTTTTTGCACTGTGGACAGGTGCTAAGTCCTGCTGGAAAAGGAAATCAGCATCTCCACAAAGCTTGTCAGCCGATGGATGCATAAAGTGCTCCAAAATCTCCTGACAGATGCTACATTGACCTTGGATTCACAGACTTCAGAAACTTCACACTGGACTTCAAGCAGCTTGGATTCTGTGCCTCTCCAGTCTTCCTCCAGACTCTGGGATCATGATTTCAACATGAAATGCAAAATTTACTTTTATCTGAAAAGAGGACTTTGGATCACTGACCAACAGTCCTGTTCATTTTCTCCTCAGGCCAGGTAAGATGCTTCTGATGTTGTTTCTGTTTCAGAAGTGGCTTGGTAGCCTTTTCCTGAAGATGAAAATTACCATCCCTACAGTATAAATTCCAGGTATCTCTTGTTCTTTAAAACCACAATAATGGGTAAGATTGCTGACTTGGTAATGGTCCAGAAGACAATCATTTACACTCTCCACAAAGAGGATAAGTCACAGAAGGTCATTACTGAAAGGGGTGGCTGTTTACAGAGTGCTGTATCAAAGCATATTAAATGCAAAGACTGGAAGGAAGAAGTTAGGAAAAAGTGCACAAGCAACAGGGATGACCGCAAGCTTGATAAAATGGTCAAGCAAAGCCAGTTCAAACACTTGGGAGAGCTTCACAAGGAGTGGAATGAAGCCGGAGTTAGTGCATCAATAGTCACCACGCTCAGACGTCTTCACGAAACAACGTCAGAAGCATCTTACCTGGGCTAAGGAGAAAATGAAAAGGACTGTTGCTCAGTGGTTTAAAGTCCTCTTTTTGGATAAAAGCAAATTTTGCATTTCATGTCATCCCAGAGTCTGGAGGAAGACTGGAGATGCACAGAATCCAAGCTGCTTAAAGTCCAGTGTGAAGTTTCTGAAGTCAGTGATGATTTGGGGTGTTGTGATGTCTGCTGGTGTTGGTCTACTGTGTTTTATCAAGTCCAAAGTCAATGCAGCCATCTACCAGGAGATTTTGGACACTTTATGCTTCTGGACAAGCTTTGTGGAGATACTGATTTCCTTTTCCAGCAGGACTTTAGCACCTGTCCACAGTGCAGAAACTACTTCCAAGTGGTTTGCTGACCATGATATTACTGTGCTTGATTGGCCACCCAACATGGCTGACCTGAACCCCATAGAGAATCTATGGGATATTTTCAAGAGAAAGATGAGAAACAGTCGATCCAACAATATACAGATGATCTGAAGGCTCAATAGTGCCTCAGCAGTGCCACAGGCTGATCACTTCCATGCCACACCTCACTGATGCTGTAATCTGTGCTAGGAGCAAGTAATTTGTGCTGCCGACCAAGTACTGAGTGCATAAATGAACATACTTTAAAGAACTTGAACCTTTTTGTTTTGCAAATTCATTTTTGATTGATCTTAGGAAATATTCTAATATTTTGAGATACTGTATTTTTGACTTTCATCATCAAAATTAAAACAAAGAAACTGAACCTTTTTCAGGATATTCTAACTTTTTTTTAGCTGCACCTGTATACATCTAAATCCATAGCCTAATAAAATGTATGTCTCAAACATCAAGCCTCTTTTGAAGCATCTTTGAGATGTTGCCACAGTTCTTCTGAATTTAGTCTGTCTCAGTTCGTTCTGTTTCTTCATGTCATTCCAGAAAGACTGGATGATGATGAGATCAGGTCTCTGTGTGGAGCACTGGCTGTTGTCAGACTCCCTGTACAAACAAAAATCCTACTGGATTATTACAATTAATGGCAAAATGAATGTTTGGAAATGTAAACTGATATTTCCTACTGGCACACTACAGCAAAAGTTAAAAATAACTCACTTTAAACCATTTTTTTATCCTGGGAAAATACTAGTGGTGTAAGACTTTTGCACAGTACTGTATATAACAAAAATATATTACATTGATTTTACTGAAAAAAAAAATTACATTTCAGGTGTTCAGTAACTTTTGACCATGAAGACCACAAGTGTACCTCAAAAATGAGGAGCATCAGAAGGGTAAAGCTTGAAAGTGACTGTAAGCTGAAGATCAGTGTTGGGAGTAACGCATTACAAAAGTAATAATATTACAGTAGTATATTACTTTTTGCTGTAACGCAGTAATATAAGGCATTACTAATCAAATTTGGGTAATAATATTACTTGTTACAATCCAAGTAACGCAAAGTTACAACAACATATTTTAACTCAAAATTAAGTAGTGAATTTACCAACACCGCAGCACCACCAGAGAAAAAATCTGTGTGTAAAATAGTTTGTCTATTTCCTGTTGCTGTAATTCGATGGTTAAGATGACTGCCTTGACAGATCTACATGTGTGAGATGGACACACTCCCGTTTTATTCATTTCATCAGAGAAAAGAATAAGAATGCATAATCAGGTGTAATCTATGTGCGACACCAAACTCTCAGCAAGGAGAAATAGCACAATAACTCCTGGAAACACCTGGACTGGTGCCACTAGCACTAACTAACGGAGAGAGAGAGAGCTGCGGGGTCGGAGAAGAGAAAGAATGCGGCGGACAAGCGTAGACAAGCAACAAAAAACAAGTTAAACTAAAAATAACAAAATCTGTTTTTATTAAATCATGGTCTATATATAAAATGAATGAAAACGCGAAATATATTTAACTTAAATAGCCTAATTAACAGATTAACAAAACGAAAGGTGTGACATGCTGCTGAGTTTGGTTCATGTTTGTGTGACACGGCGCTCTACGAAAATTCACCCAAAGAAAAGGAGATGACAGAAACAAATGTAAACACACTGTCATTTTTGGTCATACAGATCATTCTAAACTGCAGAGTATTTTTTTGTTGTTTGTTTCGATCTTGTTGCTGTTCTATCGCGCCGGCGCCCCACGCACACGTTGCAGCCTATTCATTGTCAGAATAAAATACAGTAAACAGAACATATACATTGATTAATTAAAATCGTGCATACTGCAGCTTGCTGCTTTGTGGATTACGCTATTGTTTTGTCTTCGTCACTCTGTTTGTCGGATATTGACCCTGCCTGTTGACTACGATCTGGTTATTAAAGCTCGCACTTGGATCTTATACGCTTCTCACGAGTCCTCATTACAGAATACTTCGCCCACCAGAGATCCAGCGGCTTTTTGGGACACAGATCTACCATGAATCCAGGAGATCATCTTGTTCGTCTTCGCCAAGGTAACCGGCCCATAGAGGATTATGTGGAGGACTTCTGTGCACTTTGCTACAAGGTAGACTTTAATGAAACTTTCTTAAAGGACATATTTCGTTATGGTTTAAGCAAGGATTTTTCAAGTTTCATGCCACGCAATACACCACATTGGACACTGGAACAATACATTGATTTTGCACTCCGGTTGGCTGGTTCACCATTCACTGTGGGGGTAGCTGTTGAGGAACCCTGCTATCCCCCAGTATCTGCCAAACCTGGAAATTTTTCTGTCATGTCTGGAGTGATTCAAGTCGCATCAGAACCCTCTCACGCCATGCCTGCTAAGTCAAAGCCTGCTCACGTTATGACTACCAAGCCACAGTCTACTCGCATCATGCCTGCCAAGCCAAAGCCTGCTCAAGTCATATCTACCAAGCCAGAGCCCTCTCACGTCACGTCTGCCAAGCCACTGCCTGGACGCATCACGTCTTCCAAGCCACAGCCTGCTCACGTCACGTCTTCCAAGCCACAGCCTGCTGCTCCAGGGCCTGCTCACGCCATGGCCGCCCGTCCAGAGCCTGCACCCGTCATGGCCGCCCGTCCAGAGCCTGCACCCGTCATGGCCGCCCGTCCAGAGCCTGCACCTGTCATGGCCGCCCTCCCACAACCAGCTCACAAGATGGCTGCCATCCCAGAGCCAGTCCACAAGATGGCCGCCATCCCAGAGCCAGTCCACAAGATGGCTGCCATCCCCAAACCTGTTCACAAGATGGCCGCCATCCCCAAGCCTGTTCACAAGATGGCCGCCATACCCAAGCCTGTTCACAAGATGGCTGCCCCGTCTGAGTCCCCGGCCAAGATGGCTGCCACGCCTGAGCCTCATCAAGTCAAAATCATCTCACCCAAATCTCATCTCGCCATGTCTGCTGCACCCAAAGCAAATCAAGTGATGCCTGATCCTCCGGTGTCAAGTCAAGTCAGGGCTACACTTTCTGTGCCAAGTCAAGATACAGCTGTTCTCCATGAGTCAAGCCAAGACACAGCTGTTGTTCTCCATGAATTAAGCCAAGACACAGCTGTTGTTCTCCATGAGTCAAGCCAAGACACAGCTGCTGTTCTCCACGAGTCAAGCCAAGATACAGCTGTTGTTCTCCACGAGTCAAGCCAAGTCACAGCTGTGTCCCCATGAGTCAAGCCAAGTCACAGCTGTTCCCCATGAGTCAAGCCAAGTCACAGCTGTTCCCCATGAGTCAAGCCATGTTGTTCCTGAGTCAAGCCATGTTGTTCCTGAGTCAAGTCAAGTTTCCAAGTCCAGTCAGGTCACGGCTGTTGTTCCAGAGTCAAGTCAGGCTACAGCTGCTGTTCCAGTGTCAAGTCAGGCTGCAGCTGTTGTTCCAGCATCAAGTCAAGTTAAAGCTGTGTTTCCTGTGTCAAGTCAGGTCAGAGCTGCTCTTCCGAAGTCCAGTCAAGTTACATCTATTGCTCCTGTGTCAAGTAAAGCTATAGCTGTAGCCCTCAAGTCAAGCAAAGTCACTACCGATCTTTACAAGCCAAGCCAAACCACAGTTGATCTCCCTGAGCCAAGCCAAGCTACAGCAGATCTTCATGAGCCAAGTCAAGCTGCTGCTGTTATTCCCGAGCCAAGTCAAGCCACAGTTGACCTTCATGAACCAAGTCAAGCTACAGCTGACCTTCGTGAGCCAAGTCAAGCTACAGCTGACCTTCATGAGCCAAGTCAAGCCACAGCTGATCTTCCTGAGCCAAGTCAAATCACAGCTGACCTTCATGAGCCAGGTCAAGTCACCACTGTTCTTCACGAGTCAAGTCAAGCCACGGCAGGCCTCCCTGAGTCAAGTCAAGAAACTGCTGCCCTGCCAGAACCTAACCAGGTCCCCTCTGACCTTCCCAAATCACTTTATATCTCAGCTGACCACCAAGAACCTCATCACGTCTCAGCTGATCCCCTAGAGCCTCATCATGTATCTACTGACCCAAGCCACGCAGGGCCCACGCTCCCAAGCCACGCAGGGCCCACGCTCCCAAGCCACGCAGGGCCCACGCTCCCAAGCCACAAGTCCATAGCATCCACACCCTCAAGGTCAACAGACACCCCACTATCTACTGTGCTGCCTGTAATGGCTGTCGCCATTTTCAGTGTGTGGGCTGCACACTGTGCTCTAGAGGCCTCATCTGTCCACGAATCTGCTCCAGAAGCCTCGTCTGTCCACGAGTCTGCTCCAGAGGCCTTGTCTGTCCACGAATCTGCTCCAGAGGCCTCGTCTATCCACGAGTCTGCTCCAAAGGCCTTGCCTGACTACGAGTCTGCCCCAGAGGCCTCATCTGACCACAAGCCTGCTCCTGAGCACTCGTTTGTCCATGAGTTCGCGCCTATACCTCCTGAGGTGTCAGCATACGCTGTAGAACCTCCTAAGGAGGTGGCGCCCATTAATGAACTCACTGCCACGTCTGACCATGAATCCACGCCGATGCCTCCAGAGGTGTCAGCTTATGCTGTAGATCCTCCAAAGGAGGTGGCATCCACTCTTGAACTCACTGCCATGTCTGACCATAAGTCTGCGCCAATGCCCCCGGAGGTGGTGGCTCTGGCTGCAGAACCTCCTATGGGGGCGGCGTCCTCCTATGAACCCTCTTCCTGTCATGTCACGGTCAAGAAGGCCTATCATGAAAACTCTGCCCACCATGTCACGATCAAGAAGGCCAGAAATGAGCTCTCTGCCTGTCATACCATGGCCAAGGAAATTGTCCGTGAACACACTGCTCTGCTGTGGATGTCACTAGCTCCACTGTGGATATCTCTGCTCCTGTCTGCTCTGCCTGCTCTGCCTGCTCTGCCTGCCTCGCCATGGCTTCCTGTTCTGCCTGCTCTGCCTACCTCGCCATGGCTTCCTGTTCTGCCTGCTCTGCCTGCCCCGCCATGGCTGCCTGCTCTGCCTGCCCCGCCATGGCTGCCTGCTCTGCCTGCTCCGCCATGGCTGCCTGCTCTGCCTGCCCCGCCATGGCTACCGGCTCTCCCTGCTCTCCCTGCTCCAGTGTTCCACTGTCTGCCATTGCTCCACGGCCCAGGCCCTCCAGTGTTCCACTGTCTGCCATTGCTCCACGGCCCAGGTCCTCCAAGGATCCACTGTCTGCCACTGATCCACAGTCCAGGTCCTCCAGTGCTTCACTGTCTGCCACTGCTCCATGGCCCAGGTCCTCCAGTGCTTCACTGTCTGCCTCTGCTCCATAGTCCAGGTCCTCCAGTACTTCACTGTCTGTCCCTGCTCCACGATCCAGGCCCACTTCCTCTACATGGACCTGGCCCTCCGTCCCACCCCCTGTTTTGCCTCTGTTCCCCCACCCTCCTGGACTGTTGTTGTCTGAGCGCCAGGAGTCGCTCCTAAGGTCCGGCCAAACACATATTTGCTCATGTGAGGATGTTTTTACGCGTGTTAAGTACAAAGCCTGGTTTACTAATAAATAATAGTTTAGCATTTAAATACATCGCCAATATGAACACATTTAATTGGATTCATGCCGTATGAGAGAGGTAGGCTGCGTGAGAACAACGCTTTTGCTTCCAGTTTCAGTTCCTAATTCGTTTTGGCTTGTTTAGCAACTTACATATTTCATTCTTGTTTTGTTCCGAAAACCGTTCAAAATAGCCTATAGGCTAAGTATTGTGTTTATTGTTTGTACATTATAACATTTCACTTTATTTATAAATGTAATAATTTTGTGCTTATCTGTGTTTAACAAACTACAAGTAACGTTAATGTAGACTTACATGGTAGCCTATCTAAACATGATTTTATAATTTTATGGTATATAGACCTACCTCATTACCCTCCACTGGATGCATAAAGAGCAGCAATAAACTATATTTTATAATGCCTAGTCATACTTCTGTGGATATTTTGGTAAAAGTAACTCAAAGTAACTTAAAAGTAGTGTAATGTATTACAATACAGAGGCAGTAATATTGTAATGTAACTAATTACTTTTAAAAGACAGTAACTATTAATATATAATGTATTACATTTTGGAAGTAACTTCCCCAACACTGCTGAAGATACTGCAGTGAATTGATGTGTCCGCCAACTTAAAGTTCTTTTTTTTTTTTTTTTTTTGAATCAGTGATATTCAATTGTCAGATTTTGCTTTACATTTAAGTAATTTTTATAAGGAATAGAATATATTTCCGTTTAGTGATTTAAATTGTTTAGGTCATTTCTAGAATAACTGATTAATCAACTGAATGTGACATTTTCATTCTGGTTCTAGACTTTCAGACTGCAGTATCACTGAAGAAGGTTATAAAGCTCTGGCTTCAGCTCTGAGATCAAACCCTTCACACCTGATAGAGCTGGATCTCACAGGAAATGATCCTGGACAATCAGGAGTGAAGGAACTCAATGATTTACTACAGGATCCAAACTGTCAACTCAAGACACTGAGGTGAGATGTGATGAAATGTTAAATAAATATATGATGTTTTTTTTTTTTTTTTTTTTTTTCCCAGCTATGCAATAGTCTGGACAATTTGTTACATCAGAATGATCATATCAGATGCTGCAGGTTTTGTTGTACTGATGATCAAAGTCATCTTTATTGTCAATTCTGTAGACCACATGTACAAAACAAAAATACAGAGAATTGAAATTGCGTTACTCTCAGACCCCTGGTGCATACAGATAACTCTAAAAACTAACAGTAGAATGTAAAATACAGACAAATACAGATTAAATATAATATAAAATACAACTATACAAATTAAGACATGCAAAAAAGATAAAGTAGCACAAGGCACATGGCAGATAGAGTCTCTACAGCAGGTCTGTGAGTCTCCAGATGATGAAAAACATTCAGTTTCACAAGCCAGTTTTCTCTGTGCTGACGTTTCTCACTCCTTCTGAAAGATCTTGAGGCTTTTAATTGCACACTCTGTATTTGTAAACTGAAAATCATGATCTAGTGAGGTTTTGCTCTTCTGCTCTGTGGGACGTTTCTGTTCTCCTGAGTTTGCTTTAGGACTGAGTGTCACTCTAGTTTCTTTCAGATAACTGTGACTGTTAGACTTTGTTTTCAAATATCTATGTGTTCAAATGTTCAAAGAAAAGTTTTGCAATTACTAAAGCTCGTTTTTAGAATAATAAAGAGCTTTTTAAATTTTATCATTTTTGTAATGCAATTGACCTTTAAATGAAAGCTGAATTGAATCTTGCTTCATCTTCTCTTCTGCAGGTTTTTGGGTCCTGCTGCAGATGAAGCCTGTCAGTTTGTGACTGGAATTGTGGGTAAAAACCCGTTATTCCTGAGAGAACTGAATCTGAGTGAACATGAACTTGGAGACACACGAGTGAATCAGATCGCTGCTCTACTGCAGGATAAACACTGTCAACTCAACACACTGATGTGAGTATTGTTAGTTTATTTTAACTCTTACATTACTTTTAATAGTACTGTTATTATAGTTTATAATATTTCCTCATTTGTTTGAGTCAGAGCAGTTTTTTCTAAGCATCACAAAAAGCCACTATAATGTGAAGTATTAAAACTAAACAGGCAATGAAAAATGGCATCAAGCTTTAAATGAGGGACTCGTATCGGGTATTAGTTCTGATACTACTATTCCTTGCCGGATTGGGTATATTGGTCAGGCAGGGCTGATATAAATCTGATATTGTGTTACTGTTCTGTGTTACTGTTAAGCCACACAAAAGACATAAAGGCACTAAAAGCACAAAGTTTTTGAGCACAATATAATCTGAAGGTATTCGATAGCTTAATGTGAGGTACAGATGAATATTTAAGTCCTCACTTTAAAGTTCATTTAATTCTTTTCTCTGCTGCGTCTGTCAGTCTACATATATATATATATATATATATATATATATATATATTCATTTTGTTCATTTAATTTTTATTTTTAATGGAGCAGTCTGTATTTAGTAGATTTTAAAAGAATGATTATTATTAGTTCCACACACAGAGATTTGGAAATTCTACATTGATTTAAAAGAGGAAAAACTACACTGTCACAGTTTAATTCTGTGTAAATTAAAGATAAGTCGTAAACTCATAAAAACATATGACTCCTTAATGTAATCATGTTTACTGATTGCTGGTATACAAGGTGTCGCTGGTGTGTGTTTCTGTGTGTGTGTGTGTGTGTGTGTGCATACTTGTTCTTGCTACATTGTCCCCAAAAGGACAGTAAAACCTTACATTTTTGACATTGTGGAGACCAGCCTGCCATTTTATCACTGAGGTGATATGTAAATTAATTTTGACAGACATCCATATGAGAAAAAATTACCGTACAAATAGGGCTATACACTAAATTGTAAAAACTGACTAAGGGCATTTTAAGAATCAAAGTAAATGAATAAAGCACTAAAGTAAATGATCTGCCATTTCAAAATTTGTGTGAATGTTCAGTTTAAGGTAATACATTTATTCCTTAAATAAAAATGTGTAAAGTATAATAATTTTATAAGCAAATTGTCTGTTGTTGACTTGTAATTGTTTAGTCTACAGTATGTTTGAACATTAATCTGTGAGACTAAAGTGATTTATGACAATAGTAGACAATAGTAAACAATTTAATTTGTTAACATTAGTTATTAATTAAAAAAATAATACATTTGCATTAATATTAATGAAAAATGATAAAATAAATTAATAAAAGCATATCTGTTAATATTAGTTTATATAATTATTCATTGTTCATGTCAGTTCACAGTGTATTTAATTAACAGAAAACTTGAATTTAAAACCGTATTAGTAAATGTTAAAACTTACATTAAGGTTATTAAATGCTGCACTAGTTGTTAACTAATGTAGTTAATGTTATCAAGTAAAACCTCATAACTTGGATAAATAGCTCACTTTATCCTCTTAATGGGTAATTTTGCTGATTTTCAACCTCTGCTTGTGTAGAAACGTGTGTAGTTTGTAGTATATTTAAATGAACAATGTGTAGTCTTTCTCCATGTTACCTGCACCCAGATATCACCATTTATTTGTCAGAAAAAGTCTGCTGGAAGATGCAAAACACATTAGAAATTCATTGTTCATTAATTCATTGTTCTTTCTGTTTTCAGTCTGTGTAGATGCAGAATTACAGAGAAACAGTGTCTCATCCTGACTTCAGCTCTGAAATCAAACCCATCCCACCTGAGAGAACTGAACCTGAGAGGGAATAAACTAGGAGACTCTGGAGTGAAAAACCTCAGTGATCTACTGATGAACACACAGTGCAAGCTGGAGAAACTAGAGTTAGTATCATTATACTATACAGCAGTTAAAAGTGATATTAGTGATACAGTGATATTAAAGTTTGCTGTTTAAAGACAACTGGACCCAAGTTACATTGTTTATACTGTAGCATTGCATATTTCAGCCATGTGTCATAAATATAATAACTAATAAATAATTAGGTTTAATGTATTTGAAAATTTGTAGTGATCATCTACATGTTGTTCTGCAGAAATATCATCTGCTACTACAAAAGACAAAAGAATAAACAGACAAGAAATACTAATATTAAAACTAATAAGAATAAACAACAGTTTCCAGCACACAGAACTAGTGACACAGTTACAAACAGATTATGGGAACTACAGAGTATATGACAGACTATATGTCTACTGTTGTATGTTTTATAATGTAAGACTGTAACTCGCCACATGTGAAACTGATGATACTTTTATGAACAGAGCTCATGTCACAAACACAACACATCACATCATCGTAACTCCTGTATTCACAGCAAACAAACAATGAGAGAGTGAAGATGGGCCTTACATTCTTAAAGAGCAGACACTTTTAGACTGCAGCATGTTACAATCAACAAATCATATTGCATTTCTGCATCATTTATCACAATGATCTACAGCTACTGTAGCTCTTCAGTAAGATGATAATCCTAGATCTACATTTACATTTATTCATACAGCAGATGATTTTATCCAAACAAACTTACAATTTAGGAATACAAGAAGCAATTCATTATAAAGAGGGGGAAAAAAACACAGGAAGTGGTCATAATACAAAGTTTCAGACATCAGTCAAATTAGTAAGAGCTAGAACAGGGAGAATTAAGGAAAAGTGAATTCACGAAATCAAGTTGTTTTTTTTTTTTTTTAATGATCATTTTCTTTTCTCTTTCTGTCTTCAGTCTGTTTTATTGCAGTGGTAAAGTGAAACAGTGTCTCATCCTGACTTCAGCTCTGAAATCAAACCCATCACACCTGAGAGAACTGAACCTGAGCTGGAATGAACTAGGAGACTCTGGAGTGAAAAACCTCAGTGATCTACTGATGAACCCACAATGCAAGTTGGACAAACTACAGTCAGTATCATTATACTGTACAGCAGTGACAATGACATGAAAGTTTACTGTTTAGATTATTTTAAGACAACAGACTCAAGTCACATCATTCATAGTGCTGCATCTTCTGTTTTTCTCCATCTTTAGAAAATTCACCAATACTATTAGTTAATGGGTTTGTATGTGTATTAGAAAGACTGATGTGCAGTGGTGTTTTAAAATGAGGAGGCAATTATATACACTGTGAGTTCAGATGCAAAAGGCTCTAAGTGCCTTTTGAAATTTTCTTCTAAAATGAGCATTTTTATCAAACTCCTATGTATAGGTTTACTAATTTCACTTTAATAGCAATGAATAGGTCCTTGTCATTGCCATCAAGGTGAAATAACTGAATTATATATAACTGAAATATACATATACACATACATATATACATTTAGCAGACGCTTTTATCCAAAGCAATTTACAAAAGAGGACAATGGAAGCAATCAAAATCAACAAAAGAGCAATAACATGCAAGTGCTATGACAAGTTTCAGTTAACCCAACACAGTACACATAGCAAATGTTTTTTTTTTTTTTTTTTTAATTATCTAATAAATAAAAAGAAAACAGCAGAGAACAGAGAAGCTAGTGTAAGTGAGTATATATATATATATATATATATATATATATATATTGTAACGAGTCGGCTGCCTCCCCCCTAACTATCAGCTTCACCCCATCGGTAATCGCCGCCCTTCACCAGGCTCCCGACGGGAGTGGGCGTGTGGGAGGAGGAGGGGCGCTGAAACATCCAGGTCTGGCGGCGTGTGATGAGGCACACCTGATGTGAATGAAGCCTCATCACCGCCGCTGTTAAAATGCCGAGCGCACCTCTCCTCAGGAGACCGGTCTCTTCCCCGTGCATGCACGCTGGTGTCCTCGTGGGTCCAGGAAGGGGTGAAGAGGGAACCAGCGCCGCCGTAGGACGAGCTGCCGGACCCCGCGGGTCCGGATGAGGACCGCACCCGTGACGGCTGACGGGCCTGGTTGCCGGGCCGTTTTATCCCCCAGAAGTGCCGCACAGGGGGAGGAGGACGATGCCGCTAGAGAAGCCGCCGCCCCTCGCACCCCGGACCTGAGCGGGGAGCGCGTGCAGCCGCCGGACTCCGCCCCTTACCTGGACCCTTCCCTTCAGAACACTACCCCTCCTTCACGGAACCCCGTCACGTCGAGGACACCAGATCCCCCTGTTTATTTTGGACACTTTTATTTCCCCTTTTGGACACTTTCTGTTTATTGTTTAATAAAAGCCTCTCCGAGGCCTGACGTCACGCCCACTGTGTCTGTCGCTTGCTCCGCACCCATGACAATATATATATATACACACACACACACACACACACACAGGTGCATCTCACTGAGCAACAGTCTAGTTTATTTTTTTCCTTAGCCCAGGTAAGATGCATCTGATGTTGTTTCTGTTTTAAAAGCTTGGTAGCCCTTTTCCTGAAGATGTCTGAGCGTGATGACTCTTGATGCACTGACTCTGGCGGCTTCATTCCACTCCTTGTGAAGCTCTCTCAAGTGTTTGAATTGACTTTGCTTGATCATTTTCTCAAGCATGCGGTCATCCCTGTTGCTTATGCACCTTTTCCTACCCAATTTCTTCCTTCCAGTCAACTTTGCATTTAATATGCTTTGATACAGCACTATGTAAACAGCCACCTCTTTCAGTAATGACCTTCTGTGACTTACCTTTTGTGGAGGGTGTCAATGATTGTCTTCTGGACTAATACCAAGTCAGCAATCTTCCCCATTAGTCTGGTTTCAAAGTACAAGAGATACCTGGAATTTATACTTTAGGGATGGCCATTTTCGTCTTTAGGAAAAGGCTGCAAAGCCACTTCTAAAACAGAATAAAAGTCAGAAGCATCTTGCCTGGGCTAAGGAGAAAATGAACGGGACTGTTGCTCAGTGGTCCAAAGTTCTATTTTCAGATAAAAATAAATTTTGTATGTCATGTTGAAATCATGGAGGAAGACTGGAGAGGAACAGAATCCAAGCTGCTTGAAGTCCAGTGTGAAGTTTCTGAAGTCAGTGATGATTTGGGGTGTTGTGATATCTGCTGGAGTTGGTCCACTGTGTTTTATCAAGTCCAAAGTCAATGTACCCGTCTATCAGGAGATTTTGGAGCACTTTATGCTTCCATCTACTGACAAGCTTTATGGAGATACTGATTTCCTTTTTTAGCAGGACGTTAGCACCTGCCCACAGTGCCAGAACCACTTCCAAGTGGTTTGCTGACAATGATATTACTGTGCTTGATTGGCCAGCCAACATGTCTGACCTGAACCCCACTGAGAATCTATGGGATATTTTCAAGAGAAAGATACAGTTGATAACTCTACAGAAACAGTTGATCCAATAATATACCAATGTGCTGAAGGCTCAGTAGTGCCTCAGCAGTGCCACAGGCTGATCACTTCAATGCCACACCTCACTGATGCTGTCATTTGTGCTAGGAGCAAGTGTTGAGTGCATAAATGAACACACTATAAAGAACTTGAACCTTTCTGTTTTACAAATTCATTTTTTGATTGATCTTAGGAAATATTCTAATATTTTGAGATACTGGATTTTTGACTTTCATGAGCTGTAAGCTCTAATCATCAAAATTAAAACAAAACAATTTTAGAATTTTTTTAATTAGCATGTGATAAATCTAGAATATATGAAAGTTTTAGATTTTGAAAGAAGTTACAAACTAAAAATTAACCTTTTTCAGGGTATTCAGTTTTTTTTAGATCCACCTGTGTATATCCAAATCAACAAGCTAATAAAAGTAAGCAATTATGTTTCAAACATCAAGCCTCTCTTGAGTCTTGGAGATTTAGTCTGTCTCAGTTTGTTCTGTTTCTTCATGTCATTCCAGATGAACTGGATGATGATGAGATCAGATCTCTGTGTGGAGCACTGGCTGTTGTCAGACTCCTTCTGCAAACAAAAATCCTACTAGATAATTACATTAATGGCAAAATGAATGTTTGGAAATGTAAACTGATATTTCCTACTGAAACACTACAGCAAAGATAGAAATAACTGACAATAAACCATTTTTCAGCTTGTGAAAATACTAGTGGTATACGACTTTGCACAGTACTGTTCAGTCTCTTTTGACCATGAAGAGCACAAGTGTACCTCCCAAATGAGGAGCATCAGAAGATGAAAGCTTAAAAGTGACTGTAGGCTGAAAGTACTACAGTGAACTGATGATATTCAGTTGACAGATTTTTGCTTTACAACTAAGTACAAATAAAATATAATACTATTTAGGGATTTAAATTGTTTAGGTAATTTCTAGAAGAACTGATAATTCATTTGAATGTGACATTTTCATTCTGGTTCTAGACTTTCAAACTGCAGTATCACTGAAGAAGGTTATAAAGCTCTGACTTCAGCTCTGAGATCAAACCCTTCACACCTGACAGAGCTGGATCTCACAGGAAATGATCCTGGACAATCAGGAGTGAAGGAGCTCAATGATTTACTACAGGATCCAAACTGTCAACTCAAGACATTGAGGTGAGATGTGATGAAATAATGTTAAATAAATATATGATGTGAATTTTTTTTTTTTTTTCCAGCTATGCAATAATCTGGACAATTTGTTGCATCAGAGTGATCATATCAGATGCTGCAGGTTTTGTTGTACTGATGATCTAAGTCAAAGTCTGCTTTATTGTCAGTTTTGTACACCACATGTGTAGGAGCCTTTTGTTCATCCCATTTAATGGTTTATATTGTTGATCATTTTTTAATCTTTCATTTTGGAGATGTGCCCCCTCTGCAGGATTGTAGAAGCATAAAGGCCTTGGTGTGGCTTACTGGAGTGTGGCCTGCTGGGAGCACATGGTCTTTAGACCTTACCTTCTGTTTGTTTAGCAGCCACGATTGTTTGATTTCATTAAATTTGTATTACTTTTCTTAACTTTGTTTTTTTTTTTTTTTATTTTGTGTAGTCAAGCTTACAGTAAACAAAAGGAAATGTACACACAACTTTGTGTTCCATGGAATAACAAACACAGTAAGCATCTAACCCCTCAGCAGACCCAAGCTGTCACCAATGTGATTAACCCTGTAAGACCCAAATATAGAAAAAAATTGAGCAAAAATTTTTTTGACCCCTCAGATATTGTTTTAGGAGGCCTCTGATGTAGGAATAAAAGATTTTTCAAATTTTTACTTTTTAGTAAGTTTTTAGGGAAATGTTGTAATATTGCAACGTTGGGCCTAGTTGTGAGCAGAATTTCTGTATTTGTACTCACTTTGCCTGAACAGGTATACATAACATTTAAGCATTCATTTGCAGGGTTGTTCACTTATTTAGCCCCATAGCAGTATATATCATAAGTAATAATCACACAACAATCATATTTTTTTTATGAATAAGCATTTATTAATAAAAAATATTTGGAAAAAAATATTTGGTCACATCCAGTGTAGTTTGAATGAAGTCTGTGTTTACTTGCAGTGATAGTCCCTAAGACAGTTCTTTTCATCTGAGAAGCACAGGCGAACATTGCACTTGCTACACAGTGTGTTTGTGTATCCATTATTGCAGTGTCTGCAGCGTCCTCTCTTTGTCTTTACTGGGAAATGTGCAATCATGTCTTTTGCGTACATCCAGTGGGGGGTGGTCCGATGACCTCTTGGCTTGGGGACTCTCATCTGATGAGGATGGTCTCTTCTGAGGATCCAAAGGGCTCCCTGATGTCACCGTCTTCCCTGAAGATGGTCGCCCTCTCTTGGGTGATGTGTTGTGTGCATTCACCAGGATGAGAGAGGATGCAAGTTGTGCCTGAAACCGTCTCCTGTTCAGTATCTCTTTCTTAGTCATCTTCAGAGCTTTACAGTCCCGCTAGTAAAGGAGCCAGCTGTTAATTACAGCAAGGATGATGGTGTGCCAGAAGATGTAAATGTACCAGCGGTGAGATTTCATGGGGAACTTGTACTTGGCAGCAAATGAGTCCAACAAATCCACACCCCCCATGTGTTTGTTGTAGGTACCAACAATGTAAGGCCTCTCAACATCAATGATGGTTTTAGTGGCTTTGTCCCAGCATTGAATTTTCTGCACAGGTTCAGGTCCAGCAAAGGATGACACAAGTGTGACCGCTCTGTTGTCATACCATTTGACAGCGCAGATGTTGTGGTTCCCCTCCACTTGGACATCAAAGCTTCCTCTCCCCTTTTTCTTCAAGCTCTTCTCATCTTCAAGGTTGCAGTCGGGTAGACGTACCTGCCTTGCTGTTCCCACATAATGGATTCCACGCTCAAGGAGCTTGACTACCAGTGGCACACAGGTGAAGTAGTTGTCTGCGTAGATCTTGTAGTTTTGACCCTCTGGAAGTGTGGAGGCGAGCTTCATCACAACATCACCTGACAGTCCAAGTTCAGATTTGTCGTATTCCATCTACACTCCCTTGGTACACATCAAAATCACAGAGCATGCCAGAGATTCCAGTTCTCACCCACAGTTTGAACCCCCATGGGTGTGGCTTGCCACGCATATATTGTTTGATGTTACTGAATCTCCCCTTGAAAGGAATCATCATTTCATCCACAGAGTTGTGTTCTTCAGGTACCACCTGCAGGCATCTCTCCCTAAATGAATTTAGCCATGGTCTGAGTTTCCAGAGTTTGTCCTTCTTTTCCATCTCTGACACAGTTAAATTGTTTATAAAGTGTAATGAAGTCAACAGAGATTGGAATCTGTTCCGGGACATCACATCAGAAGCAGGGGTGTACCGTGTGTCTGTCTCCCAATACATACGGACTCCAGACATTTGCATTAGGCCCATCTTCAGGTACATACCAAGCATCTTCTCAATTTCCTTATTATTGGTGTTTACAGATGTTCCATTTTTTTGCAAGCTGTACTCATTTGTGTTTCTTGTCAGAGTCTCAATCATATCTTCTGTCACAAACTTTTGGAAGTACTCCAGTGGGGTGAGGAGGGAAGTGGCATCATTGGTGATTTCTGAACCAGAAAAATCAGTATTGGGACTGATAAACTCCTTTTTCAACCAGCGAAACCTGTCACGGGGCACAGTGTGTTTTTTTTGGTTGGGGCTTGATGTCCACATCATCATTGGCTGGGCAGTCAATGGGTTGCTGGTTTTCTTTGTCCATTTCACCTACATCTTCATTCTCTGAGTCACTTGCATCAGTGTCATCCGAGTCCATTTCAAAATCGCTCTCTCCATTTTGGACTGCAGCAATCACATCCTGCACACTGAATAGATGACCTTTCTGCACTGGTGGCATTCTGAAACTGAAAAAGTTTGGAAAAATTTAATTAAATATGTGAATAACACATATAGGTCTTATATTGTAGCAGATAAACAAAGAATAGACAGGGTAGTAGACCATGTATCAAGGGTAGAGATCTAAGTATTATCCATCAAAGTATTACTATTTTAATGCAAATGCTAATCAAAATTCCACTACATTCAAACAATACTGTCTGATGGGCCTATTATGCTCTCTACTTATCATACTAAAAGGGACACATGCATCCCCCCAGAGCACTAACAGGTTCACATTCAAGACCATTCACACCTGTCCCTAAACAATGCAACAGGCTACCACTCTGACCCAACGCTGTAGAATTACAACATAGACATAATAAGCTCTAAATCAAATTTGATTAATGTTTTCTAAAATAACTAAATATGTACATGTTCTAGACATTGTAATAAACACACAAAAAAATATTTAAGGAATTTTACTTACTTAAATCTTGACAAATCCAGTCATGCAAAAAAAGGAGATCAGCTCAATGCGAAGTTTGCAGGTAGAGTAAGTTCATGGCAAGATGACCAGACCTATAAACACTTTTTGTTATCCAATAGCGTCGTGAGGACAAACAATAGGACCCATTAAATATGTAAATGTGGTTTTGAGAAAAAAAAAAACATTTGCTGGCCTTTTTTTAGAACTGTTAAATGTGATGTTGTAATTCTGCAACAGTGGGCTTTACAGGGTTAAGGATAGCCACAACAACACCCTAAAAACCTGCTCTGGAAACACTTGGAGTGGATTATTTTTTGGATTACTTTGGATTGAGCATTGAAGACCAGGCCAGAGCATGCTTTGAGTTTTGGTATGTAGAGTTTTAACTAAGCAATCATTATTTTGGATTCAAGTAGTTTAAAAGAATTTGAAAAGGATGTTTACATACCTTGGAAGCTCTAAAAGGACATTTTTGGGAATTTTTTGGAAGAATTTGAATTTGTGAAACAAAGGACATGTGCTTGAAGATTTTCTTGGATTGCAAATATGTTTGAGACTGCTAATAAAGAAGCTATGGAACAACATGATGTGGGTGGTGAAGACTCTGTACAAAACATGGATGAAATTGATCTGATGTGGACAAATTGAAAAGCAAGATTAGCGCAGCTAACACGCAGATCAAACATCATCAGAGAATTGTTGGACGATATGATGAACACCGATGAAGCAAGACAAAGTTTGGTGAAATATAAAGAATTATTGGAAGAATTTAAGGATGCACACAAGTCTTTTCAGTGTATGTTGAAAAAGGAAGAACGTAAACAAGGTAGTGATGAGTGGTATCAACCAAAGATGAAGTTCAGTGTAAATTCTTGTAAGTTCTTTCTGTGTAAATTCTTGGTTATCAAAGGCCACAAAAAACAAAGGAAATTGATGATGTTGCACCTGCTGACAATGTTTCTTTAGTGTCTCATAGATCAAAAGGGAGTTTACGAAGTTTACATTCATCTGCCCTAAAAGTGGCAGAAGCAGAACAAGCAGCTCTGAAGGTATGGTACGCTGCACTAAAGCAGAAGCATGCCTTAGAAGAAAAGGAGGAAATGCTCAGCCGGCAAATGGAACAAATAAGGAAGCAAAAGGAAACATTGGTGGCTGCTTCTGCTAAAGTCAGTGTTTTAAAAGAAGGGGATTCACAGATAAGAGGAACAGAAAAGTTCAAAGTGAACATCCAAGGTGTGCATCCTGAAGAACCCCTTTCCTCAAAGAATACAGGTACTCTGAAATCAAGGATAGTTCTTCAAAAGGATGACAAGGCTGGTTCAGACATCGTAGATCACATCCATCCACTAAAATAAAAACCTACCCAGCTTTTTCAAAATGACTTAAGTATGATCCTGCATATAATACTGACCAGACATTTGAATCCGAAATTGAGTCTCAAACCTCAAGCTCACAGGTCAAGGAAAAAATGCCCAACGCCTCAAGTTGCCCCAACATCAATGCAAGATTCAACACTGCATAGCATTCTACAAAAGGGGGCAGCCGTGGCCTAATGGTTAGGGAGTCGGGCTTGTAATCGAAAGGTTGTGGGTTTGAGTCCCAGGTCTGGCAGGGGTTGAAGGTGGAGGGAGTGAATAACCAGCACTCTCTCCACCCTGAGTCCCTTGAACAAGGCACCGATCCCCCCGGGCGCCGCAGCGATAGCAATATGGCTGCCCACTGCTCCGTGTGTGTGTGTGTGTGTGTGTGTGTGTACATGGATGGGTTAAATGCAGAGCACAAATTCTGAGTATGGGTCACCATACTTGGCCACACATCATGTCCTTTCCTTTTTAAAAGCAAAACAATATTACATCCTCTCTCATCAGGCAAACACTTATGCCCTCTTTGCCTTCAAAAGAAGTGAAAGTCTTTGATGGCGATCCCAAGGAATTCAGAGTGTTTATGAAATGTTTTGAACATGTTATTGAATGCAAGGTTGACAATGCCCAAGACAGATTAATTTTCTAGAACAATACAGAAGGGGGAAACCAAAGGAATTGGTGAAAACTTGTCTTCACATGGACTCTGCAAGAGGGTATCTAAGAGCCAAAGCCCTTCTCAAAGAACTTTTTGGCAGTGAGTTTAAGATCTCAGATGCTTACATTGATAAGGCCTTGTCATGGCGAGCTATTAAAGCAGAAGATCCAAAGGCTCTGTAATCATTTGGACTGTACCTCAGAGGATGCTGTAATGTTATGGAGGAGATAGCATTCATGGAAGAGTTGGATCTTGCTTCCAATCTAAAAGCTTAGAGAAAGATGGCAAACAAAGGTCTCTGAACTTCAAGATGGAGCAAACTACAGAGTCAGATTTCATGACTTGGTCAAGTTCACTGAAAGGCAAATCAAAATATAAACAAACCCTGTGTTTGGTAATATCCAAGAGCTAGTCGAAACGTAGCAGAGCCAAAGTCTAAAGTTAAGACTTTCAAACCTAAATTTTCTATCAGTAGTTTTGCTACCACTGTGGACAGTGCAACAAAGTCTGCTGAAAACTTGCAGTACAAAATTCTCAATCCTACAGTGCCATCCGTCGGATGATTGTTCTCAGTTTAAAAAGAAAATGCATAAAGACAAAATCCAGTTCATAAAAGAAAAAGGAATATGTTTTGGATGTCCTGTTCAAGGTCACATGAGTAAAACATGCACAAAGTGTGAAACCTGTAAAATCTGCAATCAAAAACATCCCACAGTGCTTCACATTGAAAATTAGATAAAGGAATAGGAACTAAAGAACAACCTCTTGAAGCCAATCAGACAATTTCTTCCAACGCTTGTGGTCATATTGGGGCCAGTAAAAGTGAAGATGTACTAGCAAGAGAAGACTATGGTTAGTTGTGATATCTGATTTGGAAGTGAGTGCATTACATGAGAACAATTTTATTACCCTTCCAGATGTGTAAACATGAGCTTCCATGCCTGTCAACAAAACCAACATTCCAACCCAAAGGGAATTATCGAGATGGCCATATCTAAAAGGGGTGTCTCTTCCCTCAATCAATTCAGATGTTGGCCTTTTAATTGGCACCAGTGCCTCCAAGATCCTGGAGCCCTGGGAAATTATCAACAGTCACAATGGTGGGTCATACGCTGTGAGAACATTGCTTGGGTGGGTAGTCAGTGGCCCACTAAGGGGAACAGGCAGTGGAAGTGATGCCAGTGCTTCAGTTCAAGTCAACCGAACATCATTTGTGAGTCTGCATGATTTATGATATTGTAGTATAATGCTGAGTTCAGTAAGAAAGTATATGACAATGTCAAAGGAATGTCTGTGGAAGACAAGCAGTTCATGAAAATTGCAGAGGGTTCTGCTACTTGTTAATGGACATAACAACCTAAAATTACCTTTCAAGAAGAATGATGTCTCATTACCGAACAATTGACAAGTGGCTGAACAGCCTCTTGAACGTTTAAAAATGAAATTTAAGAGAAATCCTGTATTTCATTAGGAATATGCCAATTTTCTTTCTGATGCTATTAATAAAATTTTTGCAGAAATTGTGCCAAAGGAGCAGCTCAAAGGTACAAAACGCAAAGTTTGGTATATCCCTCATCATAGACTCACAGGAGTGTTGATGAGATTTAGTCAGGAGCCATTTGGGATAATGGGTGACATTGAAGCAATGTTTCACCAGGTAAAGGTGGAAAAAAAAGCATGTTGACTTCCTATGTTTTATCTGGTGGCTGGGAGGTGACGTGAGTCTTACTCCCTTAGAGGATCACATGACAGTACCTATCTTTGGAGCCGTATCTTCACCTAGCTGTGCAAGTTATGCTCTCAGAAAAACAGCTGAGGACAACAAACAGTATTATAGGCCTGAAGTGATTAACACAATCTTGTCTAATTTCTATGTGGATGGCTGTTTGAAGTCAGCAGTCAGTGAGGAAGAAGCAGTCTTACGTATCCAAGACTTAACATCCACTTGCGGAAAAGGAGGATTTCATCTTTCCAAATGGTAAGCAACAGTCAGTTGGTGCTATCTAGCATTCCAGCGAGCACTGGGAGTATACTGGTGTATGGAAAGTGACAATTTTACATTCAATGTCACAATCCAACCACAAACACATACCAGACGAGGAATATTGTCCACCGTAAGTTCAATTTATGACCCTCTTGGGTTTCTTGCTCCTTTCACACTGCCTGCTAAGCTGCTGTTACAAAACTTTGTGAGCTTAAATGGTAAGTGGGCTAAGTGGAAAGATGATCTTGAACAAATAACCAGTTTCCAAGTAAGCAGGTGTGTGAAACCCAAAAACGTTGGCTTGCATACAGAAGCAACTTCACCACTTTGCTGATGCAAGTGAACAAGAGTATGGAACTGTGAGTTATCTGAGGCTCGTCAACGAGCAAAATGCAGTGCATGTTACCCTCCTGATGGGGAAATCACGAGTAGCCCATCTGAAAAGGATGACAATTCCCAGAATGGAGCTTGCTGCAGCTGTCCTGGCTACTAAGGCAGACAAAGTAATTAAATCTGAGCTGCAACTGAATTCTCCGGCACATACATGAGAAAATGGGACATGCAGGAAGAAATCACATGCTCTCAGAACTTCATAAAAGGTTTTGGATCATCAATGCCAATTCTGCAGCATTTAAAATTACAACCAATTGCATTGTGTACCGAAGAAACAGAGCCAAAATAGGACAACAAAAATGGCTGATTTACCACAAGAAAGATTAGTTGCTGATTTACCCCCTTTCAGTAATGTGGGTGTAGATTATCTTGGGCCCATAGAAATTAAAAGAGGTCGAACCACAATGAAATGTTTTGGAGTATTATTTACACATATGACCAGCAGAGGTGTTCCTATTGAAGTTGCTCATTCGCTTGACACAGACTCTTGTATTCAGGCCATTAGGCATTTTATTTGTAGAAGACGCCAAGTAAAACATGTAAGGTCTGACAATGGCACAAATTTTGTGGGTGCAGAAAAGGAACTAAGGGAGGCCCTTGCTGCTCTCAAAGTTACATTCAAAAGACTTTACGTCATCGTGGAGTAGAATGGAGTTTCAACTCCCCTGGAGCATCTCACCGAGGAGGTGTGTGTGCGTCAGATCAGGTCTACTAGACAAGTACTTCTCTCTGTCTTAAAACAACAAGATTTGACTGAAGAAGGATTGCATACTGTATTATGTGAAATAGAGGCTATTTTATATAGTTGTGCAATATTTACAGTATCTGAGGACCCTCAAGATCTTGAGCCTCTCACTCCAAACCACATTCTGCTCTTGAAATCTGATCCCATCTTTCCTCCTTAATTATTTCGCAAAACAGACCTGCATGCAAGTCTAGTACATAGCGGACATATGTTGGAAACGGTGGATTCATGAATACTTGCCTCTTATGCAAGAAAAACAAAAATGGAACAAAACAAGGAAAAACTTTGTGATCGGTGATATAGTATTGATGGTAGATTCTGCTGCCCCTTGTGGCTCTTGGATTCTTGGTCGAATTGAAGAGGTCATTCCTGACAGATATGGACTTGTAAGAACTGTCAAAGAAAGGACCCAAACTAACATCCTAGAAAGACCCTTAACCAAAACATGTCTTCTATTAGAAGATTAAGATTAACTCCTCCTCCATAATTACTGTTTTTTTATTATTATTATTATGCACTTAAATACATATACTGTAAATATAGCATGGCTCCTTTAATTAGGGGTTCGAGCGCGTAGCGCTGAAACCCTATTGTAATTGTTAAGATTTTTTTTATTATTATTATTATTCCGCGCTAAAACTGATCGTGCAGCCCAACCGTAAGGCCTAGAGAAAGCTGAAACTTGGTCAGAAGGTAGTATCCTCCCTCGCTACTCAGCGCCAAAGAACCGTCCCAAACGGCCCAAAGGTGGCGCTACAGCGCAAAAAACGAACTTTTGTTCAGGGTGGGGGGGGGGGGGGGGGGGGGGGGGGATGTTTTGGCCCGTAGACTCGTACATATTTTTTTTTTTTGTCGTTAGACCTGCAAAAACTTTACATCGTTGTGATCCCTTGGGTCAATACCACAAAAGTGCAACTGGCGCAGATTTTATCGTACGTAGCCCCGGTTTTTTCCCAAAATGGCCGACATGTCCGAAACCTACTTTTGCGAACTAGTCCCTAGGTTTTTTTCGCCCATCGGAAACCGAACCAGTGCAGAAATGTTTCTACTGGACACTGAAATATCAATAATTATCAAAAAAAAGTTTGAAATTTTGGACTCACGGTCGAATAGGAATGCCAAACGTATCTATGCTAATGTTACAAATTCTTACAATTTGGCTATAACTTTTGAAATGAATGAGATATCTTCACCAACTCGTACACATGTCGTATAAGCCTCAATCTTTGGTCAAATAACAAAAATTGCACAGCTCTGTCACTTGGGTGGCGCTATAAGCCTGAAAAAACATGAAAATGACTATAACAATGCAATTGTTAGTCCGATCGACTTGAAAATTTGGTATGCATGTCTTTGTCCAATGGGCCATAAGGGTCTATAGACATTGGCGTATCTCAAAAACCATGGCTGCCATCGGCCAATGAATTTGAGCACCTATTAACCATGGTTACGGAGGCCGATCGGAATGAAACTCACTGGGCATGTTCGAACTCATGCCCTAAAGTCTGTACAGAATTTTTTGAAAGAAAATCGGCCACTAGTTGCGCTAACGACATCTATGGCACTGTAATCACGTGGAGTTTCACACATCCACACAATATGCATATCATTTGATAGATCTCCTCCTAATGAGCAACTTGCCTTAAGAACCATGCTGTCAATCAAACCGATCATTAAATATATTCAAAAATATGTGAAAAACCTACTTTTGCGAAACTAGCCCCAGGTTTTTTGGTCCATCTCGAAAAAACCACTGCTGTATGATGACCTTCCGCTGACTCTCTAGATTCATAATTATCAAAAAAACTGTGGAATTTTGTCTTTTGTGTAGCTATAATGGGTCATTTACAAAAGCGGTGTGGTCAAGTGCATGCAAAATCCTATATCTCAAAGAAAAAATTCAAAACTTCCAAACTTGGTGAGCACATGTGTCTTATGATCTAAACAGGCATCAAAGTTTCATGGAGATCGGACCATAGCTGGTGCTTTAACATTTACAAAAGGCTTCATAAAACACAAAATTTCTATGGTAATTGAGCCTCAAATAGTTAAAAAATGCTCATAAATTCACACATTAAACCCTAGATCACCAGATCAATATAGAACTTCTCATTCTGAACAACTTTGTCTCTAGGAGCATTGCGTCAATACAACTGTCTTAAATATTTGATATAATCATAAAACCTATTTTTGTGACTACTTCCTAATTTTGACTCAAAATCAATACATCCACTGTAGTAACTATTTTCTGGGCTCCTCTAGATAAATTATTACAAAAAAAAATGTTAAACATTTGCATTTGGGCATTGATAACCAGGGCCACTTTAATACGGATGATCATGATCCTGCTGTACCCAACAAGTACTATAAAACCCTAAAGAAAACAAAACCTCACCAAACCTATAGTAAAACCATCATCACATGGATTGTACATAAGGCATACCTTATATGGGCATCGGGCAAGTAAAGGCAATGTAACAGTTCTAAAGCTTAAAAACAATGCATCTCTCTCTAAAAACGCCCATGAAAATTGCAACTATAACCACTAGATGGCAGTAGAAACCACTAATGGGTCACTGAAATAATTAGAACAGTGCATTTTCATGTTGTGTTTTTCAATTCGTTCAATTTCCAGGCATAGACTAAATGCCTGTATATAACATTCAAAATCACATTTAGTCAAAGTCAACACTTCAGTTATACAGATACATCATATTGAGCAATAATAACAAGATAATGATTACAGTGAAACCTGAAAATGATATATAAAATCATAAAAAGACCGAAACTAAACATTTTGTCACCTACCATTTATTACACAAATCTCTTATGGTGCAACTAAAATGTGTGTGTGGTGTGTGTAGTAATTGCTTAATGAAATATCAATAAAACACAAAATTTTCTATGATAATTGGCTTTAAATTGCTAAAAAAAAAAAATAATAATAATTAATAAAAAATGCATCATTATTCACAACAAACACTAGAACTTCTTATGATATGATATGGTCTCCTCATTCTGAACAACTTTGTCCCTCTTAGGACCACTGCTGTCCAATCCAACTGTTTAATTATTTGATATTATTTATAAAAACCTATACTTTTTAACTAGTATTCAAGTTTTTGACTCAATATCAATAAATCCACTGCAGTACATGCTCTTGCCTTCTAAAAATTATTATCAAAAAATCATTGAACATTTGCATTGGCAGCGATAACACGCCACTTTAATAAGATTATCATGGATCTACTTACCCAATAGTCTATAAAACATTAAAGAAAACAAAACTTCACAAACCTAAGTAAAAATCATCATCCTATATTTTAAGACAAGCAGACATTTTATAGACATTAGGCCAAAAAGGCAATTTAACAGTTATAAAGCTTAAAAACAAAGCATTTCACTAAAACGCCATGAAATTGCAACTAGAACCACTAGATGGCAGTAGAAAGACCACTAATGGTCACTGATATGACTAGAACATGCATTTTCATAGTTTTCACTCAAGCTTTGATTTCATAACAAGATGAATACTAAATCACTGTTATAACATTTCAAATAACATTTAGTCAAAGTTTACCACTTCATTCATACAGATCTATTACTTTTGACATTAATGCAAGAAATTATGATTACATGCAATCCTGAAAAATGACATATAAACTCTTAAAAACACAAGACTTACAGTAAGCATATTGTCACCTACTATATAAGACAGAAATTTTTCTTTATGTGCAACAAAATGTGTGTCTGTGTGTGTGTGTAATAATGCTTAATGAACATTAATATCACAGTTTAAAACTATTTCATTTTCTGTGGTTTGTGATAGTGTTCTCCAATCATAGATGTTGCTTTATTTTTAAGCCATATTTTGGTTGGACTACATCCTAAAACCATAGCAAACCGTAGCATCGGACCAAAGGTGGCACCTATAACATTAAAAAAAAAGGCTTCAAAAAAACACAAACATTTCTATTGTAATGGCACCGAATTGCCCATTTATTCACCACAAACCCTAGATCTTCATACCATATGAAAAGATCCCCACAGTCTCAACAATTTTGTCTCTAGGACATTGCTGTCAAGCCAACTGTTCATTTAAATATGTTCTTTAAATCTACTGGACCCAAAAGCCTACAATTTTTTAAAAGGCAGCTTGCAATTTCTCCAAAACTGTGTAAAATGACAAATAATCTCATTCTAACAAATATGCAAAATTGGAAGAGAGAATTGGCAAAAATAACACTAATAATAGTTAGATGTTTAAAATCTCAGTGTTTGTATGAGACATTTGCATGAAAAATTGCAATAATAAACCACTAGATGCCATATAAGACCACTAATGGAGCTTAATCACTGAACAACAACTACTTGTAATTAGGTTTCATGATGGAATTAACCTTATAAAATCACTGTTATACATTAAAAATCACATATAGTCAAAGCTTATAATTTGTTCTACAGACACACAGTTTTTTTTACAATTATGCCACATTTAATGATTGACAGAGAAATCTGAAAAAAGACACAAACTGTTACAAAAGACAAAAACTTGGCAAGTAAAAGTTTGGCCCAATTCATATATTTCAAAATCTATATCTAAACAAAAAATGTGGTGTTGCATGTAGTCCTCCTGGTGTGGATGTAAACATGTTTATTCAGTATTAAAATATCAGTTTAAACTTTTACGTTCTGTGTGTGTATTTCTGTGAACATATTCTCCATTTTGGGATGTGTTTTTTTACTGTCCACCATAATCCAGTTGGCCTAGACCCCTAAAACCATTCAAAACCACCTAACGACCCCTTAACAATGCTCGAACTCCGGTAATTGCTGCTTGCAGCTATATAACATTTGTAATTGTTTTTGAAAATATTCCAAATAGAATTAGGGGCTGATTTATGTAGGAGCCATTTGTTATTTAAAGGTTTATATTGTTAATCATTTTTTAATCTTTAATTTTGGAGATGTGCCCCCTCTGCAGGACCGTAGAAGCATAAAGGCCTGGGTGTGGCTTACTGGAGTGTGGCCTGCTGGGAGCACATGGTCTTTAGACCTTACCTTCTGTTTAGCAGCCAAGATTGTTTGATTTCATTGAGTTTGTATTACTTTTATCAAGTTTATTTTTCTTATTTTCTGCAATCAAGCTTACAGTAAACTAAAGGAAAAGCACACGCAACTTTGTGTTCTATTGAATAACAAACACAGTAAGCGTCTAACCTCTCAGCAGATCCAAGATGTCTGTAACGGAGAGTGAGTGACGAGAGGCGAGCGGATCCATATGCGAGCTTTTATTTGGACGAGACAAAGACATGGTCATACAGGCGGGGTCAAGACAGGAGCAGACAGGAACATAACAGGCAAACGTAGAGAATAATCCAATGAGCAAGAGCAAGAGTCCGAAAAGGCAGGCGGCGTACGGTCGAAAAACGAGAAAACCAGGCGGGAGGTCAAAACACGGGAACGAGGAAACTAGGAACTCTGGAAACTAGGGAACGCTAACAACACAACAAAACAATCTAACAATCCGTGAAGTGCACTGTGAAGGACCGGGGGTTTTATAGAACGCCTGATTGGTCACGGGGGCTGACGCAATCAGTGCGGTGGAGGATGGGAGATGCAGTCCGGAGTGTGGTGCAACAGTCAGAGTGTGTAGGTGAGGTGAGAGTGACATCTGGTGGTGAGCGGATAACGGGACACCGACCAGATTCGTGACATAGCCCCCCCCCAAGGAGCGGCTTCCAGACGCTCGAAGGGAACAACAGTCCAGGGGAGCGGTGGGGTGGGAGCGAGACAGGGCGAGGGCTGGAGGGCCAGGTCCATGTGGGGGGCCCAGAGATTGAGGCAGGACCGACAGAGCAGATACCCTCCAGGGCGGGGCCGGAGGCGGAGCAGGAGGCGCAGGAGCCCTCCAGGGCGGAGCAGGTGGCGCAGGAGCCCTCCAGGGCGGAGCCGGAGGCGGAGCAGGAGGCGCAGGAGCCCTCCAGGGCAGAGCCGGAGGCGGAGCAGGAGGCGCAGGAGCCCTCCAGGGCGGAGCAGGAGGCGGAGGAGCCCTCCAGGGTGGAGCAGGAGCCTTCCAGGGCGGAGCCGGAGGCGGAGCAGGAGGCGCAGGAGCCCTCCAGGGTGGAGCCGGAGGCAGAGCAGGAGGCGCAGGAACCCTCCAGGGCGGAGCCGGAGGCAGAGCAGGAGGCACAGGAGCCCTCCAGGGCGAAACAGGAATCTGTGTCACGGTCTGGGACCTGGGGAAAGCAGGGACAGAGGAGGCAGACAGAATAAGGGGAGAAGGCGCAGCAGCCCTCCAGGGCGGAACAGGAGGCGGAGCAGGAAGTGCCGCAGCCCTCCGGGGCGGAACAGGAGGCGGAGCAGGAGGCGCCGCAGCCCTCCGGGGCGGAACAGGAGGCGCCGCAGCCCTCCGGGGCGGAACAGGAGGCTGCGTCATAGGCTGGGACCTGGGGAGAACAGTGACAGAGGATGCAGACAGGAAAAAGGGAGAAGCAGAGAGTTTGGCGGTTAACGCCCCCTCCATAAGAGGTTCTACGGCAGGCGCCAACACCTCTGGAGGCATTGGCGCAGCTTCTCCGATGGGGAAGGCCTCTGGAGCAGACTTGAGACCAGACGGGACCTCTGAAGCAGACTTGTGATCAGAAGGGAGCTCTGGAGCAAGCTGGAGACCAGACGGAAGCTCTGCAGCAGGCTTGAGATCGGAGGGGGTCTCTGGAGCAGGCTTGAGATCAGACGGGAGCTCTGGAGCAGACTGGTGAACAGACGTGGCCTCAGGGGTTGACTTGTGAACAGACGTGACCTCAGGGACACAGTGTGCAGCCCACACACACCAGATGGCAACCGCCATTATAGGAAGAGCAGCAGCGGGAGGCTGTGGTGGGTCCAGTACTCTGGCTATCATGATAGGCCGTGATCGTGGGATATCAGACGAGGCATGGCACGGTTCTGGAAGGTCAGACGAGACGTGACTTGACTCTGGGCGGTCAGACGAGGCGTGACTTGACTCTGGGCAGTCAGACGAGGCGTGACTTGACTCTGGGCGGTCAGACGAGGCGTGATGGGACTCTGAGCCGTCAGGCAGGATGTGATTTGGTTCGTGGTGACCAACTGTGACTTGACCTGCTTCGGGAAGATCAGTAGTGAATTGACCTGGCTCATGAAGATCAGCCGTAACTTGACTCGGTTTGTGACGACCAGCTGTTACAGGGCTTGGTTCATGGAAATCCGCTGTAACATGACTTGACTCAGGGACAACATGACTTGACTCAGGGACAACAGCCCTGGCGTCGCTGGACTTGGCAGCTTGACTGGACTTGGCAGCTTGACTGGACTCAGAAGCTACAGCCGTAGCCTGACTTGACTCTGGAGCAGTGGCTGAAGCTTGACCTGGCTCTGGAAAAACAGCAGCAGCTTGGCTTGGCTCATGGAGATCCGTTGTATCGGGACTTGGCTCCTGAACAACAACAGGGCTTGACTCAGGAACAACAGCTGTAACGTGACTTGACTCAGGAACAACATGGCTTGACTCGTGGGGCACAGCTGTGACCTGGCCTGGCTCTGTGTCTTGACCGGACTCTGGGGTGGGCGCCGTGGCATTAAGGAGCGCCATTTTAGCTGCCCATACCGTCACTAGAGGAGTGTCCAGCACGTGGGCCATCATGACCACAGGTGGCGTCCGGATGGCGGCCATATTGTGGAGTGGCCTGGAGGCGGCGGCCATCTTGTGCTGTTGCTTGGAGACGGCGGCCATCTTGGGCAGTGGCTCTGGCGTGGCAGCCATCTTGGGCAGTGGCTCAGGAAAGATGGCTGTAATCTGACTTGAGACAGGGGCAATAGCTCTGACTTGACTTGAGACAGGAAGCACAGCTGCAATTTGACTTGACTTGGGAACTTGACTTGACTCAGGAAACACAGCTGCAACTTGACTTGACTTGGTAACTTGACTTGACTCAGGAAATGCCGCTGCAACTTGACTGGACTCGGAAACTTGACTTGACTCAGGAAACACAGCTGCAACTTGACTTGACTTAGGAACTTTACTTGACTCAGGAAATGCAGCTGCAGCTTGACTTGACTTGGAAACTTGACTTGACTCAGGAAATGTCACTGTACCTTTGAATGGCTCTTGTATGGCAGCTGTGACGTGACGGAGCTCTGTGATCGCCGCCATTTTGTAAACGGGCTGTGTTGTCGCCGCCTGAGTATGATCGCGCTCCGGCGCGGCCGCCATTTTGTGAACGGGCACCGCTGTCGTCGCCATAGCTCGAGCGCGCTCCGCCACGGCCGCCATTTCACGAGCGATCCAGGCGGAAAACTTGTTTGTGGCGTCGTGATCCGGCGTTACCACCAATCTGCGCGCGGGACGCGCGGCTGCCATGTCCGCGTTGTCGCGTTCCTCCTTCGCGACCTCCACAGTACAGGGCGAGCCCACACACAATAAAGCAAAGTTCATAAATCCCGCGAGAGATGAACGCGGACCCTCGCGTCTCAGCCTCGCCCTTAAAGGCTGATTTAAGCCATCACAGAATAGTTCAATTTTTAAACAGTCCGGTAGGGTGGAGTAGGTGGAAATAGAGAGAAATTCACGGATGTATTGATCCAGTGTTTTCAGTCCTTGTTTGATGCGGCAAAGAATCCTGTCTGTGTCCATATCATGTGAATGTCCGGGTAGAAAGCTGCTGGATCCTGTTGTGATGGATTGTTCTGTAACATTGAGTGAGTGACGAGAGGCGAGCGGATCCATATGCGAGCTTTTATTTGGACGAGACAAAGACATGGTCATAAAGGCGGGGTCAAGACAGGAGCAGACAGGAACATAACAGGCAAATGTAGAGAATAATCCAATGAGCAAGAGCAAGAGTCCGAAAAGGCAGGCGGCGTACGGTCGAAAAGCGAGAAAACCAGGCGGGAGGTCAAAACACGGGAACGAGGAAACTAGGAACTCTGGAAACTAGGGAACGCTAACAACACAACAAAACAATCTAACAATCCGTGAAGTGCACTGTGAAGGACCGGGGGTTTTATAGAACGCCTGATTGGTCACGGGGGCTGACGCAATCAGTGCGGTGGAGGATGGGAGATGCAGTCCGGAGTGTGGTGCAACAGTCAGAGTGTGTAGGTGAGGTGAGAGTGACATCTGGTGGTGAGTGGATAACGGGACACCGACCAGATTCGTGACAATGTCACTATGTGTCAGTGTGATTAAGGATAGTCATAACAACATGTACAAAACATACATACAGACAATTGAAATTGCATTACTCTCAGACCCCTGGTGCATAAAAATAACACTATACACCAACAGTAGAATGTAAAAATACAGATAACTACAGATTACGTACAATATAAAATACAACTATACAAATAAGGACATGCAAAAAAGATAAAGTAGCACATGGCAGATAGAGTACAAACAGTGCAGATACAGAGTGTAATGCAAAAAGAGTGAAGAGGAGGGGTCTCAGCACACATCTTTCTGTTCAGTGTGATGGTGCTGGATGTGTTTCAATTTGTAGTTTAATTGCCATCAAGCTCAGATTCACTCTATCACTGTATCTTGTAGCATCTGGACCAATCAGACACAGTTATTTGTTACATTTAACAAAGAATCTTCAAAACCAACAACCCCAGCTATATGCTGGAGTTTTGGAGACAACCCCCCAAAGCAACGAACACCCTGAAAGGGCTCTGTTGCCAGGGTGACCATCTGATATCATAGGTTTTATTGCTTCAAGGAATGCAAGCAGAGCACACTACATTTCCCTATAAGAAAGACACAATGCCTATAGAAATGGGCTCTTTCCTATTCATTCACAGACAAACCTTTCTTTGACCTTCCTATCACACATAGCCCAGGTCATTGTGTACAGTATTACTGCATTGTATTTTAATTTTTGTCTGTTGTATTTGTCTTTCTACTGTTTTATGCATGCGTTATGATAGATGACTAGTCGTTTACCCACCTATGTCATGTTTGGTTTCTTTGAATTCGTATTTTGATGATCTAAAAGATGGTGTAAATTAGATGTTGATACCTATGCAACATATTAGTGTTTTAAGAAACCTTACTAGTTTTTGCATCAACACCCAATCGAATTACATATGCAAAATGCCATGCTCACAGACAAAGAGTCGTAAACTTTCCCTCCAAAGGTGAAAATTACCATTGGTTCGTGGACCTCCTGGAGGCGCAGCCTCCAGAGACCTTAAAGGCATCAAACGTTTGACCGCCTCCCTCTCTTCCCTCTCTTCCCTCTCTTGACTCTCTTCACGCTCTTCTGCAAGATCTTCCGATTGCTGCCTGTGGAGGAACCCACAGGGAGCCTGAGCCGGCACAGGCCGTGCCCGGCGGGCCCGACAGGCCCCAACATCTAGAGCTATGGCTCTCACCACAAAGAGCCAGACACTTTCACTCAACCCTGGAATTCATCCTCATGAAATGTCCTCGAACAGACATTTCTCTCTTCCGCGGTTTTTAGCTTTCTTCACTCGTCTCACGTGAGTTCTTTCAGAACCTAAGAGGATGAGGAGGATGAGCTAGAACTCGTCGGAACTCTAAGCTGCACCAGGCCTTGCGGCCTTGTCTTTCCATTCTCCAAAGACCACAGGACTTCAGCTGGGTCCCTCTCAGCTCTTGGTTCTTCTTCAATTGTCACATGGGAAGAAACTCCCAGTCACCATCGAGTCAGAACATCTTTGGAGTTCATCACTCTTCAGACCCGGAAGAACGTGATCGCGATTCCAAAACCACCACTGCTCCAAACCATCAAGACTTTCACCCGAGACTGCATTTGGACACTTGTTCATCGACCAAGGCAATGCAAGTATCGTACATTTAACTAAACAAAACAGAGGTTTAGTATAAGCTGTAGACAGCACTGATGGTTTTACTCAGGTGGTTAACTGACTCTTTTCATAGCTACATTCTCTGGTCTCTCTAACTGCCTCTCACTGACCCTTCCCCCATGTATGAATGATTTCATGTTTGTTTGTTTAGATTAGTTATGTGTTAGTCCTTCGTTAATAAACTCTTGTGCACAAATTACATGAGTTTTGATTCTGATTCTGCCTTGCAAATTAATGTCCCTTTACGATTCCGATCCGAGCTACATGCTCTAATGCAATAGTACTTTAAGGAAGTTATTTTCTGTGCCCAAGAAAATATCATTTCTTAGAGTTGATATAAAACGTATACTGAATGTTCGCTGGACGAACAGATTAGTTGACGGAAAATTAATTCTGCTACAGTTACTACTGGCAGCTGATATAAATAATTGTAATTAATCATAATTAATTGTAATTATTTATATACATTTCCCTTTGAGCTAAATCGCAACAATCTCTACAGTAGGTCTGTGAGTCTCCAGATGATCAAAAACATTCAGTTTCACAAGCCAGTTTTCTCTCACTCCTTCTGAAAGATCTTGAGGCTTTTAATTGCACACTCTGTATTTGTAAACTGAAAATCATGATCTAGTGAGGGTTTGCTCTTCCGCTCTGTGGGATGTTTCTGTTCTCCTGAGTTTGCTTTAGGACTGAGTGACACCCTAGTTTCTTTCAGATAACTGTGACTATTAGACTTTGTTTTCAAATATCTATGTATTTATTTGTGTATTCAAATGTGCAAAGAAAAGTTTTGCAATTACTAGATCTCTGTTTTAGAATAATAAAGAGGTATCAGTCATTTTTGTAATGCGATTGACCTTTAAATCAAAACTGAATTGAATCTTGCTTCATCTTCTCTTTTGCAGGTTTTTGGGTCCTGCTGCAGATGAAGCCTGTCAGTATGTGACTGGAATTGTGGGTAAAAACCCATTACTCCTGAGAGAACTGAATCTGAGTGAACATGAACTAGGAGACACACGAGTGAATCAGATCGCTGCTCTACTGCAGGATAAACACTGTCAACTCAACGCACTGATGTGAGTATTGTTAGTTTTTTTTAAAATGTTACATTACTTTTAATAGCGCTGTTATTGTGGTTTATTATATTTCCTCATTTGTTTGAGTCAGAGCAGTTTTTCTCAGCATCACAAAAATCCACTATAATGTGAAGTAATAAAATTAAACAGGCAATGAAAGCTTTAAATTAGGGACTCATATTGGGTATCGATTCTGATACTACTATTCCTTGCCGGATTGGGTATATTGGTTAGACAGGGCTGATCTAAATCTGATATTGTGTTATTGTTCTGTGTTACTGTTAAGCCACACAAAAGACATAAAGGCACTAAAAGCACAAAGTTTTTGTGCACAATATAATCAGAAGGTAATCGATAGCTTAATGTGAGGTACAGATGAATATTTAAGTCCTCACATTAAAGTTCATGTAAACTCTTTCTCTGCTGTATCTGTCAGTCATTCTCTGTTCAAACTCTGGTTGCATTCAGTTACGACAGTCAGCTCTGTAAAACTCTCTCCAATATCATTCAGTGATCCCATTATTATACTTAATTTGTGAATATGATTTTGCATAAAATGACTTTATCTTGCTGGGGTTTATTGTTGTTTCTAAATCATGTGACTTGCTACCGGGTGTCTGTTAGAACAAAACGCAGCATAGCAAAAGCTATAAATTGTTTTTAACATGCACAGTAACTGAAATTTAAAAAGGCTAGTGTATATTTATGTAGAAATATTGTTTTTCATGAAGGCATATTATACATATAATGCAAATGGCAATGTGTAACATTTTACCAGGTTAAGTGATACACTTTTATTTGTTCCCCACCAAAAACAAACGATTTTTCTAGAATAACTTTTGTTGCTGAATTATCCATTATATTCCTATCCATTATGTTCCTATTGTATTTTTGCATAGATTATGAATATATATATATATATAAATTAAAGATGAGTGGTAAAGTCATAAAAACATATGACTCCTTACTGTAATCATGTTTACTGATCGCTGGTATACAAGGAGTCGCTGGTGTGTGTGTGTTTTTTTTTTTGTATTTTTATTTTTTATATGTTATAAAATATGCATGGAATAATAAGAATACATTTTACATAATAATAATAATAATAATAATAATAATAATAAGTATTTTAATACATTTTATGCAATAATAATAATAATAATAATAATACATTTGTAAATAAAATTCATTTTATTTTTAGCAGACAATCATGTGACTGGCCACGTAAGCAACACATTCCCGGGTTCGCAGAATTGCAGAACTCACTTCTCCACTGCAAATAATGACCGTTGTGTTCAGTGTTGAGATATGCTCACGCTGATGTAGCGTTTGTTGTTGATTCATGTTTTGCTTGCGAAAGCATGATCATGGGCGCGCTTTGTACATGAGCCGTGTGCTTTTACGTGAAGCCGCGGCTCACCTCGACTGCTTCCCGTTCCGGTCCTTCTATTTCCGGGTACGAGGCCATTGCGATGTGCGTTGATGGGGAGCAATAGAAAGCGAAGAAGGTTCCGCCGAGTGAAACCCCGCAAACCTCTCGCTCCTTGCGTCCCTCGATCGAGCTTCCAGATGAGTTTGTCTCAGTACGGCTGACTTTCTTATTCAGAGCTCCTAAACGGGCAGAATGGTCAGCAGCAGCATCGTTAGGAGGGCGTAAGCTGTTTGAAGCTTCTGGACAAGCTGCGTCCGTCCTGCACACCACAGCTATGGTGTGGGCATTCAGGCCAAGGTGTTATGAGATCTGTACGAGGGTGGTTCCAACCTAGAGCTACAGGAACTGCATATAATGACCGATTACGCTCTCTGAGCTATGAAAGTTGCGGCGCAGGCTCTGGTGATGTCCACTTTGTTGGTCCAGGAGCGCCACCTGTGGCTTAACCTGTCAGAAATGCAGGAAGTTAGAAGTCCGCTTCTTGAACCCCCATTTTCCAGGTCGATCCTTTCGGCAACACCGTAATAGAATTTGCCCCATTCCCTCCCCTTAGCTTCTCAGAACTACCTGACTTGGCTACGCGACTCAGGTTGCGAGGTGTCCGCTAAGACCAATGGCATTCTCTTACAAATCAGCTCAGGGCGAGAATGCTGTGGTTCTTCAAGCGGAAATCGCAGCCCTCCTGGGAAAGGGTATGATGGAGCCTATCCCCTCAGCCAAAATGAAGAAAGGGGTTTGTCAGCCCCTATTTCTTTGTACCTAGGAAGGGTGGTGGACTCATACCAATCTTAAAACTGAGGTTTTTTGAATCGGGCCCGTTCAAATATTAACCATTGAACACACATTCCTTTGTGTGTCAGGGTTCAAGATTGGTTTGTGGCGTTGGACCTGAAGGACGTGTACTGTCATGTATTGATCCTTTCAAGACTCAGTCTTCGAGGTCGGGCTCATCAGTACAAGGTCCTCCCTGCAGCCTATCCCTGTCGCCCCGCACCTTCACGAAGGTCACGGAGGCTGCCGTTGCCCCCTCTGGGAAGGGGGCATATGCATTCTCAGTTTTCTCGGTGACTGGCTGGTCCTAGCACACTCACGAGGCTTGGTTTGCACTCTCAGGGATGTGGTTCTCAACCACCTGGCTCGACTGTGATTTCAGGTCATCTGGGAAAAGAGTAAACTCTCCTCAGTACAGGGTTTCTACAGGGTTTCTCTTTTCTTTGTGTGGACTAAGTCACTTTTCTTCATGTTTTGCCTAACACTGTGCATAGTCAGTGCTGTAGTGCGTGAGAGCACTCAGGTTCAGTACAGCGGCCCCCCTTTTATGTACCAGGACTCCTGGGGCATATGGCATCCTCAGCCGCTGTCACGCTGCTGGACCTGATGCATATGAAACCGCTGTAACACTGACTTCATACCGAGTCCCGAGATGGGCGTGGTGCCCAGGCATCACACTTTGTGTTGCAAACCTTCAGCCCTTGGGGACACATTTCTTTCTGTGGGCAAGGGTGCCCCTAGGACAAGTGTCTAGACGCACTGTGTCACAACACAGAGTTGTTGACAATGCCTTGAGCCCTGAAGAGGTTTCGGCCTTTGTTAAGGGCAGCGACACACACCAGGATGGTGTACGCTCCTTTCGCATGTCACAACTGACCCACCATCTCCTACTCTGGAGCCAGCACAGACTCAAGCTTCTGTGTGCCACTCACATTCCGGGCGACAGGTTCGCTCAGAGGTGAGTGGAGGCTCCACCCTCAGACGTTCCGGCTGTTTTGGAGTCGATTTGGCCAGGCACAGGTAAATCCGTTGCCTCACCAGAATCCACTCATTGCCAATGGTGGTACGGCCTGACCGAGGATCCCTCGGTTCAGATCCATTGGCAGTCAGCTGACCAAGCGGCTTATCCCCCAGTGAGCCTTATTGCACAGACACGGTGCAATGTCGGGAATGACTCAGAACAGATTCTCCTGGTAGCCCTGTTTGGCCCAACGGAACTTGGTTCTCGGAGCTCGTGCTCCTACCATCGTTTCCTTCCTGACACGTCCCCCTGAGAAAGAACCTCCTTCCTCAGGGGAAGGGCACAATCTGGCACCCACGCCCAGATCTCTGGAGCTTCCTTCTATGGCCCCTGGACGTGACCAGGAAGTCCCCAGAAACCTTCCACCCGCAGTGGTAAGCACCTTATGCAGGACTGAGCCCTCTCCACTAGGCAGTGGCATGTCCTGGAAATGGCGCAGGCGTTCTTCCTAAGGGTAGAACCCACGGAGCTGTGGCATCAAATCTGTGCTATCCCTCCTCCAAGGAGGCCTGGGTAGGCACCTTTCTGCTTCAATACCAAGGTCCATGTACAGCTACCATGACTTGGTAGAAGGCAGATCGGTGGGGCACGATTTGTTATCAGATTCCTTAGAGGTGCTTGGAAGTTGAACCCTCCCTGGTTGCACCACATCCCCTCTTTGTCTGTCTGTGGTCCTTCTGGCCTACAGTAAGATCTGTTGAGCCCTTCAGTCGGTTGGTTCTGTGCCCTCTCCATGGAGACAGCTTCCCTGACTGCGCTCACCTCTCTTAAGAGCGGGAAATCTTCAAGCCCTCTCTGTCATTTGTGCCTGGAACTCAGGTCGGTAACTCTCACGTTGTTCTGAGAACCCGGACTGAATACGTGCCCACGGTAACCACCACTCCCTTCAGAGATCAGGTGGTGAGCCTGCAAGCTATTCCTTCCCAGGAACATGACCCCAACCTGACCTTATTATGCCCGGTCCCTGTCCTACGCATTTACCTGGAATGTTCTCAACACTTCTGACATTCTGGTCAGCTCTTTGTCTGTTATGGAGGACAGCAGAGGGGGAAGGCTATCTCCAAACAAAGGATCTCCCACTGGCTTGTGGATACGATCCGTACGGCCTACCAGGCCAGAGGCTTACCCTGCCCGCTGGGAGTTGAGTGCCCATTCGACCAGGGGTGTCGCTGCCTCGGCAGCTCTTGCGAATGGGGCCTCTTTAACAACAACATGTACAGAGCTGTAGGTCGGGCTACACCTAATACACCCGCCAGATTTCACAGTCTGCGCATGGAACCAGTATCTGCTAGAGTCTTGAACGCAAGCTCTTCGACTCAGCACTCTGGTTTGGTGTAGAGCTTGCTAAAGCGCTTCTCCTCACAGTGATTACACTTCTCTAGTTTCAGTAGGGTTCCTGACGTGAACCCTGAACATCTTCTCCATTACTTGCCACTTCTGGACGTAGCTGGGTTTAGCAGAGGAATTCGCTACAAGAATCCAACACAAGGTAAGGTTACTTTTGCTAACTCTTGGTTGGATTTGTGCCCCATATGTAGTGGCTCCTCATGTTGGCCCCATATGTGTAATTTCCACCTATAACTCTCTGTGGTGCGGTGTTTCCCCTGAGACATGCCTGTCTCTAGGTTCTGAGTTTGGTAGTCTCCCCTAAGGCAGGGCCCACCTCAGGTCCCTTCACTCATGATATTTACTTTATACCCCCCCGGGCAGCTTGTGAAGCTTGTGATCTCCGTAGTGCCTTTTACCTACGGGAAACAGTCACTTTCCCAACGTTCTCAAGACACTCGGCCGCTCCAATGAGGAAAGGCCCGGCTGCAGGACACTGCTGTTACAGGTCAGTTCTTGGACGTTGGAAGGTCACAAAGAGGTGAGCTGCACTTATGTTAACACTTTGGCTTGTTACTATCTGCGCCCGAGCACTCGTTACGCAACCAGACTTGTGGCGTGCTTATATAGGGACCCCTAGTGTCGTACACAACTCGGAGTGTACGACAGATAGGGAACGTCTCGGTTACGTATAGTAACCCTCGTTCCCTGACACATTGTGTCCTCCATGCCACAACTCTGGACTGCCTCTGAGTGAGCTGAGATGCTTCGACTCCTCAGAACAGAATGAGTGAGCAGAGCACGCGTTGCCCTACTTATACCTGGATGTCCAGGGCATGGCCAGCTATGCAAAATCTGCATACCCAATTTCATTGGCCTTTTCTCAAAACTATCAGAGGTGTTTGGGCTCCCAAGGGCGACCCCTAGTGTTGTACACTTGACACAACGTCTCTGTTCCCTCCATCAGGGACCAAGGGTTACCATACATAACCGAGATGTTATTAATTAAAACAAATAAATAAATTTTAAATAATATTAATAAAAAATCAAATAGATTAATACATAAATTAATCTGTGAATGCTAGTTTATATAATTATTCATTGTTCATGTCAGTTCACAGTGTATTTAATTAACAGAAAACTTGAATTTAAAACTGTATTAGTGAATGTTGAAGCTTACATTAAGGTTATTAAATGCTGCACTGGTTGTTAACTAATGTAGTTAATGTTATCGAGTGAAACCTCGTAACTTGGATAAATAGCTCACATCTTAATGGGTAATTTTGCTGATTTTCAACCTCTGCATACATTTGTAACTTGTGTACTTTGTATGTGTAGTCTTTCTCCATGTTACCTGCACCCAGATATCACAGTTTATTTGTCAAAAAATGTCTGCTGGAATACACAAAACACATTAGAAAGTTGATCATCATAGATCTGGTTCATTGTTCTTTCTCTTTCTGTCTTCAGTCTGTATAGATGCAGTATTAGAGAGAAACAGTGTCTCATCCTGACTTCAGCTCTGAAATCAAACCCATCACACCTGAGAGAACTGAACCTGAGCTGGAATAAACTAGGAGACTCTGGAGTGAAAAACCTCAGTGATCTACTGATGAACCCACAATTCAAGCTGGAGAAACTACAGTTAGTATCATTATACTGTACAGCAGTGACAGTGAGATTAAAGTTAGCTGTTTAAAGACAACTGGACCCAAGTTACATTGTTTATACTGTAGCATTGCATATTTCAGCTTTCACCGTTTGTCATAAATATTCTAACTAATAAATAATTAGGTTTAAAGTATTTGAAACTTTGTAGTGATCATCTACATGTTGTTCTGCAGAAATATCATCTGCTACTACAATAGACAAAAGAATAAACAAACAAGAAATACTAATATTAAAACTAATAAGAATAAACAACACTTTCCAGCACACAGAACTAGTGACACGATTACAAACAGATTATGGGAACTACAGAGTATATGACAGACTATATGTCTATTGTTGTGCATTTCATAATGTTAGACAGTAACCCGCCACATGTGAAACTGATGATACTTTTATGAACAGAGCTCATGTCACAAACACAACACATCACATCATCATAACTCCTGTGTTCACAGCAAATGCTCATAATACAAAGTTTCAGACATCAGTCAAATTAGTAAAAGCTAGAACAGGGAGAATTATGAAAATTATGTTATGATTTCTTTTTTGTTTGTTTGTTTTTTTGGTAACACTTTCTATGAAGCCCCTATTTATAATACATTATAATGGTATTTCTAAGGCACTATAATGAATGCATAATGCATTATAAAAAACCTTATGATATGTTATATCATCTCATGAATAATCATAACAATTATAATACATTATAATACTTGAGTATTTGAGGTTATAACTTTTAAGATTCAGATTATTTATAACACACAATGGACAGCGTATAAAATCTACTTAATTTATAATGGACTATATCATATTAAATTTATTTTTAACATTATGCTACATTTTATTTTGATGGTCCCCCTAGTCTACTGACAATAAGCAACTTTCCTTAGAGCAGGGGTTCCCAACCACGTTCCCGGAAGCCCCCCAGCACTGCATTTTTTCCATGTCTTCTAAATCAAACACACCTGATTCAGATAATCAGCTCATTAGTAGAGACTCCAAGACTTGAAATGGGTGTGTCAGACAAAGGAGAGATGCAAAATGTGCAGTGTTGGGGGGCCTCCAGAAACGTTTTTGGGAACCACTGTCTTAGAGTAGTAGTAGACTTAGGTTAAGGTTAGGCTAGGTAGTAGGTTCACGTACTTGCAAAGTTACTTATAATCAGTTTGTCTTTTGGGGAACCATCAAAATAGCATAGTGTTAGCATATATTTAGCATACTACTAATAATAATTACTGCTAGCTGACATGAAGTACCATCAAAATAATCAAACTGATAATACAAATGTGTCATATTACACATTCATCTGATCTGATACCTGATCTTATGGCTCTTTGAGACATATTGTTATTATTATTATTATTATTATTATTATTATTATTATTATTATTATTATTACTTGGCTAATAATGCACATGGCTTTGTCTTTGTTTTTGTTGGCCATGTGCTCCTCTTGCCCTGCCTCCTTGTTTCCAGTTACCCCGCCCCCTTGTTTAGGCCTAGTCTAGTCCTTGTTTATGTGATTGTGTCCACCTGATCCTCATGTTCCTGCTCCTTTATAGTGTGCTCCTTTCCCTCTTGTTGGTGCTGGTTCGTTGCGTTTATTCCTTGTGTGTAAACTGAACTTCCTGTTAGTTAACTAGTTGTATTAGTAGTGTTAAATTATTCTCTTCCTGTCAGTCTAGCTTTGTATTTAGTTCTTTTGTAGTTTATTAGGTTTTCTTGACTTTTTCTATTTTGCTCAAGATCAGTCCCTGTCTTTATTCTTTGTTCTGGTTTTCTCAAGCCTCTAGTTTGGTTGCTTTCTTTATTTTGATTTAGTCTTTGCCCTGTTATTATTTTAGTTATAGTTATAGTGTTTGCTCTTTTGGTTCATTCTTTTGCTTAGTTGCTTTCTGCAGTTTGAATCTATGAGTCTATTCCCCTCCTCCTAGTCTTAGTGAGTAGTCAGTCTTATTTTGTTGCTTGTTGTTCTCTCTTGTGGTCTTGTTTTGTATGATGTGTTATGTCCTATGTTTGTTCCTGTTCGGTGCCCTGATTCTCCCCCTGGCTGCTGTTCTCAAGGCCTGGCTCTGACTGGACTGGTTCCACTACAGCTCAAAGTATCAAGCCCAGGTTTCTCAAGCTGCTGCCTGATCTTCAGGGTTCTCATTGACTGGTGTTGCTCTATCCCTTTGTTCTCCAGTCAAGCGTCGTCCAGGTCTGATTTCGGCAGGCCCCGTTCTCCAGCAGACTGTCCTTTCCTACTGTTTGGACTCTCATGTCAGCCCTGTACCTCCTTGTCTTGTCAATAAACCCCACTCACTTGATCATTCTGCATCTGGGTCTTTTTCTCTAGTAAACTGATGTGAAAACCCTGACAGAACGAACCACCCAGACTCCAGACCCAGCAGCAATGAGCATCCGTATAGTTCCTCCCAGTACTGCCAAGGAGAGAACGGCACTCCAGCATGCAGTGGCATTGCTCCGCCAGCAGGGCCGGGATGTGTGTTCATTTGCCCAGTTCTTCTGGACTATGGCAAGGAGCCTGGAGTACTTGGATGCAACTCTTAAAGAAGGATTCAATCTCTGTCTGGATGACCCCATACCACAATGGGAGATGGAGCAAGTAAGGATCCTTGATTATTGGAATTTTTCCAATTACCTGCACCACCGTAAAGACTGGCAGATCCTCACACCACCAGAAGTAGTCTGCAAAGACCTTGCCACCCCCTCTCTCTCATTTAGTCAAATTCAAGAACCTCTTCTAACTCCAACGTTAAAGCGCAGACTAAGGAGAAGAGCGGCCAAGACTGCGGGATCTGCCCACGAGTCTGCTCCAGTGTCAGCTCCAGTGTCAGCTCCGGTGTCGGCTCCAGCCCACGAGTCAGCTCCGGTGTCGGCTTCAGCCCACGAGTCAGCTCCAGTGTCAGCTCCAGCCCACGAGTCGGTCTGCAGCGACCCACCTGTTTCTCGGCCTTTGCTAAGTCAAGTCCCAGATCTTCATCTGACTCCAAAGAAGCGCAAGTCGAGAAGGAAAAGAGCAGCCCAGAGCACCATATCAGTTTCCGAGCCAGTCGAGCCTGCTCCAGCCAGTTTAGAGCCAGTCAAATTCACACGACTCATTCCAGACCTGGACAAGCCCACTCAAGTCACTGCAGAGTCTGTTGAGACCACTCAAGTCTTTCTAGAGTCAGTCAAGTCTGCCAAAGTTCTCCCAGTGTTGCTCAAGGAATTTTCAGTCATTCCTGAGGAGGAGGTTGCAGTCACCCCAGAAGCGGCCAATCATGCACCTTTGAGCCCTCAGAAATGGAAGAAAAGGAGGGCACACATTGTGCAGTCAAACGCTCTTCTTTTAGAGTTCTCAGACCCATTGGCCCAGGAGGGCCCAAGTCAGGTGCCCCCAAGTTCAGTGGTTCCAGAGGACCCTATTCTAATGGTCCCTAATCCAGTGGTCCAGGAGGGCCAGTATCAAAAGGCCCCCAGTCCAGAGGACCAGGAGAATCTGAGTCAAGAGGTCCCTAATCCTGGGGTCCAGGAGGATGCGTCTCGGCTGGTCCTGTATTCAGGGGTTCCAGAGGTATACAATCTGGAACCAAACTCTAAGTCGCCTACTGCTCCAGCTAAGCCTGTTGAAGCAATCTGAGACTGCACCATCTGAATTATTTTTAAGACCGATTTTTGTCCAAGATAGGCACTCAAATCAGCACTGCTGCCTTAACAGAAACTGTTCTCGACCTGGCCATGGAGGCTACCTCAGAACAGCAAGCCAGTCCTGTTGTGCCCGAAGAAGATCCGGTTTGTCATGTCACGTTTTCTGAAACCATTCCTGTTTTGGCCACGGAGTCCCTTCCTGATCATCTGAGTGTACCTGTAAGGTCACCTTGGATGTGATTTCCAGTCATGTTTTGCCAACGGAGACCGATCCTGTCTGTAGTGTCATGCCCTTTAAATCTGTTCCTATTCTGGCCACGGTGGCCCTTCCAAAACAACCATGTCTGTCTGCTGGGACCACAGACACAGTCTTGAGGCTATCATCCAGTCAAGTTATGACAGAGACTGACCTTGCTAGTCATGCTACTTCCTCAGAAGCTGCTCCAGCCCAGGTCATGGAGGCCATCTCTGGGCATCTTGATCTGCCTGCTATAGCCACAGAAGCTACCCCTGAGCTGCTCACTAGTCATGACTCGCCCAAAAGGATCATTTCTGCCAGTCAAGTCACAGTCAAGAAGTCTGTATCAGCTCCAGCATTGTGTACTTCCTCTAGGTCTGATGGAGCCTCTGAAACCATGCACGATGTCACATTGGTGCACGGGTCATCAAAGTTCTCCTCATTACCCACAAATGCAGTTATGGCTCCTGATCAATTTGTCCCAATTGGCAATTTGTTCCTAATCCTTTCCCTAATCAAGAGACTGCATCTATTAAACACTCCAAGCCCAGTTGTGAGTTCCTGCCAGTGAGGAAGGCCCCTATCTCTAGAGGTGTCACTAATCCGGTTCCTATCCCTCCCTTAGTATTGCCTGGCTGTCATGCTCCTCCAAAGTTACCACCTTTTTAGGCAGTCCCAAGATATTCCCCAGGACCTTTTTCGGCCCTCCCAGCCCCACCCCCTGTATTTCTTGGCTACTGTGGGCCTCCAGTGTTTCCTCCCCACCCACCCTCCCAGTTAGTACCTCCTTGGACTTCTGTGCCCAGTGTGGACGCCTGGAGGCGTCTGTTGGGGGGAGGGTACTGTCAGGATCCTGCCCTGACAGTCATGTCTATTCTGTCTTTGTTTAATGTGTCTTTGTTTGTCTTGTGTTTGAGCACATGGCTTTGTCTTTGTTTTTGTTGGCCATGTGCTCCTCTTGCCCTGCCTCCTTGTTTCCAGTTACCCCGCCCCCTTGTTTAGTCCTAGTCTAGTCCTCGTTTACGTGATTGTGTCCACCTGATCCTCATGTTCCTGCTCCTTTTATAGTGTGCTCCTTTCCCTCTTGTTGGTGCTGGTTCGTTTATTCCTTGTGTGTAAACTGAACTTCCTGTTAGTTAACTAGTTGTATTAGTAGTGTTAAATTATTCTCTTCCTGACTTCCTGACAGTAGTTTTGTATTTAGTTTTTTTTTTTTTTTTTTTTTTTTTTTGTAGTTTATTAGGTTTTCTTGACTTTTTCTATTTTGTTCAAGATCAGTCCCTGTCTTTATTCTTTGTTCTGGTTTTCTCAAGCCTCTAGTTTGGTTGCTTTCTTTATTTTGATTTAGTCTTTGCCCTGTTATTATTTCAGTTATAGTTTTAGTGTTTGCTCTTTTGGTTCATTCTTTTGCTTAGTTGCTTTCTGCAGTTTGAATCAATGAGTCTATTCCCCTCCTCCTAGTCTTAGTGAGTAGTCAGTCTTATTTTGATGCTTGTTGTTCTCTCTTGTGGTCTTGTTTTGTATGTCGTGTTATGTCCTATGTTTGTTCCTGTTCGGTGCCCTGATTCTCCCCCTGGCTGCTGTTCTCAAGGCCTGGCTCTGACTGGACTGGTTCCACTACAGCTCAAAGTATCAAGCCCAGGTTTCTCAAGCTGCTGCCTGATCTTCAGGGTTCTCATTGACTGGTGTTGCTTTATCCCATTGTTCTCCAGTCAAGCATGGTCCAGGTCTGATTTCGGCAGGCCCCGTTCTCCAGCAGACTGCCCTTTCCTACTGTTTGGACTCTCACGTCAGCCCTGTACCTCCTTGTCTTGTCAATAAACCCCACTCACTTGATCATTCTGCATCTGGGTCTTTTTCTCTAGTAAACTGATGTGACAAACCCTGACAAAGATGATACAACATACTAAAAGGTTTTTTTTATAATGCATTATGCATTCATTAAAATGCCTTAAGAATAGCCTCATAATGTATTTATAAATACGGGCTTCATAGATAGTGTTACTTTTTTTTTTTTTTTTTTTTTTTTTTTTTTTTTTTAAAATGATCATTGTCTTTTCTCTTTCTGTCTTCAGTCTGTTTTATTGCAGTGTTACAGTGAAGCAGTGTCTCATCCTGACTTCAGCTCTGAAATCAAACCCATCACACCTGAGAGAACTGAACCTGAGCAGGAATAAACTAGGAGACTCTGGAGTGAAAAACCTCAGTGATCTACTGATGAACCCACAATTCAAGCTGGAGAAACTACAGTTTAGTAACATTATACTGTACAGCAGTTACAGAGAGATTAAAGTTCACTGTTTAGTTTAAGACTGCTGGGCTCTTGTTACATCATTTCCAGCATTTCCACTTTCTGGCATTTCTGCATCTGAAGAAAGATTCAGGAATACAATGTATTTTATGTGTATCTGTAAAAACAGCATGCACCAGGCTGAAATTGGGGTCCATTTAATTTCGTTAATTTTACTATTGGTTTTTATATTGATTCTATATATTAATTTCCATTGGTAAAATTCACTTATTTGTTGACTGAGGGTCCAGACTTGGATTGTAACTAGTCTCCTCAAATACTCCTCTCTTGGTTTGTTCATTCATATATTAGAAGTTTCCATGATTTTGCTGGTGTATTAGTGAATGGCATTTACTTATGCATCATAGATCTGATTCATTGCCTTTTCTCTTTCCGTCTTCAGTCTGTGTTTATGCAGTATTACAGAGGAACAGTGTCTCATCCTGACTTCAGCTCTGAAATCAAACCCATCACACCTGAGAGAACTGAACCTTAGTGAGAATGAACTAGGAGACTCTGAAGTGAAAAACCTCAGTGATCTACTGATGAACCCACAATTTAATCTGGAGAACTTAATGTTAGTATCATTATACTGCTAGTTACAGTGAGGTTTAAATTTTACTGTTTAGATTATTTTAAGACAACAGACTGAAGTCACATCATTTATAGTGCTGCATCTTCTTTTTTTTTTTTTTTTCCTCCATTTTCAGAAAGATAAAGCAATACTATTAATGGGTTTGTATGTGTTTTAGAAAGAGCATTAAACTTGCTGAAATCTTACGTTTGCTGTGAAACAAGACAGAAGTGAAAACAATAAAAAGTGTAACAAATAACAGTAAATTATTCTGACAGTCAAAGGACTAATAGTACTTTTCATTAAATCTTCTGTTATTCAAAATGTATATTTTGTATTTATCTAAAATAACTTAAAATAATTTATTAATGTATTGGCTTGTCTTGCATTTAAATGATGAATTTAGACCATTTAAGTTTTCATTTGTCTATTGTGTCTACATTAATCCTATATATTAAACTAAATGAATGAAATGCACTTTTTGAGCGAGGACAAATCCAGACTTGGATTGTAACTAGTGTCCTCAAATAATCCTGTCTTTCGTTTGTTTCATACCATTAAGATTTCATTCTTTTGCAGGTTTATTAGTGAATGTATGTCATTTGCTCATGATGCATCATAGATCTGATTCATTGTCTTTTCTCTCTCTGTCTTCAGTCTGTGTGGATGCAGTATTACAGAGAAACAGTGTCTCATCCTGACTTCAGCTCTGAAATCAAACCCATCACACCTGAGAGAACTGAACCTCAGTGTGAATCAAATAAAAAACAAAGGAGTGAATCACTTATGTGACGTACTGAAGGATTCACACTGTATATTGGAGAGATTGAGGTCAGTAACATTCACATATAAAAATCAAAATGATTAAAATCACTTTAACAGTTTAAACCAAAACACTTTATACTCAATCTCATGATGAGTGGGCTCATGGGTTCACATTATATTTGAGAAATATTCTTCACCTTAATGATTCATTTGTAAGATGATCTTCCTTTGTTTGTCTCTTTCTAGTCTTTATAACTGTGGAATTACAGATGTTTCTTCTTTAACTCAGTGTCTGACAAACTCAAAAGCACTGCAGTTTCTAAAAAAGCTTGATCTGAGATACAATATGATTGGAGACTCAAAGCAGCAGCTCACTGATGTGCTACGAGACTCAAACTGTAAACTGAGGTGAGTAAACTTCACTTTCTGATATTAAAGAGATTCATTTACCTCTAATATGTGAACAAATATATACTTTCAAATATTTGTGGAAAGAGTTTATCAAATTATTATCAAGCTTTATTTCAAAGGGTTTGTGTCAGAATGAAATGTAAAGTTGATTAAAATGTTGAACACAAAAGAGGAAAGAGAACAAAAGCACACTGTCAGAGCTTTATACAACAACACCTGCTTTATTAATGACATCAGTAATAGTGAATCATTACAGTTTGAAATAGATTTGGTCAGATTGTAGGAAAACGCTGGTAAAATCAGTGCAGATTCCAGCTTCAGCTCACAGCCGTCCAGCATCACATGATCAATGTCTCTGTTTCTTGTTGTTTTACTTTGACAAGCAACACGTCACATTACTTTACACTGACTTTACTTTCAGTTGTTTACTGAGACCAGTACAAATGTTTAAACTAGAGGAAAAATGGCTTTAACTAGTAGAACATTTAACTGGAAGTTGTTTGTTTGTTTGTTTGTTTGTTTGTTTTTGTTTTGTTTTGAGGCAAAATCACATTTGTATTTGTTCCTTGTCATTTATTATATAGGCAAGTTTATTTATTTATATAGCACATTTCATACACAAAGGTAATTCAAAGTGCTTTACATAAAAGGAAGTAGAATAATCACAAAAAAACAATATTATATTAAAACAATAATAAAAACAATAATCACAAAAAAAGGAAGTAGAACAATCATAAGAACAATGATCACAACAATAAAACAAAAAATGTAAAATGTAAAAACTGATTGATTTAATGATTTAAAAATAATTTAAAAATTGATTTAAAATAAATTTAAGACAGTTAAAAACAGAAAATGATTATGCATAGTGCAATCAGTATATAGCATACACTTCTAACAACTGTACCTCTTTTACAAAGGTTGAAATTATCACAGGGAGAGTTTGACTGTATTGTTCCCTTTTAGTTGTTTGATAGACCGTAATGCCAATAACATCCAAAACTGTTAACTCTCATAAACTCAAATGACATGAAAATCTGAAAGTCCATAAATGGGCTCGTTGGCCGCAAAACAGTCCTTTAGTCCATAGAAACAAAAGTAATGATAAAGATAATACTCCTCAGTCTGTTGACCAAAAATCCAAATGGAAAAAAAAATGGAAAAAATGTCCCCAAAAAGAGAAAAGTATAATGCGCTGATTTCAGGCCCTCACAAACAAGTTGAAAAAACGTCCTCAGAGTAAAGTCTGTATACGTATTTCCAAGACCAGAGCGTGCACTTATTAAACAGCTCACAAGTCTAATACACTATATCTCTTTTCTAAGAGATCATTTTGGACCGTTGCTCTGGACAAGGTAACAAAAGCATGCCACCTCACCAAACATACCTCTTTTCAAAATGGCCGCCTTTTATTTCTTACAGAGGGTATGACCTCACTTTCCCGCCGGGACACGCCCACTCAGCTGAACTGAGTGGCAAAAGAGCCTTTATTTACAAATAATGTACTCGCCCCCTTGTCATCCAAGATGTTCATGTCTTTCTTTCTTCAGTTGTAAAACATTTAAAAACATTTGAAATGAAAGCATTTCAGCATTTTTCTCCATGTAATGGACTGTTATCGTGCCTCGAATTTCAACTTCCAAAAAGCAGTTTAAATGCGGTTAAGATTAAAAAGTATTTAAATTGTATTATTTTAATGAAAAGAACCTATCATTACACTGGATAAGACCTTTCTTCCTCGGCTGGGATCGTTTACACCTGCATTTGGTATTGTTTGAAGCTGCATTTAAACTGCATTGTGGAAGTTCAAAATAGGGGAACCATGTCAGGAAAGGAAGGAAAAAGGAAAGGACGTGATGTGTGGCCAAGTACGGTGACCCATACTCGGAATTTGTGATCTGCATTTTACCCATCCAAGTGCACACACACAGTAGTGAGAAGTGATCAAACACACACACACACACACACACACCGTGAACACACACCCGGAGCAGTGGGCAGCCATATTGCTATCGCTGCGGCGCCCGGGGAGCAGTTGGGGGATTGGTGCCTTGCTCAAGGGACTCACCTCAGTTGTGGTATTGAGGGTGGAGAGAGTGCTGGTTATTCACTCCCTCCACCTTCAATCCCTGCCGGACCTGGGACTCGAACCCGCAACCTTTCGATTACAAGCCCGACTCCCTAACCATTAATGGTCCCCCTAGTCTACTGACAATAAGCAACTTTCCTTAGAGCAGTGGTTCCCAACCACATTCCCGGAGGCCCCCCAACACTGCATTTTTTCCATGTCTTCTAAATCAAACACACCTGATTCAGATAATCAGCTCATTAGTAGAGACTCCAAGACTTGAAATGGGTGTGTCAGACAAAGGAGAGATGCAAAATGTGCAGTGTTGGGGGGCCTCCAGAAACGTTTTTGGGAACCACTGCCTTAGAGTAGTAGTAGACTTAGGTTAAGGTTAGGCTAGGTAGTAGGTTCACATACTTGCAAAGTTACTTATAATCAGTTTGTCTTTTGGGGAACCATCAAAATAGCATAGTGTTAGCATATATTTAGCATACTACTAATAATAATTACTGCTAGCTGACATGAAGTACCACTGAGTACATCAGGTGTTATGGGAAGTGTTCCCGGTTCCGGTTGACCTAATGAATGCAGCCTAACAATCCTTTAATGGATTTGAATTATAGGAATATGTTGATGTGTTATGTGTAGGCAAGGTTAAAGAGATGGGTCTTTAATCTAGATTTAAACGGACCGAGTGTGTCTGTGTCCCGAACAGTGTTGGGTAGATTGTTCCAGAGTTTGGGCGCTAGATACGAAAATGATCTGCTGCCCGCGGTTGATTTTGATATTCTAGGTATTATCAAATTGCCAGAGTTTTGAAAATGCAGCGGACGTGAGGGACTATAATGTGATAAGAGCTCGCTCAGGTACTAAGGAGCTAAACCATTTAGGGCTTTATAAGTAATTAGCAAGATTTTAAAATCTATACGATGTTTAATAGGGAGCCAGTGCAGTGTTGACAGAACTGGGCTAATATGGTCATACTTACTGGTTCTAGTAAGAACTCTAGCTGCTGCATTTTGGACCAGCTGGAGTTTGTTTATTAAGCGAGCAGAACAACCACCCATTAAAGCATTACAATAATCTAACCTTGAGATCATAAACGCATGAATTTCAGCATTTGACATTGAGAGCATAGGTCGTAATTTAGATATATTTTTGAGATGTTTTGCTAATGCTAGAGATGTGGTTTTTGAAGAAAAGATTGCTATCAAATAGCACACCTAGGTTCCTAACTGATGATGAAGAATTAACAGAACAGCCATCAAGTGTTAGACAGTGTTTTAGGTTGTTGTACGTGGAGGTTTTATGTCCAGTAATTAACACCTCTGTATTTTCAGAATTTAGCTGTAAGAAATTACCTATCATCCAGTTTCTTATCTTAACTACACAATCCATTAGTTTTTCAAATTGGTATGTTTCGCCGGGCCTTGAAGAAATATAGAGCTGAGTATCATCAGCATAACAGTGAAAGCTAACACCATATTTCCTGATGATATCACCCAAGGGTAACATGTGAAGTGTAAAAAGTAATGGCCCTAGTACTGAGCCTTGTGGTACTCCATACTGCACTTGAACCATTTGATTTGAACCAAAATCAAAATAGTGTTGCGATTTAGCTCAAAGGGAAATATATATAAATAATTACAATTAATTATGATTAATTACAATTATTTATATCAGCTGCCAGTAGTAACTGTAGCAGAATTAATTTTCCATCAACTAATCTGTTCGTCCAACGAACATTCAGTATAAGTTTTATATCAACTCTAAGAAATTATATTTTCTTGGGCACAGAAAATAACTTCCTTAAAGTACTGTTGTATTAGAGCATGTAGCTCGGATCGGAATCGTAAAGGGACATTAATTTGCAAGGCAGAATCAGAATCAAAACTCATGTAATTTGTGCACAAGAGTTTATTAACGAAGGACTAACACATAACTAATCTAAAACAAACAAACATGAAATCATTCATACATGGGGGAAGGGTCAGTGAGAAGCAGTTAGAGAGACCAGAGAATGTAGCTATGAAAAGAGTCAGTTAACCACTTGAGTGAAACCATCAGTGCTGTCTACAGCTTGTACTAAACCTCTGTTTTGTTTAGTTAAATGTACGATACTTGCATTGCCTTGGTCGATGAACAAGTGTCCAAATGCAGTCTCGGGTGAAAGTCTCGATGGTTTGGAGCAGTGGTGGTTTGGAATCGCGATCATGTTCTTCCGGGTCCGAAGAGTGATGAACTCCAAAGATGTTCTGACTCGATGGTGACTGGGAGTTTCTTCCTATGTGACAATTGAAGAAGAACCAAGAGCTAAGAAGGACCCAGCTGAAGTCCTGTGGTCTTTGGAGAATGGAAAGACAAGGCCGCAAGGCCTGGCGCAGCTTAGAGTTCCGACGAGTTCTAGCTCATCCTCCTCATCCTCTTAGGTTCTGAAAGAACTCATGTGAGACGAGTGAAGGAAGCTAAAACCACGGAAGAGAGAAATGTTTGTTCGAGGACATTTCATGAGGGTGAATTCCAGGGCTGAGTGAATGTGTCTGGCTCTTTGTGGTCAAGAGCCACAGCTCTAGATGTTGGGTCTGTCGGGCCCGCCGGGCACGCCCTGTGCCGGCTCAGGCTCCCCGTGGGTTCCTCCACGCGGGCAGCAATCGGAAGATCTTGCAGAAGAGTGTGAAGAGAGGGAAGAGAGGGAGGCGGTCAAACGTTTGATGCCTTTAAGGTCTCTGGAGGCTGTGCCTCGAGGAGGTCCACGAACCAATGGTAACTTTCACCTTTGGAGGGAAAGTTTACGACTCTTTGTCTGTGAGCATAGTATTTTGCATATGTAATTCGATTGGGTGTTGATGCAAAAACTAGTAAGGTTTCTTAAAACACTAATATGTTGCATAGGTATCAACATCTAATTTACACCATCTTTTAGATCATCAAAATACGAATTCAAAGAAACCAAACATGACATAGGTGGGTAAACGACTAGTCATCTATCATAACGCATGCATAAAACAGTAGAAAGACAAATACAACAGACAAAAATTAAAATACAATGCAGTAATACTGTACACAATGACCTGGGCTATGTGTGATAGGAAGGTCAAAGAAAGGTTTGTCTGTGAATGAATAGGAAAGAGCCCATTTCTATAGGCATTGTGTCTTTCTTATAGGGAAATGTAGTGTGCTCTGCTTGCATTCCTTGAAGCAATAAAACCTATGATATCAGATGGTCACCCTGGCAACGGAGCCCTTTCAGGGTGTTCGTTGCTTTGGGGGGTTGTCTCCAAACTCCAGCATATAGCTGTGGTTGTTGGTTTTGGAAGATTATTTGTTAAATGTAACAAATAACTGTGTCTGATTGGTCCAGATGCTACAATAGGTTGGTCTAAACCCCGGTAATCACTTATATCAATGTTATATATATTATGTCATCCAGCTGAAAAACTTAGTATTATATAGTTTTTGTCAGTGTTTATTTAGAAACATCCAGTTATGCAGAATCTAAGATGGTTAATATTTAGTTGATGAGTTGTCAATATGATATACTATAATACAATATATAGGATATGATTATACTGCACAATTCAACATATTGACATGAAATGATAACTGCAAATGCATGTTTCGCTGCTTGGAGACCATTTGTTTCTTTGAATTGCAGCGATTAATTTGCTTATCTTTTCAGTAGCTTCCAGCAGTCTGTAAAAATATACCTCAGGTTTCTTCAAATCTCTTTGCACAGTCAATCGCAAATAAAAAAACACAAACAAACATATGAATGGAATTCATTTACACATGTATTTAAAATACAGATAGTGTTTTAGAAATGTCTATGCAAGATCATGTAAATGTAACTTTTTTAACTCAAAAAGAAAGTGTAACTGAAATAGTAACTAATTTTAAATTTGTTCCACTGAACACTTATTTATTTTCTCTCTTCTGTTCCACCTTACAGTGTAGATGAAGATTCATTGTCAAGAGCTGCTCATAGAATTCAGTCAGCAAAAGATGATAAATGCTGTATATCATAATTTGAAGTCATCTTGAGAGGAGCAGTAAACATCAGGTGAGGACCCACTGACGAGCTTCACTACTGTGTCTATGAGGAGAAAGAAATGTGTGATTAAATGTGTGAATGTGATCCATACAGGTGAAGAGACTCAGACTTTACAATGAAATAATGCAGCATGTGTGTTAGAAACATGATATTGAATGATTAATATTGCTTTATTCAAGCAAATGATCACTTTGTTTTATGTAAACAAAGACAGAAAGAAGCTCAGATAAGTCTGTCTGGCTCTTCAGTTGAATAATATTTGTATTAAACTCATCCATAATGATTCAAATGTTTAAATGTGATTGTCAAGTGCAGCACTTAAATATAACAAAATATATTAAACAAGTCTACAATGTGAACTTTCCATGTTGCTTAAAACATTTGTTATATCATATTTTATACACATTGTTATTCTATTTTATTGTATATTAGGTTAGTTTTGTGTGTGTCTGTTGTTAATGAACAGATATCCAGTATATTGTGTTTGTTCTGTGGATGGAGTCTCTCCTTCATCAGTTCAGACCAACTAAACATTTTCACCAGTTAACAGCATTTGTGTTTTCACTCTCCTCTAGATAGTCAAATACATTTTGTACTTTTTGTACTTACATTTTGTACTACTTTTTCACCACATTACATTTACATGTAAATAAAATGCCACACATACAGTTAAAAACAACTACTTTGTTTGAAAAGTTCACTTGCCTGTTTTAATGAAAATCGAGAAATAAGATGAACGAGCTGCATTAGGAGCGCTCCTATACTGCTTAATGTGTTCAGGATATGCCAAGGAGTGAATAATAAGGCCAAGGCAATTAATTTAATTCATTCAAAGTATTTAAAGTCAAAATATCTGCTGTTGTATCCATGTGATACTGTCAGTTTCATGAACCCTCAGCAAGTCACTAAATAATAAGCAAGTACTTTCCAAAAATATTGATTTAACAGTTTACACTTTTAAGGGAACTGTCCTTTTAAATATACATACAAAGGGAACATTTTTGTTCATAGCCATTTTTGTTTCATGTCTACAAGTCTACAAGCTTATATTTAAGATAGAGAAACTGCTTATGTAGCTTCAGTAATACTTAAGTCCAATAACAGGCCTAGAACATTATTTACTATGATTAAAAAGTTAACTCAGCCTCCCTTACAGTCTCTAGAGTGTTCTGATCAAATGTGTGATGCTTTTCTTAACTTTTTTCAGAGTAAAACGTCTCATACCTGTCAACACCCTGCATATGTTTTCACTACTAAACTTCTCTCTTAACGCCATGCTCATAATCAGGCTGTCTAATTCCTCTAGTCTTCTTGATCCTGCACCTACCTCTTTACTAAAATATCACTTGTCTGCTTAGTCACTACCCATCACTCATTTCATTAATATGTCATCTGAAACTGTACCACTGAATCTTAAGATTGCTGCTGTCACCCCAGTTCTTAAAAAGCATGGTCCTGATCCTTCTTCCCTCGGTAGCTACAAGCCTATTTCAAAATGTTCTGATTTATTTTAGCACACCCTCCACCTCAGTGTTTCTTCCACCTACATTAACAACTTGCATCAAGGAACTCAAGCTTTGGTTGGAGGTAAGTTACCTGAAATTTAACTCTGGTAAAACTGAGGTAATTATGATTGGCTCTAAAGATACTGTATCTAAATTTTCTCGTCAACTGATGGATTTGGATGGTGATCTGATTATGCCTTCCAGGAAAGTTCGCAGTCATGGTGTTCTCATTGACTCCACTCTTTCCTTTAACGATCACACCTTTTTTTTCCACCTGCATAATATATCTTGTATTCAATCGTCTCTCAGACAACTGGATGCTCAATCTATTATACATGCCTTTGTCACATTTCAACTGGATTACTGTAATTTACTTTTTACTTTCATTACAAAAATTTCAAATGATTACAATATGTTCAAAACTCTGCATCTCGCTTTATTACCCACACAAGAAAAAATTATCACATTACCCCTAAACTCTATTACCTTCATTGGCTTCTGGTTTCCTTGCGCATAAACTACAAGATACTAATTCTCACCTATAAAGCTCGCCATAACCTAGGTCCTATATATTATCTGACTTACTTCAGCCTTATACTCCTGCTCGCTCCTTATGGTCTTCTAGTGAGGTATTGTTAGTCACCCCAAGGTTTTGTTTAGCGACTATGGTGGCCAGATCTTTCAGTGCTGTGGCTCCCAGGTTTTTGAATGCTCTTCCCTAAGACATCCTCCCTTCTCTCCTTTAAAACATGTATTTTTTTTTTTTTTTTTTTTCTTCTAAGTATCACTCTTTAGTTCTCAGTCTGTAAATTGTACCTTGTTGTGAACATCTCTATCTAAATCTTCTCTGTATCTCTAATCTAACATGTAAGCGTTCACTGTATATTACGTTCAGCTCTTGGTATGTTTCATGTGTTGGTACTATGTGTATCTCTAATCTATCTTTGTAATGTGACCTCTGTATTCTTTCAGCTTTTGGTATGTGTTCTGTCCATTGTAATTAATAATAATAATAATATTATTATTATTATTATTAATAATAATAATAATAATAATAATAATAATAATAATAATAATAATAGTGTTCCGTATAAAAATTTAATTAATTAATTAATTAATTAAATTTTATACAGAACACTACTTTATTGTCTTTAATGTGGGATGATTCTCTGTTATATGCAATGATTGGCAACCTGCAGTCGGACAAAGTAATGATGGAATCAAAAACCAGTTGGACATGGAGCCAGTATACATAAAGAAGCAGAAACTGTAGAACAAGCATTAATACTACACCCTAATATGAACAGAAAGAATTAAAAGTAGGAAATAAATACAAATCTCAGCATGTGTGACATTTGCAAAAAACAGCATCGTACTGGACAACAGTCCAGGAGCAGGGAAAATAATAATGCAGTGTTTAAATTTATTAGGTAGAATATCCACGCTCCAGTACAGCAGGTGGCAGTAACTGTTCAGCTTGTTCGAAACCCTCCAGTAAAATTCACGAAGACGACAAAAACGAAAGTAACTGAAAGCAGCGGAAAACACGCAGTTAGCCAGATAAAGCGTTGCTCATTGGATTTGATCCATTTAATGTCCTAGAAAACATTTTTATACATACAACTTTAGTACAGACCCTACTCATTTTAACACTTGCGGACACTGTTTTTGTATATTTAATCCAGTCCATTCTGAGAGGTATGAAAATTGTTGCCGACAAGCTACAGGCCTAAAGGACAGAAAAATAAGCGTTTTAAATACTTCCAAATTCTCTTCTTAGTGGACAAGACTGCAAGTAAGTTTTCCCAAAAGGGGTTATTTGAAAACGAATGGGTTTCTGAAGGTTTTTCCGTTTTCCGCTTCTGTTTTATGCTGTTGTTTTTGTAATGCGAAATCGAAAGTATTTTTGAACCAGCCATTTCTCATTGAGAGCATTGGGTTCTTCTACATGACAATGCATTTGTTTGTAACTCACTTTATTTATATGGTGTTTTTGTTGCTGTTGCTGCTAACTCAACATATATATTCATCTCATTAACGACCATCATCTCCAGGTCAAACTGAACAGCAGATTGTTTTCACAACCCAATGTTGATCACTGGTAGTTTATCTGCAGTATGTCAGAGGAGCCAGGAAAGGACTCTCCGTCTGAGATGAGTCTCTCACAGAAACAGAGGTAAGACTGAGTCTGTTTTCAGAGAATCATTTTAAAAACTGCTGAATTTTTAGATGTTTATTTTTGCTTTATTTTTACAAAAGCTTTATAACTTCCTAATTAATAAATGACATTAAAAATATTTTTAAAAAGTAGCCACTAGATGATAAATATCTGAGAACTGAAAAGTTACAAAGGTCATAGTCTCCTGCAAAGTGATTCATTCTATTTAAGAGAAAAGACTGCTCCAGAAATGCCTAAAATAAGCATATTATTGCACCTGAATGGTTTATCTCTGTTCTTCAAGCCATGTTGGGTATTTTTATATGAATAAAGTGGTAACACTTTAGTATAGGGACCAGCTCTCACTATTAACTAGTTGCTTAAAAGCATGCATATTACTAGCATATTGGCTATTCATCAGTACTTATACAGCACATATTCTGCCAGACCAATGTTCTACATCCCTGATCCTACCCGATATGTTGTAGCCATTTAAGAAAGTGTTTTTATTTTACATTATGGCCAGACTGGCCATTGGGAGCACCAGGAGAATTCCCGGTGGCCTGGCAACTAATTGGCCGCTGCCCTACAGTTATTTTTTTTTGTTTGTTTGTTTTGGTTTTGTTTTGTTTTGTATATTGCTGCTGCTGTTGTTGTTGTTGTCGTTTTTGTTGCCTGCTTAATGTACTGAAGTGATTATTTCTGAATTTGCCATTCAATAATAAAACTCTAATAAATCATGAATTGGTTAGTCTTGACTGGCAACGCGTTTCGCCTCGTGCACTCTCTACGCATCCAAGAGGATGCGAGACTCGAAGAATGCAGTGAAAGTGCCCAAGTGGAGCAGAGAGGCAAAACTGTCAGGTCGGTCAATTATATCTGTAAAGAGACTGTTATACTTTAGTCTTTGTTTCATTAGTTAAGCATTAAACTCCTAGCAAATGTTAGCAGTAGCAGTCAATTACTGCACAATTAACAAAAGGACATAATTACTATCGTAAAGAGTAGGAATTTAGCAGACAAATATTCACATCCTTTTAAAACAGGTTCAGAGGGAGCTAAGGCAGACAACAACCCTCATGAAAATTATCTGTAGTTTTACTAAAAATAAAACCAAAAACACATGGTTACTATAGTTAAACCATGGTAACCACAAATTAGCAATGGTTTTGCTACACTATAAAGTTTCACCGTGGTATTTTTAGTAAAACTGGTCATACAAATAATAATCAATCTGGCAAAAAAACATGGTTACTATACGTTTACCATAGGCCTAATAATAACATGGTTAATTTTCCTTAGGTCAAAACATGACCCATGATAATGCAAAAACATGTTTAGTTGCTTCAACCAGCAATATAAAAAAAAAAATATATATGTACAGGGGTTGGACAATGAAACTGAAACACTCGCCAATATAGTATTGGAGGTTTCATGGCTATATTTGCGCTGTCTGGTGCCCAATCTTCACTTATTGTACATTACACCAGTTAGAGCAGAGTGTAAAGTTTCATTATGTGCACCCAATGGTTCAAACATTGTACCTTGAAGGTAGTGCTCTGTATCAGGATAATAATGCACCAATACACACAGCAAGACTGGTGACAGACTGGTTTAATGAAGATGAAAATTAAGTTGAACATCTCCCATGGCCTGCATAGTCACCAGATCTGAATATTATTGAGCCACTTTGGGGTGTTTTGGAAGTATTTATCCTGTTGGCTTTTCTGATCATTTAGTGGTGGAAGTTTGTATGTTTATTAAGTCTGCCAGACATAAGAGTGCATATTGGCACTTTAATAGTGCTCTGGTTGAGGGTACTTCATTTGGAAAATGTTGGGAAGAACCCAGAAGTGTAATTTTACATCTACACAGCAATAGTGGGACATTGGAAAGTTGAAGATAAAGAATTATGTAAACAGTATATTTTTAATGTCACTAGGGACACTATTCAAAATATTAGAAGCTTAGAGAGGGATATCGTAGAGTCCGTGTATCATTCGTCCATTCGATTTTTGATTTAATATTGAAAGAAGAAACTTGAGAAAACGGCTTGTTTTTCGTTTTTTCATTTTTTCCTGAAAAAACGAAAAACAAGAATTCAGCTGGATTTTTCGTTTTTCGTTCAGGGATGGAAAAATGAATAAACAGCTTGAATATTCAATTTCAGAGTATTTCTGAAATGGATGCCCCGTCCAAGTTCTTCAACCTTCTTCTTCTTCTTCAAAAAATAAATAAATAAAAATGGCCAAAGAAAAAGCATTCCGTGTTTATGTTCTGTGGATGGGTTAGATCTGACTAGGGACTCTGATATTCAGAAAAGGGCTGTTGGCTTTTATAAAGAGCTGTATGCCTGTGATTGTGTGGAGGACCAGTCAGCAAATCAGTTCCTTTCAGATCTTCCACAAGTGACTGAGGAGTTGTGTGCTGATCTGGTGCATCCTCTGACAACAGATGAGCTTTTAAAGGCACTACGAAGAATGAAGAATGGAAAAGCACCAGGTTTGGATGGGTTGCCTGTGGATTTTTACAAGGTATACTGGTACTTTTTGGGAGAAGACTTGCTGGCAGTGTTAAGCAACAGCTTAATTGAAGGGCGACTGCCAATGAGTTGCAGGAGAGCAGTTTTAACGCTGCTGCCAAAGAAAGGTAACCTCAAAGAGGTCAAAAATTGGAGGCCAGTTGCTTTGTTGTGCACCGATTACAAGATTTTATCAAAATCTTTGGATAACAGACGGAGAGTAGTGATGGGACAGGTCATTCACACAGATCAGTCTTATTGTGTGCCCAACAGATCAATAGTGGACAACATATCGTTGATTAGAGATGTGTTTGAAGTTTCTAGTCTATTCGGTCAAAAGGTTGGTCTGTTCTCTCTGGACCAGGAGAAAGCTTTTGACTGGGTTAAACATCAGTTTTTATGGCATACCCTTGAGGCATTTGGTTTCCCAACTGATTTTATTACCATGATTAAGGAGCTCTATAGTGACATTAAAAGTATACTGAAAGTTAATGGTGGCTTGTCTAGTCCTTTTAAAAATTCACAGAGGCATAAGACAAGGCTGTGCTTTGTCAGGGATGCTATATTCAATATCATTAGAACCTTTGCTAAATAAAATTAGAGTGGTGTCAAAGGGTTTAAATGTGAAAATTTCTTTCCTCCAGTAGAATTGTCAGCATATTCTGATGACATAATGATATTAATCAGTGGGCAGAATGACATAAATAAACTGAATGATATTGGGAATAGTTATGCATCTGCATCTTTGTGGCACAAATTATCTGTTTTAGAGCCTCCTGTTGGGACTCTGGAGAAAATAAAAGTTAAAATGATCAATTTCTTCTGGCACAAATTACACTGGATACCTAGAGCTGTGTGATATCTTCTGAAGGAGGAAGGTGGAAAAACCTTGTAGATCTTAAAAGCAGAAAAGCAGCCTTTAGGCTACAGTTTGTTTCAGAAATTTGTATACAAATCAAATGTATCTTGAACTGGTTTAGCTGGTTGTATTCTAAGTAAGGTTGGTGGGTGGGGATTTGGCAGAAACCTTTTTTGGAAATATTGTACTAAATTTGATTTGACGTTCATCTCTCCTTTTTATGAGAGCATTAGAAAAGCTTGGTGTTTGGTGCAGGCCAGAAGAGATTTGTCCCATAAGTTCTTTTCATTGGTTTCTAGAAGAGCCTCTAATTAATGGTGCACGTCTAGATCTATGTGATACCACAGACTCTTTAAACCATGGAGAATTCTTCAGCTACCTCAAAGGCTTAGAGAGACTTTGTCTTTGATTCGGTAACAGGTATGAGTTTGTATAAAATGCGTGTAAAAGTGATTAACAAGGAAAAAAGTCTTTGGAGCGGCTATTTAAGTGTTCAGGATGGCATTCAGCCTTTTTGGGGTTCTTTTTACAAGCCACCATTGGCTAAAAAAGTTGGTGATCTTCAGTGGCATGTGTTACATGGTATTTTAGCAGTTAATGCTTTCATTTCAGTCCTGATTCCAACTATGCAAGATAAATGTCCTTTCTGTACTGACAGAGAGATAGTTTTTTCACTGTTTCATGCATTGTGAGAGACTGAGATCTCTGTGTTTTGTTGGAAGTTTTATTTTCTGCTGTTGATTAAATGTTTACAATGATTGTGTTTATTTTTGGATTTAAGTATTGTAAAAACAAGAAGGGGAAAGGACACGTTTAGGACAAGCAAAAATTGCAATATATATTAGCAGGAGGCATTCAGTCCGCTATGGTACAAATTGTCAAGTTGAACTGGTTTTTAAAGGGCTTATAAAAGCTAGGGTAAGGCATGATTTTATTTTTTACCTATCTATGAGGGAGGTGGGAAAGTCTGAAGACATTTAAAGTGTAGAAAATTTGTTGTGTTGGGCTGAAAATTATGTATTGACTTTTGCTGAGAATACTGTATAATCGAATTAGATGTTTTCTATGCAAGTTTCTTAGAGTTTTGTATTAAATAAAGATCTTATAATTTCATTTCTCTCTCTGTCTATATCTCCCTCTGTTCTTCGTGTCATTAGTGTAAGATCAGGCTCACATGTGTTCAGCTCAGTGTCTGTGAAGAGTGACCAGTCAAGAGATGAGCCACCTATATTCAGTGAGGAAACACCTTCAGCTGCTAAAAGGTATTTAATGTGTTTTGTATTGTATGGCACTAGCTAATTTCTCCACTGGGATATTTTTGATAGAAATTAAATAAATAAAACAAAGATCATAAATCACAGATCATAATATCTGCTAGAGAACCTGTTTAACATCATTAACTTACAGCTGCAGCATTAAAGGTGCAATAGGTGATTGTCTTCAGAAACATTTTTTTGTTATGCTGGTTGAAAGTCTCTTCACATCTCAATAGCAATCATTAAGTTAAGTGGTCTAAATGTATTTATATGTATTTATATATTCTGTGGAAGGTGTAGGACCAAGAAATGTTCGTCCAGTCAAAATGCTCGGTCCAAACATTACGATAAGCTTTCATACCTTCCTGTCAACATATGTATTTGCATACCTCTGCACACCCTGTTCGCACAGACAGCTCACGTCATCAGCGCGTTCACGAACACTTTGCAGACAGAGCAAGAATATTCTGTACATTCTGGAAGGGTGAAGAGATGACTCGCTCTACTGACATCTGTCATTTATTTTATTTATTTCCTTTCTGTTTGTGACCTGAGTTGGATGCATGCTTGTGTACATTTGTCCTCGTTTGATCCCCATGTATGTGGACGAGTGTATCGATGCGTGAGGCGTATTATTAAACTCAGGGAAAATCCGCCCTCATCTCCCATGCATTATTAGTACCACACGGTTTTCCTATCTGGGCTGTTGAACATTTCAAATGGGTGTTACAATGTATTGTAGTAATGCTGTCTCTGGTCGTCTAGTCTGTGTGCATTCATGCTTTCAGGCATGGCTTTGTATGGCGATTTGCAGGGAGGGTGGGACACTCGTTTTCTGTGCTGTCAGGCTAAAGTTAGCATTTTCCAAGATCTCCTATTGCACCTTTAACAGCTGATGCTTGCTCTTTGTGTTTGATACAAAAATAGAAAGAGATTTCTCTAATATTTTGCTTTAACTGCATTTCATTTTATTTGCTTTTTTTAAAGGCTGCAATATGAGGCATTAGATTCAGACTTCCAGATTAACAGTAACCGCAAGAATTTCACAGAAAAACTCCCTGGAATCTTCCAGGTAGGAAAAAATATTTTCATACATGTTTATATTTATAATAAACAACTGGTTACTGGACAATGTTTCTTGTTTCTTTTACTAATATTTTTTATTGCTGATTATATAATTTGGACCAAATATAGATGTGGATTTGAAATTTTGTTCATTTTTTTCTGTTTTTTGTTTTGCATTGTTTGTAGAATCTTCAGAAGAAAATTATAAAATTTCTAAAGAATGAACTCGAAATTTATATGAAAATATTACAAAAAGAGAACATGCAATACTTTGTGAAGGATTTTAATGAGCATAGATGCAGTATCAAAGAAGCAGCTCTTGATCTCACACTCTACTTCCTGAGAGAGATGAAGCAAGATGAAGCTGCTGATACTCTAGAACGTAAGTGACTCGTGATCATCGTTCACATTGTCAATGAAACGTATTAAAGAAAATAGTAAAACTTTGCCTCTGTTTTTGTCTTTAGATGAGCTGGTCTTCATTCATCAGCTAAAATGTAGCCTAAAGAAGAAGTATCAGTGTGTTTTTGAAGGAACTGCAAAGCAAGGTGACTCTACACTTCTAAATAACATCTACACAGATCTCTATATCACTCAGGGTTGTAGTGAACAGGTCAATAGTGAACATGAGGTAAGACAGATTGAAGTTGCTTCCAGACGTCATGAATCACAAGAGATACAGTTTGAATGCAAAAATTTGTTTAAAGCACCTGAACAAGACAAGCAGATCAGAACTGTACTGACAAAAGGAGTTGCTGGCATCGGAAAATCAGTCTCTGTGCAAAAGTTTGTTCTGGATTGGGCCGAAGGAAAAGAAAATCAAGATATCAGCTTCATATTTCCGCTTCCATTTAGAGAGATGAACTTAAAGGAGCAAGAGAAATTAAGTTTGATGGACATTATAACTCAGTTTTTCCCAGAGACAAAAGGACTGAACCTTACAAGAAGGAACCAAAAAGTCCTGTTCATTCTTGATGGACTGGATGAATTCCGTCTTCCTCTAAACTTTAAGGATAATGAGACGTTGCATGATGTATCTTCACCAGCCTCTCTGGATGTTCTCCTGACAAATCTCATCAAGGGAAATCTGCTTCCTTCTGCTCTCATCTGGATCACCACCAGACCAGCAGCTGCCAGTAAGGTTCCTCCTGACTGTATCGACTGGCTGACAGAGATACGAGGATTCAATGATGCACAAAAGGAGGATTACTTCAGAAAAAGAATCACAGATGAGAATCTGGCCAAAGAAATCATGGATCATGTTAAACAATCAAAGAGTCTCTTTATCATGTGCCACATCCCAGTCTTCTGCTGGATTTCAGTCACTGTTCTCCAGAACATTTTAGAGGAGAAAAGAAATAATGTTGTGAAAAATAATCAGGATGATGATTCCTCCAAAACACTGCAGGAGTCAAATACTGAAGACACTCCTAAGACTCTGACACAAATGTACACACACTTTCTCAGATTTCAGATCCAGCAGAGCAGACGAAAGTATGATGGAGAATACAGACCAGATGTTTCCTGGGATAAAGATGCCATCTTTTCACTGGGGAAACTGGCATTTCATCAGCTGGAAAGAAACAATGTTATTTTCTATGATACAGATCTGGAAGCCTGTGGTATTGATGTCTATAAGGCATCAGTGTATTCAGGCATGTGTACCCAGATCTTTAAGGAGGAAACAGGGATTGTTCTTGGTACCATGTACTGCTTTGTTCACTTGAGCATTCAAGAGTTTATTGCAGCCCTTTATGCACATCTGTTTCTAGACATAAAGAAGAGAAGTATATTTGTTCATGAGTCTACAGAACAGGAAAACAAAAATGAAACCATGATTGATTTGCTCAAGACTGCAGTGGACAAGGCACTAGAGAGTGATAATGGACATCTGGATCTTTTTCTTCGATTCCTCCTTGGTTTGTCACTCCAGTCCAATCAGCGACTCTTACAGGGTCTGTTGACACAGCAAAATGGAAATGACCAGAGCAAAAAGGAAATAGTTCAGTACATCAAGCAGAAATTTGAAGCTAATCTGTCTCCAGAGAGATCCATCAATCTGTTCTACTGTCTGAATGAACTGAATGACCAAACTCTGGTGAAAGACATTCAGACCCACCTTAGCAAAGGAAGTCTCTCATCTGCTGATCTTTCTCCTGCCCAGTGGTCTGCTTTGGCCTTTGTGTTGTTGACACCAGAGGAGGAGCTGGAGGAGTTTGAGCTTCAGAAATTCAAGAAATCAGACGAGTGTCTCATTAAATTATTGGCAGTCATCAAAATCTCCAAAAGAGCTCTGTAAGTTAATCATTTGTAGCCTTAATCTGAAAAATACATTTATCTAGGGTTCCATGCATCCTGAAAAACCTGGACATTTAATTATTTTAATTACTTATTTATTTTTTTTTAGTCCTGGAAAATGCATGCGAAATTAGAGAAATATATAAAATGGCATGGAAAATCTTGTTGTTTTGGAAAATTATATAAATATAAATCTAGATTTTCTTTAGCTGAGAATGAAGAGTTTTGTTCTCATTGAAACAATTAATGTTAGTAGCAGAAAGTGCTTTGTTCAGGGATGCTGAGGTTTAATAAAAGTATTATGAATGATGATTGTTAGTCCATCAAATGTCCTCTCAAATGTTTGCAGTAAATGTAAACAGATAATCAGCTACCTAGTGATTGTGATTTACTTTAATGTATAGTTTCAGCCTTTCTGGGTCATTGTAGTACCCACTGATAGGCAGCTGCTTTCAAACATTCCTGTGCATATTTTTTTGTGAACATTCTGTAAAGAGCATTGTGCTTTTACAACATGTTTTTACAGCCTTGTGTATTGTAGCCAATGTTGAGCACATGATCACAATGTTTAAGGTGTTTAATCAGAATTAACTCAGTAATGCTTTTCCTTGAAACCATGGAACTAGCACTTTCACAATGTACAATCATTGTAATTGTAGCTTTAGGTGAAAATATACATTTATTATTTCTATTTAGCAAATTCTGTAATCTTATTTTCCTCGTAGGCTAAATGATTGTGACTTAACAGACAAAAGCTGTTCAGCTCTGGCTACAGTTCTTGGATCAGATACCAGTCTGAAAGAGCTGAACATGAACAATAATAATCTGCAGGATTCAGGAGTGAAGCTACTCTGCACTGGACTGGAAAATATGAAGTGTCATTTGGAGATACTGAGGTAAGTTGTGTGACAATAGACAAAAATTGAGCTCAACAAAAACATTATGTGAAAACCAGACTTAGATACTAAACAAGTCTGTATGTTGTGCATGGAGATACTTTTGTATTTATGCCTGCCGTATTGTACTTTTTCTGATTTGGTCTGTCATTGACACTTTCCTATGCCAATGCATTGTGCTATACCATCTACAGAATATATTTGGTTATGTTCAAGGTAGGGATAACTTAACATACATTTAATGGTTTATTTATATCCATGATGCATATCTGTTTGTATGTATATTTAACTATCAAAAGCTAATATGTTCAAAGTTTTAATTGCCTTCCCTTGCCCTCTGAAAAATATTTTCCTAATTGTAATTGTTCATTTTGAAATACTTTTAAACGTTATTTTTTGGCTTAGTGCTCTATTTCTTTCAGGACCACTATCAGCTTATTGTAACAAAATAATTCAGGATAACTGACTCAATGAGGAATATTTAAGGAATCTCACCCCTATATATAAGGAAGTAGTGATAGGTATTGTATTCCTATAGGTAGACGTGGATCAGCTGAGAATCGGCTGATTTAGGGTTGGAGTTAAACTTTGCAGGACAGCGACTCTCAAGGACCAAACTTGCCTACCCCTCCCCTAAACATACCCCTCACACAAAACTTTCTGCAGTTTTAGACTTTCAAAAACATTTTGTAGCATGTATAATCTTCTTTCCCTCAAAAAAATAAAATAAAATAAAATAAATGAATTAATAAATAAAAAAAAGTATCATCAAGGTCATAATTTACTTGTATTGCTATCCTTGTGAGGATATTTGGTCAATACCAGTGAACACACAGTAAGGAAGCAGTTAAACTCTAAAACATTGGAAGCACAAAACAGATTCAACTACTATATACACACACACACACACATACAATTATACATCACACAAATGAACTGGTGTGGCTATAAAAATATAGTAAAACTGAGTCAGATGCCTCAAATAATAGGTTGAAATCAGATAAGAACCAGAATCAGAATCAGAAGAGCTTTTATTGCCAAGTATGCTTGCACATACTAGGAATTTGTTTTAGTGTTATTAGCTTCCAGTACACAGAGACAACAACAACATAGACAATAAACATAAGATGAGGAAAAAAAAAAAATACACATATGTAAATATAAATAGACAAAACTTAGAAAAATAAGATGAGAATAAACTACACATATGTAAATATAAATAGACAAAAATTTGAAAAATAAATTGAGAAATAAATAAGTGATATGTACAGTTGTGCTATAGATGACAGAATAGAATAGAATAGAATAGAAAGAGGTAGAGATGCAGGGATGTGCTAGGATGGGGGTGGTAACTAATAAATAAAAAGTTATTGCACATTATATTGCACAATGGGGGGAACATTTAACTGTTCATAAGGAGAACTGCCTGGGGGAAAAAACTGTTCTTGTGCCTGGTTGTCCTGGTGTTTGGGGCTCTGTAGCGCCAGCCAGATGGCAAAAGTTCAAAGAGATGATGACTTGGATGTGAGGGATCCAGAGTGATTTTCTGAGCTCTTTTCCTCACCCTGGATGAATAAAGTTCTTGAAGGGTGGGCAGGGGAGCACCAATAATCCTCTCGGCAGTCTGAACTATTGCCTGTAATCTTCTGACGTCTGATTTTGTAGTTGAGGCAAACCAGACAGTTATTGATGTGCAGAGAACAGACTTGATGATGGCTGAGTAGAACTGTTTTACCAGCTCCTGAGGTAGGTTGAACTTCCTTAGCTGGCGAAAGAAGTACAACCTTTGTTGGGCCTTTTTTACAATGGAGTTGATGTGAGTGACCCACTTCAAGTCCTGGGAGATGACAGATCCCAGGAACTTGAATGTCTCCACTGTAGCCACAGTGTTGTCCATGATGCTGAGAGGGGTGAGTGCAGGGGGGTTTCTCCTAAAGTCTATGATCATCTCCACTGTTTTGAGCGTGTTAAGCTCTAGGTTGTTTTGACTGCACCAGACAGCTAGCTCTTTAACCTCCTGTCTGTAGGCAGACTCTTCACCATCCTGAATCAGGCCGATGAGTGTGGTGTCGTTTGCAAACTTCAGAAGCTTGACAGAGGGGTCTTTGGAGGTGCAGTCGTTGGTGTAGAGAGAGAAGAGCAGTGGAGAGAGAACACATCCCTGAGGAGCGCCAGCGTTGGTGGTGCGGGTGCTTGACATCAATTTCCCCAGTCTCACCAGCTGTTGCCTATCTGTCAGAAAGCTGGTGATCCATTGACAGATAGAGCTAGGAACAGAGAGCTGGTTTAGTTTAATCTGGAGATGCGTAGGAATGATGGTGTTGAAGGCCGAACTGAAGTCCACAAACAGGATCCTCACATAAGTCCCTGGTCTGTCCAGATGTTTCAGGATGAAGTGCAGTCCCATGTTTACTGCATCATCCACGGACCTGTTTGCTCGGTAAGCAAACTGCAGGGGGTCCAGTAAGGGTCCAGTGATGTTCTTCAGATAGGCCAAAACCAGTTTTTCAAATGACTTCATGACCACAGACGTTAGTGCCACAGGTCTGTAGTCGTTAAGTCCTGTTACCTTGGTTTTCTTTGGGACAGGGATGATGGTAGAGCGTTTGAAGCATGATAGAACTTCGCACAACTCCAGAGACCTGTTGAAGATCTGTGAAAAGATGGGGGCCAGCTGGTCAGCACAGGTTTTCAGACAGGCTGGTGTCACACCGTCTGGGCCTGGTGCCTTTCTTCTTTTGTTCTTTCTGAAGACCTGGCGCACCTCGTCTTCACTGATCTGAAGAGCAGGAGGGGGGAGAGGGGGGTTGCTGGAGGTGTTAGTGGTTGTGAAAAGAGATCGTCAGAACGGGTGTGGGGGGTTTCGAATCTACAATAAAACTCATTTAGGTCTTCAGCAAGTCGTTGGTTTGCCTCAGTGCTGGGGGATGGCGTCTTGTAATTTGTGATGGCTCTCAGACCTTTCCACACTGAAGATGGTTTGTTTGAAGTGAACTGATATTCTAACCTTTTTGCGTAAGTTCTTTTAGCCTCTAATCTCCTTATTCAGTGTGTTCCTGGCCTGATTGTACAAGACTCTATCCTCTTTTCTGTAGGCATCCTCTTTGGCTTGACGAAGATGTCTGAGTTTTGTTGTAAACCATGGCTTATCATTGTTGAATGTTAAATAAGTCCTGGTAGGAATGCATATATCCTCACAGAAACTGATATATGCAGTTACAGTCTCTGTGAGTTCATCCAGATCGTTTGCAGCAGCTTCAAAAACACTCCAATCAGTCCATTCGAAACAGGCTTGTAAAACCTGCTCTGTTTCGTTGGTCCATCTCCTTACAGTCTTTAATACAGGTTTAGCTGTTTTCAGTTTCTGCCTGTAGGTCGGTATAAGATGAACCAAACAGTGAGCAGAGAGTCCCAAAGCTGCCCGTGGGACAGAGTGATATGCATTCCTTATTGTGGTGTAACAGTGGTCCAATATATTACTGTCTCTGGTGGGACATGTAACATGCTGACTGTATTTGGGCAGTTCACGGGAGAGATTTGCTTTGTTAAAATCCCCAAGTATGATTAAAACAGAGTCCGGGTGTTTTTGCTCCGTGTCTGCGATCTGATCGGCTAGTTGCTGTAGAGCCAGGTTCACGTGAGCTTGCGGTGGAATGTAGATGCTCACGAGAATGAACGAGCAAAACTCTCGCGGCGAATAGAACAGCTTACAGTTAATGAAAAGCGCTTCTAGATCAGAACAGCACATCTTCTTTAACACTGTTACATCTGTACATCACCTCTCATTGATGTAAAAGCACGTCCCGCCGCCACGCGATTTCCCCGTTGATTCTGCATCGCGATCCGCTCTAAACAGCTGATAGCCCGGCAATCGCGAAATACAGCCAGGTTTCCGTGAAGCGCAGAGCAGCGGATTTTGAAAAATCCTTGTTTGTCCGAGTGAGCATAAGAAGTTCATCCGTTTTGTTGGATAGAGAGCGGAGATTCGGCAGATGTAAGCTAGGCAGCGCCGTACGGAATCCGCGTTGTCTAAGCTTCACAAGCGCGCCGGCTCGCTTTCCCCTCCTGCGAGTCCTGAAGCACTTAATCAGTGCCGCCACTCCGCCAACTACGATGTTCAGCAAAACGTCAGAATAATCGAAAACCGGTAGGAGATTTTGTGGTGTGTTCTGCCAAATGTTCAGCAGTTCATCCCTTGTAAAACTGACTGTGTTTGCAAAACAAAAAACAGGAAAAACTAACAAAAACACTAAAACAACTGGAGAGCTAAGCACAGAGGCTTCCATGTGCGCCGCCTTCTTGATAGGGTTAGGGTTAGGGTGAATTGGGCACCTCCCAAGCTCCTTGCCTTGTTGTTGGCTCACTTGTTTCACTTCCGGCTCTGCCCAAGAGCCTTGATATGCCAGCTCCCTCCTTGATACAGGCTCCACCCTTCCTGAATGCCAAGTCCCTCCAGCTTTGCCCTGGCCTCCTGAACTGCCTGAGCCTCTCTGGCTCAACCCTCCCGCCAGTCCCTGGTCCCATTTATGACTGTCTGGGCTTCCTGTGAGCACTGGCTTGGCTCCCCTCCGTCTCCACCCCCAACCCGTTTTTTGTCTTTGTGTTTTGATTTCCCAGTCTTGTGTTGTTTGTTGTCTGTCAGTCTTGTGTTGTCATGTCATGTTCCTGTCTTGTTTTTGGTGTTTCTCATTAGGGACGCCTGGTGGCTTGTATTGCACATAGCTGGTGACTTGTTTTGCTGGCCATGTGCTTGTGTTTTTGATTTTGTGTGAGCATATGGCTTTTTTCTTGTTTCTAAATGCCATGTGCTCTCATGTCTATTGTCTTGACCCCGCGCTTCTTGTTTCCTGATTATTGGTTAATTTGCCCCACCTGTGTTTCCCTCGTTCCTTGCCTCGTTTGCTCCCTATTTATTGTCCTTGTGTTTGCATTCCTGCACCAGTTAGTCATCGTTTGTATCCTGTCATGTCCTGCCCTACCTCATCCTGCCCAGCTGTGTTGCCAGCCAGCTAGTCTTTTTCCCCTTCGGGGTAGTTTTTTGTTGTTGTTGTTTTATTTTGCAATAAAAAAAGTCCATCTCCTGCAACTTGAGTCCTCACCTCTTCCCTACACCCTAACAAGATTATTACAGACAATGGCAAAATAAATGTTTGAAAATGTAAAACTGATATTTCCTACTGACACACTACAGCACAAGATAGAAATAACTGACTTTAAACCATTTTTTTAGATGTTGAAAATACTACAGGCCAAAGACTTTTGCACAGTACTGTATATAACAAAAAATATATTACATTGATTTTACTCGGGTGTTGAGGTGTGTTCAGTTTCAGGTGTTCAGTCTCTTTTGACCATAAAGACTAAAGTGAACTGAATCAGAAGGTTAAAGCTTGAAAGTGAAAAAGCTGGAGATACTACAGTAAATTGATGTCTGAACTTACTAAGTTGTAGTTCGATTTGTATAAAGAATAAAATATAATTCCATTCAGGGATTTGCATTGTTTAGGTCATTTCTAAAATAACTGAATGGGCCTGTTTACACCTGGTCACTTCATGCATTTTCTCTGATCGGATAGTTATCCAATCCTGACCAGATCGTGACCAGCTATCCAAAAAGACCAGGTGTAAGTGCCCTCCAAAACACTTTTAAGACGCATTTAAATCCGATTACTCAAACCACTCTGGGCCACATTCCAGACGAAATTGTAATGCGTAATGCGAAAGTATAAATGCATCTAGTTGTTGAAACCACATATATAAATTTTACTCCTCCCAAAATATTAAAATAATAATCGTTTGAGAGTGTTTTTATGGCACATATAGCATGTTATAATCGGATACGACAGCGCTTATGCAGCAAGCATCACCGCGGATGAATAGCTGAGTATGTCTTCAGCAAGCCGACGTGCAAACCACCACAATCATCTTCATTAAAAGACTAACTTATCTTTCCAGTGCTGATGCCGCACTCTCTCCTGTTGTGGCCTTTGATTTTAAAATTAGCTAAAAATGAATAAAGCGCAGTGCATATCTTTCTTTCCTTGACATGAACTTGACGTTAAATTTGCATATAGTGCAGGGATTGAAGAATCGATTTATATCTGCTTTGCGAAGACACATTATGTGGCCAAGTGTAAATGGAAATGTTTTAACAAATCAGATAGATATTCAGTCAGAGAAGCCACATGAAGTGAGCAGGTGTAAACAGGCCCAATGTGACATTTTCATTCTGGTTCTAGGCTTTCAAACTGCAGCATCACTGAAGAAGGTTATAAAGCTCTGGCTTCAGCTCTGAGATCAAACCCTTCACACCTTATAGAGCTGGATCTCACAGGAAATGATCCTGGACAATCAGGAGTGAAGGAGCTCAGTGATTTACTACAGGATCCAAACTGTCAATTGAAGACATTGAGGTGATAATTAACATGCACACTTATTATGGACACTTCTAGGAAAACAGACTAGAACCTTTTACTCAAATTATTTAAATGTTTCTGAACACACTGTAGTTTAATTGCCATCAAGCTCAGATTCACTCTATCACTGTGTCTCTATAGCAGGTCTGTGAGTCCCCAGATGATCAAAAACATTCAGTTTCACAAGCCAGTTTTCTCTGTGCTGACATTCATTCCTTCTGAAAGATCTTGAGGCTTTTAATTGGACACTTTGTATTTGTATACTGAAATCATGATCTAGTGAGGTTTTGCTCTTCTGCTCTGTGGGGTGTTTCTGTTCTCCTGAGTTTGTTTTAGGACTGAGTGTCACTCTAGTTTCTTTCAAATAACTGTGACTATTACTTTGTTTTTAAATATTTATGTATTTATATGTGTATTCAAATGTTCAAAGAAAAGTTTTGCAATTTCTAGATCTTGTTTTTAGAATACTGAAGATTTTATTTTATTTATTTATTTATTTTTTTAATTGTATCAGTCATTTTTGTAATGTGATGGACCTTTAAATCCGAACTAAATTGAATCTTGCTTCATCTTCTCTTTTACAGGTTTTTGGGTCCTGCTGCAGATGAAGCCTGTCAGTACGTGACTGGAATTGTGGGTAAAAACCCGTTACTCCTGAGAGAACTGAATCTGAGTGAACATGAACTAGGAGACACACGAGTGAATCAGATCGCTGCTCTACTGCAGGATAAACACTGTCAACTCAACACACTGATGTGAGTATTGTTAGTTTCTTTAAAATGTTACATTACTTTTAATACTACTGTTATTGTAGCTGTTAATATCTCCTTTTTTGAATCAGAGGGTTTTTTTTTTCCCTCAAAAAACGCACTATAATGTGAAGTATTAAAATTAAACAGGCAATGAAAAATGGCATCAAGTTTTAAACTAGGGACTCATATCGGGTATCAGTTCTGATACTACTATTCCTTGCTGGATTGGGTATATTGGTCAGACAGGGCTGATATAAATCTGATATTGTGTTACTGTTCTGTGTTACTGTTAAGCCACACAAAATGCATACAAGCACTTAAAACACAATGTTTTTGTGCACAATATCCCAAGTCCTCTGAAACTATTCGATAGTTTAATGTGACACACAGATGAATATTTAAGTCCTTAGACTAAATTTAAATTATGAACTAAATTAAGTTTAATTCAAACTCTGGTTGTTTGAACTCTAACGAAACTAGTTTAAATGTCCTCAGTTTAAGGAAATATATTTATTCCTTAAAAACATGCGCAAAGGATAATCTTTATTAAAAGCAAACTGTCATTGTTGTAGACTTGTAATTGTTTGTAACTGAATAAAAAGCTCACATCTTAATGGGTAATTTTGCTATTTTAGAATATTTGCATACCTTTGTAACCTTTAAGTAGTTTGTAGTATATTTAAGTGAACAGTGTGTAGTCTTTCTCCATGTTACCTGCACACAGATTTCACTGCTTATTTATCAGCAAATGTCTGCTTGATGACACAAAACACATTAGTAAGTTGATTATTATAGATCTGAATCATTGTTCTTTGTCTTCTTGACTTCAGTCTGTGTGGATGCAGAATTACAGAGAAACAGTGTCTCATCCTGACTTCAGCTCTGAAATCAAACCCATCACACCTGAGAGAACTGAACCTGAGCAGGAATGAACTAGGAGACTCTGGAGTGAAAAACCTCAGTGATCTACTGATGAACACACAATGCAAGCTGGAGAAACTAGAGTTAGTACAGTTAAAGTTTGTTTATTTTAAGACAACAGGTCTTAAGTTTAATGGTTAAAACAGTGCACTGGTTTTGCCATATTGGTCAAAATTGGTCAAATATGTTTTTTTTATTAATTATTTTTTTTTTAATCTATTAAGTAATTGTTTAATTTGATACATGCAGAAATGAGCCTTTGGATAAAGAATAGAGGCATTCAGTAAATAGATAAAAGGTAAAATAAATAAATAAAATGAAAAGAAAACAAAAGAAATAAACTATTAGAAACTAAATGCCTGCTGTAGCTCTACAATATGATGATCATTATAGATCCTGAACCTCAGTGAAACACAGAAGTGAATCTCTTATGTGATGTCCTGAAGGATTCACACTAGAGAGATTGAGGTCAGTAACTGTCATGAAACAGAACCACAAGATCCAAATGGGAGTGAATAGAGATCCAGCAACAACAACAGCAGATGATTGAAGAAGTAATCCAGAGTAATCCAGATCGTGCCGGGAAACAATTTGAGCAGTCCATGAATTTTCCTGCGACTGTACGATATACATCATCCTCCAAAGTATAATAAGAACTTTATTCAGGACTTTGCAGACTTTGTAGCAGGGATTGCACTGAATTATGATCGCTTTTTAATTGTTGGTGATTTTAATATACATGTGTGCTGTGAATCCAAACCTCTAGCTAAAGACTTTCAGTCTCACTGATTTGTTTAATCTCATGCAGTCTGTCACTGGTCCGACCTATGAGAAAGGACATAATTTTGACCTTGTGTTGTTGTATGGTCTATGTTAGCACGTATTTCCAATCAGCTGCCTGTTTTATTCACTGTGGTTGTTCCCAGTTCAGAGATTTCTACCTGTGCTTCTGCACGCAGTGTAAGGGCAATTAACCCTCTTTTAAAGACTCTTTCTTGTATAATCGTGATGACTGTGATCTCGGTGTTGAAGAGTTCACTGTCCTATTTGACTCTACTTGTTGACTTGTTTGACTCTTCTCCATTGAAGAAAAACGTCTGGAAGTTCAATCAGAACCATGGTTGAATGAGACTACCCACTCTCTCAGACGTGCCTGTAGAGTAGCTGAGAGAAAGTGGAAAAAGGATAAACTAGAAATCTCATTCAAAATGATGGAAGATGCATTACATAAATACCAAAGAGCAGTTAAATCTGGGGGCTCCTTGATGTGCCAAGAACAAGGTTAAAAAATAAAGGTGACCAAGCTTTTTCAGTGGTGGCACCCAATTTGTGGAATAGTTTACCTGTACACATAAGAACTGCTCAGATTGTTGGAAGGCAGGCTTGACTGCCAGCAGCTCTTCATTACCAATATCATAGTTACATTCAGCGGGAGACAGACGGTGAGAAAAATATGCATCTTGCCTTCCAAGGAAGATTGCTATATTCAAAGTGCCTCTGGGGGTATTAAAGCAGTCTTAATACCCCCAGGAGATCCACAAGATCCAGATGCAAGTGAATAAAGACAGTTTATTTAGAAAAACTCCAGCAACAATGACAGCAGATGATTGAAGAAGTGAGAAGTGCAGAATATCCGGCAGTCCAGGTATAGAGTAATCCAGATTGCGCCGGGAAATAATCTGAGCAGTCCATGAATGAACAGAAGGCAGCGCCAACCGCAACCAGGCGAAATTGACTCAGGAACTAGGAGGACTGACAGAGAGCAAGACAGGACATGAGAAACAACAATCTGACAACACTCCACAGAAACGCCAGCCAGATATAGGCAGAGCAAATGAGCTACACCTGTGACCGCTCTGATTAGCTTGTCAGGTGCGCGGTAACTAGGCAATCCTGACAAACACAATGAGCGTAACACACACATACAGACACAGAAATGAGCACACGGATCCATGAACTGTGTCAGTAACATTCACATACAAGAATCAAAATGATGAAAAATCAGTTTAAACCAAAAAAGTTTATACTCAGTCTCTCATGATGATGGTGAAATAAACATGATGATAATGATAAAATTATATTTTCTTATTTTATGCTCTTTTTGCCAATGCAGGTTAAAATACTGTGAAATGACAGATGAAGGTTGTTCTGCTGTGACTTCAGCTCTGAAATCAAACCTATTACACCTGAGAGAACTGAACCTGAACTGGAATAAACTAGGAGACTCTGGAGTGAAAAACCTCAGTGATCTACTGATGAACACACAATTCAAGCTGGAGAAACTACAGTTAGTATCATTATATTGTACAGCAGTTACAGTTAATGTTTGCTGTTTAAAGACAACTGGACCCAAGTTACATTGTTTATACCGTAGCATTGCATATTTCAGCCTTTGCCATTCATCATAAATTCTAACTTATTTTTAAATTTATAGTATTTGAAACTGTGATGTACATTTAGGTGTATTCATATAGCTGATGCTTTTATCCAAAACAACTTACAATTTAGGGATACAAGAATAAATTCATCATAAAGAGGCAAATAAACACAGGAAGTGCTCATAATACAAACTTTCAGACGTCATTCAGATTAGTATGAGCTAGAACAGGGAGGGACTAAGAAAAAGTGATTTTTTTTTTTTTTTTTTTTTGATGATGATCATTGTTCTTTCTCTCTCTGTCTTCAGTCTGAGGGATTGCAGTATTACAGAGAAACAGTGTCTCATCCTGACTTCAGCTCTGAAATCAAACCCATCACACCTGAGAGAACTGGACCTTGGTGGGAATCAAATAAAAAACACAGGAGTGAATCACTTATGTGACGTACTGAAGGATTCACACTGTAAACTGGAGAGATTGAGGTCAGTAACATTCACATACAAGAATCAAAATTATTTAAAACACTTCAGCAGTTTAAACCAAAACACTTTATACTCAAAATCTCATGATGAGTCTGAGTTCACATTATATTTGTACTTTACATTTTTTTAACTGATTAAAGGGGTCCTATTATGCTTTTTCACTTTTTGAATTTTAGCCAGTGTGTGGTGTGTATGTTTGGGCATAAAAAAGAGAATTAGGGGAATTGGGGTAAATGTAATTAGAATATCATTAAAATAAATGCATACGGATGTTCGAATAGTTGGGGGTGGTGTAGGGACAAGGTGGGGGAGTAGCCTAACTTCAGCGATATAGTGCGGAGAGCCGCTTCAACGAGCCGCAGCGTGGGGGGTGTAAACACAAGCATTGACTTAAGTGGCCGTGTCAGAGCAGTAACCCGCCGCAGAGACGCCACTGGTATAAATACAAGCATTGACTAGAGTGGCCACGTTGGAGCCATAATGCACCACAGTTGTGTGCAGTGTGTGGTAAGAGATTGATTCATTTTACAGTGTGGATAGCTTCACTTATAACATGAGTGTTTTTTTTTTTTCTTTTTTTTTAAATGCATAAACTTGCACTAGACTAGGCAAGGCTAATCAGTGATGATGTTCTTTGATAATGTTAATATTAGGCTGCTTTTAGCCTTATGCTGGAGCTGGTTTTAGACCGTGAAACTAAATATGTAAACAATTAAATAAATTAGCATGATAATATATGTATCGGCGATCTAACAGTAAATAATATGCCACAGTAGTGTTGAGATTATTTGCTCACCCTCCATGCATCATAGGTGTAAATGACTTCCTTCTTTCAGATGAATCCAATTGGAATTATATTAAAAATTATCCTGGCACTCCGAAGCTTTAGAACGGCATATACGGGTGTTTCTCTTCATTAGTCCAAAACAAGTCCAATGAAGTGCATCCATCCATAATAAAAAAGTGCCGGCTCCATAGGGTCAGTAAAGGCCTCTGTAGTTAATCGATGTGTTTTTGTAAGAAAAATATCCATATTTAAAACATAAGAATCACTTTAATCTAGCTTGCGCTAACAGTTGTACGCGGAACTTGCGACTTTGGTAGGGGGCGTGGCAGTACTGAAACACTGTCTAAGCTGTTTGGCAATCACAACCAAGTGGCACAGCTAACCAATCACAACACATTTCATTTTTTGGAAGGCGGGCCTTCATTAAACCCGGAACTAATTGAGCCGTTTGTGCCAGGCTGGGAGAAAGGTGTTGTAATAATGTAAATTATGTGAAAAATAATGTGTTTTTCGAACCACCAAGCATGAAAGCATGCTCTTGTACACAACCAAAACAAAATCAAAACGTTGTAAAAGAGCATAATAGGACCCCTTTAATAATATCAGTTAATGTTTTAAAAAAGTAATTTAAGTAATTTGAAACTTCTGCTGCATAGTTAAAATATAAAATTGAGTTTTTGTGAGACGGAGAATGAAAACAGATAAGTCACATACAAGTCAGATTTTACTATTGCATTCAGAAATAATGTGTAGTGGGAAATAAAGTGAAATGTTTGCAAACATTATAAACACTATAAACATAGCTCTAGGCCATTTTAGGCCCTCTTACTCCACAATAAATCCTTTCAATTTAATGACATTCAGAACAGAACAAGAATGAAAAATATAAGTAGCTTATAAGTGTCAAGCCAAGATAAATTAATTTAAAATGAAATTAAAACACTGTTGCTGGGCTCATGTACTCATGTAGCCTAACTCTCTGATTTGAACTCCAAAATTTCTATATTCGCAGTGTATGGATGCTAAACTATTATTCATTATGCAAACTAGGCTTTGTACTACACTCGTTTCAATATCGATATAAAGTGTCATCCTTCACATGCGCAAAAATATGTTTGTCATAACAGCACAGCGGTATGGTGGTCACACTGAATGGCACAGATTGTACTACAGACTATTTAAATTAAGCGTGTACTTTTTTGTGTGTGTGTTTAATTGACTATTTTATTTTGATGATGAACAGTTGCAGTGTCCAGTTAGAAATGCTAGAACTGATATGCTGTGTGTGTACATGAGGCACCAGCACGATCACTTCAATTATTTCCTTACAACAACAGAAACAACTTAAGTATGTAATTTATGGTCATACAGATAAGAGCAACACATCATTTGAAACTATAAAGGGTTAACTTTTATTTGTCCAACCACAACAAAAGTAAAGCATTGTGTATATATATATATATATATTTCACTTTATTCCTTTTGTAGATATGATTTTATTCTCTTTGTCTCCGTTCACAGAAGCGCTGCAGGTGTCTGATGTTGTGATGAATCCTTATGTTCTGTTGTTTTTGCTGCTTTTTGCACATGTAAAACTAAACCCCTGGAAAACAAATTGTGTTATTTTGAATGGGTCACAGACACTTATACATTCTAATTTTATTTGATTCTAATTTCACAATCTTTTTTTTTCTTTTCTTTTTTTAATACGAATTATTATTGCCATTTTGCCTTTATTATATGTTTTTTTGCATTATTGTATGGGTAGGTTTAGGATTGGGGAAGATGTAGATGTTAATAAAACACAATCTAATACACAGACAGTTTAATTTCATTGTTAGTTTCCAGTCAGAAAGCTCCATGAGCCGGGACTCAAACTTATGGACGCCCGAAGTGCTACGACGCTGTATGTTGGTGTGGTTTTGTTAGTTAGGAAAAATAAATAAAATGAACATCCCTAATATGGTGAAATAAACAAGATTTTTCCTGGTTTATTTACTGATGATAATTATGTGAAAATTTATTTTCTTCTTATTTTCTGCTCTCCTCTTTCTGCCAATGTAGGTTAGAATACTGTGATTTGACAGATGAAGGTTGTTCTGCTGTGATGTCAGCTCTGAAATCAAACCCATCACACCTGAGAGAACTGAACCTCAGTGGGAATCAAATAAAAAACACAGGATTAAATCACTTATGTGACGTACTGAAGGATTCACACTGTAAACTGGAGAGATTGAGGTCAGTAACATTCACATACAAGATTCAAAATGATTAAAATCACTTCAACAGTTTAAACCAAATCACTTCATACTCAATATCTCATGATGAGTCTTCACATTATATTTGTGAAAAATTCTTTACATTATTGATTTGTTTGTAAGATGATCTTCCTCTGTTTGTCTCTTTCTAGTCTAAATAACTGTGGCATTACAGATGTTTCTTCTTTAACTCAGTCTTCGACAAACAAAAAAGCACTGCAGTTTCTAAAAGAGCTTAATCTGGGAAACAATAAAATAGAAGCCTCAAAGCAGCAGCTCATTGATGTGCTACGAGACTCAAACTGTAAGCTGAGGTGAGTAAACTTCACTTTGTGATGTTAAAGAGATTCATTTACCTCTGATATGTGAACAAATATATGCTTTCAAATATTTGTGAAAAGAGTTTGGAAAGGGTTTGTATCAAAATTAAATGTAAAGTTGATAAAAATGTTGAACAAGTTATTTACTGAGACCAGTACAAACATTTAAACTAGAGGAAAAACAACTTTAACTAGTGGAACATTTAACTGAAATGTTTTTGTTTTGAAGCAAAATCACATTTGTATTTGTTAATTGTTTATTATATGTGGCGTACACTCATTAGCATGTGTTTCTCTTTATAGTGACTCAGGCAGGAGTCAGACAAACACAAAAAGACAAACATATGAATGGAATTCGTGTTCAAATGTATTTAAAACAAATATTGCTTTAGAAATATCTATGCAAGATCATGTAAAAAAAAAAAAAAAAAAAAAAAAAAAAAAAACTGTATTTGAAATAGTAACTTATTGCTGTTTGTTTCACTGAGTACTGATCTCTCTCTTCTGTTTCACCTTACAGTGTAGCTGAAGATTCATTGTCAAGAGCCAAGCAAAGGTAAATGCTGAATATCATAATCTGAAGTCATCAGGTGAGGATCCACAGAAGAGCTTCACTACTGTGTCTATGAGGAGAAAGAAATGTGTGATAAATGTGTGAATGTGATCCATACAGGTGAAGAGACTCAGACTTTACAGTGAAATAATGCAGCATGTGAGTAAGAAACATGTGAAAATATAGAATCAAAAGATATAAAGCAAGTCTACAATGTGCAGTTCCCATGTTACTTAAACCATTTGTTATCTCATATTTTATACACATTGTTATTCTATTTTTACTTTTATATTAGGTTAGTTATGTGTGTGTCTGTTGTTAATGTACAGATATCCAGTATATTGTGTTTGTTCTGTGGACAGAGTCTCTCCTTCATCAGTTCAGACCAGCTAAACATTTTTACCAGTTAACAGCATTTGTGTCTTTCAGTCTCCTCTAGATTGTCAAATACATTTGTATTTTTCACCACATTTACATTTGCATGTAAATAAAATGCAACATATACAGTAACTACTTCGTTTGAAAAGTTAATTTGCCTGTTTTAAGTATTATTGAACCTATAAGCAGTTTCTCTATCTTAAATATAAGCTAACTTGTAGACATGAAACAAAACATACAGTAAATGGCTAATGTATGAAGACAGAAATGTTCCCATTATATGTATATTTAAAGGGACAGTTCACCTAAAAGTGTAAATTGTCTCATCTTTTACTCTCCCTCATGTCATTCCAAACATCTGTGATGATATTTTGAGAAATGTCTCAGTGTCTTTGATTGGTTGCCAACATTCTTCAAAAATATTTTATGTTCTACAGACAAGTGAAATTATCGATTAACAAGCGAATTATCTCTTAAAGACATTTTAGCACTTATGTCACTTATGTTTAGCACTACTTTTGTGCTATCACATTTGGATTATTGTAATGCATTGTATTTGTGTGTGAATCAGGTCTCTCTCTCGTCTGCAGCTTGTTTAGAATTCAGCTACTCTGCTTTTAACGGGTACTAAGAAGAGAGAGCACATTACTTGTGGTTATCGTCTCACAATGGTGACCTGTACAATACAGAATTTATTACAAAGCACTGCTGTATGTTTTCAAAGAGTATGTTTCTGATTGAATTAGCCTGCATCAATCTAACAGGTCTCTGCATTCAAATAATCAATTGCACTTTGTAGTTCCTCGATCTGAATATGGCCATGCAGAATAAGGCATTAATATGTGCTTTATAAGTACTAATAAACAGCAAATATGTTAGTAATCTGCATGTTAATAAACAACTAGTTAATAGTGAATAGTGTTCCCTGATCTAAAGTGTTCCTTTTTTTTTTTGTAAAATTATGTTTTTGGTACTTAACTATAATCTATGACCAACAACTGAGTGTTTCTGATTAAACTGAGCTTAACAGACGTCATGAACAAAGGTAGTACTATAAGTTTGCTCTGTTTATGTTGCTCTGTAAATGATAAAAAAGTGGGTTCTGAAAGCAGGGAAGCTTTCAATACAAATGTTTTAAAATGGGGTTCGTTGCTATAACTTTTCTACACGTTCACCTTACTGCCAAAAGATGATGTGTGAGCAATCAGCAGCTTACTGTCAGCAGCAACAGTAAGTGATACTAAATTTGTTGAGTGTCGTCTCTGTGCTGCTGGTTACTTTGTAAATACCAGAGTCTGTGTTTCTGTACGTCTGTGCTCATGTTATCAGACTATTGTCAGTGTGTTGAGGTGTTTTGTGTCTTGATTTTTGTTCATGGTTGTGCTTTTATTTTTTAAGTCTGTGGTCTCTAGACCCTTGTCCTGTTTGAGATCATTTGTGTTCTGTTTAAGTCTTTGTCTATAAACATGTTTTCCATTTTCTGAAAGAGGCTCCAAATTATTTCATCTCAGGTTATATGTAATTTAATATTACCAGGTGGGATTTAGTGTTTTCAGTTCTGCTTTCACTGTTTGATGGAAGGTCTTCTTTGGTCGTCCTCTCTTTTGTTTTCCCTCTGATGTGCAGAAGACGATGATGGTATCCATACTTTCTTAATTTCACCGCATGAGTAGTTGGTTGGAGATGGTTTTGGACCAAAAGATACTAGAAGTATCTCCATGTGGAAAGTTGATAGTTATAAGCTGGTTCTGTCATTCTCTAACATTCAGAACTGTAAAGTAAGGTGGAAAGGACACATCTCTGATACAGAGACAAATGTCTCTTGTTAGGTGTTCGGTCATCTTAGATCTTCATAAGGGTTGGATCCAGACTGAAGCTTCTGTAATTCCTAGTTACCACTGGATGTCAATTCTGTGGCAGAAATAGAGAAACAAATAAGCGTAGCTGCTTTTCATAACAACATAAGTTGTTCAACTCAAGAAAAGAATGATAATTTGCATTAGATCAGATATAGCTATAAGTACAAGATTATGATGTGCATTATGTGAATGCTTGGCTAAATAGATGTTTGGTTTTAATCTACATTTAAGCAGAGAGAGTGTGTCTGAAACCAGAACATTATCAGGAAGGCTATTCTAGAGTTTGGTTAACATGTTCCGTAGCTTGGCAAAGTTTCTAAGATGGAAGAATGCTGTTTTTGTAACTTGGGAAATATGATTTTCAAAAAACAAGCTGTTCTCTAATATAACACCCAAATTTTTGACTGCAGAGGAAGTCATAGTACATCCATCTAGATGCAAATTGTAATGCAAGAGATTCTGTGTACTGTTTTTTGGTTTAATAAGTAATATCTCTCTTGTCTGAATTTAATAGGAGAAAATTATTGGTCATCCAATCTTTCACATTTTTAACACACTCTGTTATCTTAGACAATTTAAACGTTTCATCTGGTCTAGTTGAAATATAGAGTTGAGTATCATCATTAAACAAATGGAAACAAATCCCATAGTTTCCAATAATATTACTGAGGGGCAACATGTATATTAAAAATAGCAGAGGGTCTAGGACAGATCCTTGTGGCACTCCATACTTTACTGGTGATAATTGAAATGAATCCCCATTTAAATAGACAAAGTGGTAGCGATCAGACAGGTAGGATCTGAACCATCTTAAAGCCTGCCCTTGGATACCCGCCCAAGTATGTTATAATAGTGTCGAACGCAGCACTAAGATCAAGTAAAACTAGAAATGAGATGCAGCCTTGGTCTGACGCAAGAAGCAAGTCATTCGTGATTTTAACAAGTGCAGTTTCTGTGCTGTGATGAGGCCTGAAACCTCAAACTCTTCATAGTGACTTTTTTATTTTATTTATTTATTTATTTTGCAAGAAGTACAATTGAGCAGACACAACTTTTTTTCTGAAATTTCAGACATAAACAGATTTGAAATGGTTCTTAATAAGAGGCTTAATAACTACTACCAGTGGTTTTGGGACATGACCTAAAGATAACAAGTTAACAACTTACAAGCCAAAATTTGTGAATCTATCTTTGGTGGCTGCACAATAGTTCTGCCCAGACAATAACGTGGTGCCATATTCAGTAGTTAATATCAGTAATACGCAGCATGCATGATATAAGGAAGTGGTCAGTAACATCATCACTTTGAGGTACGATATCTATATCAGTAAGATCAATTGCATGAGATAGCGTATGGTTAAAATGATGAGTGGGCCTGGTGACATTTTGCTTGATTCCAAAAGAGTTTATTAAGTCAGTAAACGCAAGACCTAATGCATCATTTGTATTATCAACGTAAATGTTGAAATCTCTGACAATTAGCGCTTTATGAACATTAACCAAGGTCTGAGAAGAAATCTGCAAATTCTTTCTGAAAATCTGTATACGACCCTGACGGTCTATACACAGTAGCCAAAGCAAGAGATAGGATTTTTTTTTTTTTTTTTTTTTTTTTTTGCAAATATGACAGTCTAATATTAAGTAGAAGTAGCATTTCGAATGAGTTAAACCTGTATCCGGTTTTCTGAGTAACACTGAGAGCATCAATGTATATTGCTGCTACACCGCCGCCAGTTTATATCAATCGCTTTGTGAAGAAGTCTCATTTAGACCAATATAGTCTACGGATGGAAACAGTGATATTCAACTAATGTTGATTTGTTGTTGTTTACAAGATCATTAAGGTATATCCCTGTGTCACACTTTATTCATAGCCCATGCCATACATCCATTACTGAATATTTTCTTGAGTGAAGACAGATGAGGACGAACAATTAAAGAAATGAGAAGCAGCCTCTTGATAATGATGACACTGATTATCCAACTTTTTTTCGATGTGGAAGTAAGCCCTTTTCTGTGAATGTGCGAGGCTTCTGGTTTAGCAGCTGTAGGGAAATAGCTAGAAGAATAACAAAGTGCAGTAAACGGTAAAACTGTTTGCACTACAAACCACTGTTCATAATTAAGCTAATACATTAAAATAATATGGTATGACACAGCAGTTTGCAATATCAAGCAGCAAAACCAGCTGTTTTGTACAGCTATGAAGCGGATGAGACTGGAACCCTCGCACATTATATAAGGATAGGGATACTATGAGTTGTAAACTCTTAAGAAAAATGATTCTAAACAGTACCAGAAAAAGGTTCTTTGGCTTGTAACAATAGCAGAACCCTTTTATCAGGAATCCATAAAGAGCCATGCTTTGAATGTACCTAATGGTGTTATAAAGAAACTTTTAAATCAGACCTGGGCATTGTAAATGTGTTCGCGATCATGTACAGCTTTCAAGAAATGCAAGTTGGCCGTTAGCCCTTAAATATGTTAGAATTATGAATCTTCACTGCACGTCTTTTTTTTTCATTTATCTTATTTTCTTATCATTGCATGTTAAAAATAGCCTAATTTACTTAGTTATGCAGACGCAAAATGTGAAACTGCAGTCTAGGCTATAGCATTTTTATAAATATTTGTAAGATATTATATATTCAGCATATTTTAACCTGTTTTGTATATTAATTATTCAATTCATAAATTAGTCATTAAAGCAATGTTTAGACTAAGTGACATCCGTTTAATCCTTATCAGCAACAACAACTAATGATCAACGAATTGGAACGGCACCAGTCAGTTAGATAATTTTCAAATAGCCTTTTATTTATAGGTTGTAACTGCATCTGACTCGGATGTAGACTGGTTAAGATTTATTTTAATAATCCTGTTTGTGCGGAGTGTGGGAATGCACCTGCGTAACAGGGAGGCGCCTGCGCCATGAGTTGCATTTTTCCTGATAATGAAACTTCGAAACTGATCTTATTTACGCAAACTCACAATAACATAAAAACGTCGCTTTTGTAAAATAATGAAAACAAACAGGATGCGCTTTCTGCAGTCTCTGAATCCGGAGCGCGTCACAAAAAAGAACCGAAACTCAGTGCATAGCTACCTCACAAACATGAGAAATGTATCTATAGAAAGTTTAAAATGTCCAATGCAAAAACAAATATTCCCCGATTATTTTAATCTGTATGAAGGTTGCATTTCTCTCTAAAGGCGCGTCCAGAATCAGCATTGAGTATTTCATCTTTGCAGCCGACAAAGACTCATAAACACTAGTTTATTTATAAATAATTAAAATATCTCCTTTTTCCCGACACATTCATAATCATTATGCGACTTATGCCTGTACTTGATGGCAAACTTTATGCGTGTGCTTGAACACGTAATATGGAAGACTCATTTTGGATTATTAGCTGTAATATAAACATGCGATTAATTAATAATGGCTCAAATGAACGACTAGTTATTAAATACCCACACGCCTACACTCTAAAAACGAATGGTGCTATATAGCACTAAAAGTGGTTCTTTGGCTCGTAATCATAGGGGAACCACTTTTAGTGCTGTATAGCACCTATTTTAAAAGGTGCTATATGGCACCTTTGTCAAATTCAGAGGCTTAACAGGTTCCTTGTATGGCAGTGGTGCTATATAGCACCTTAACGACCCCCAAAAAACCACTGAAGAACCGCTGAAGAACCAGACGGGGGCATGACCGGTTCTTTATACACTAACGGTGCTATATAGCACCACAATCACACCAAAGAACCGCTGAAGCACCGTAAAGCATTTAGCTACGCGTTTTCATAAATTCTGCTTTCAGAACTGTCACGTCCGTAACGGGGAGAGATGTCCATCCGTAACTTTTCCCTCAGAAACACAAAAACGACAATTTATTGAAATAAAATATGTAGCTATATTTTATGTATAGTGAAAAGCCAACCTTTTTTCATCCGGCAGCTATTGCTGCTTCTGGGCTGTGCATTGTAAATCACAGAAAGCCTACACAAATGCCTTGTCTCCCAAAAACTCTGGCTTTTTTTTTTTTTTTTTTTTTTTTTTTTTTTTTTTTGGTCACGTTTTTTGTAACGCATGTCTATTTCCCTCATCTAAAATATTAAATACGTTCATAGACCGGTGTCTGGACTCTATTTTCAGGGGTTTAGAAAAATGTAACGTGATGGTTCAATATATTGGTAATGAATACATTCTATGAGAATTTGTTTCAGTTTTGGAGTGCGAATGTTACGACCATAATCTTTGACGTATTTTTTGTACAAAATTATGATGGTAGTTTTTGAAACACTGCAAAAAAAAAAAAAAAAAACCCTGCAAAAAACCTGTTTTCTGAAAGTTCATTAAATAGTAATATAATTGTGTGCTCCACATTTTAATGTATGATTGTAATGTTTCATTTACTGTCTTTTATAAATAGATAAAATATATTGGCCCGAACGGAGTTAAGGTCTGGCCCTCTGCTACCGCCCAAGTTTTTCATGCGGCCCCTTGGGAAAATTCACTGCTCACCCCTGTTTTAAGTGATAGTATACTGTTGTTAGTATATTAGTATGTTTATAAAATTAATTATAGTCTCATTAGTATCGTTCTTAAATATAATTTATTTATTTATTTTTTATTATTATTATTTATTTATTTTTTTTTTTGTTTTTGTTTTTTTTTTTTTTGTTTTTTTTTGTTTTTTGTACCCCTTTATGTGTCTGGTCACGTAATATTGTATTGTATATATTTTTTCTTTAAAACAACATCAACAGCATGTGTGAATTAGGTATTTTTATTGATGTGAAATTGTAGCAAAAAATGTCAGTGCACTTAACAATATTAGCTGTTATTAGTTATTAGCTGAATACTTAATAAATGACAACTGACATTGAACATGAAAAAACAACACTCACAAAAAAAAAAATAAATAAATAAAATAAAAATTTTTATCTCAGACTGTGTGTACGTTGAAAGCCACGGTAAACGAAAGAAAAGAAAAACCTGTCAGACAAATAAACGTTTTAACAGTTTTATAAGAAATTCCTTTAACGTTGGATCGAGTCCTCCATGTAAATTAAAATGGCTTAAACCTCCAGCAATCATGATTTTGTCTGACCTATGAAAAATCAAAGAATTCGTATTTTTTATTTTTACTTATATTATCTTATTATTTTAGTGAATAGAGTAAGTACGTTTTTAGGTAAATTAATTTCAGTTTAAGCCACAATCCTCGCGAGTCGCGACTCATGATTCTCAGCGTGTCTAGAGAGGATTCGCTTTTGCAAGTTGTTTGGCTACATCAGAAACAAGTTTCCCAGTTATGAGGAAAGTAGGAAACTGGCTCCGAAGGTCAATGGCACATATAATCAGTTTCCCTCTATTCACTCGCTTTCCTTCACTTTTAAATAGCTGGATATTTTACTTTCACTTTTAAATTAGCGGCAATTCGGCGCTAATTGCTTGAATCCCATTCAAGCAACAACAAATACAACGTTAAACTCACTTATCCTATTAATTATTCATGGAACTTTTATTAACAAAACGATTAAAAATAGCTTACACCATGCTATATGCCTAATATAAAATATCAAATAACTTAGGCTTAGCCCTACATAAATTTTAAATAGCCTAGTACACAAAACTGAAAATCGGTAAACACCGTGGAAACAACGTAGAACTTTTATTAGCAAAACGAATAAGAAAGAAATTACAAAAAAATAATAATAATAATAATAAAAAATAAAAAATAAATCAGCAAAACAATCAGCAAACAAAACAAAACAATCAGTAAAAAATAGCAAACAATGTAGAACCAAATAAATAAGAAACGAATGTTCAAAAAAACCACCATAGATAAACGGCAAAAGTCAACAATCTTTTCCAAATAAAATCGGTCAGCTCGTCACTCCGCTCGCTGATAAATAAAATGTGATCTGAGACAACCCAGTCTCACGGCAGTTCGTGATTTAGTCACGTAATTTAATCTATTTATTCGTGGCAGGGACACGTTTATTTCGTTATTTTCGTAAGTCCAGCACGTTTTTTAAACTAATGCATTTCAATTGGATGCATCTTTCGTGCAACTGCACGATTCTTTCTGCCAGTCGGGCTGCAGCAGAGAAGCTGTTTAATCAACATTTATTCACGAGATCTTATCACGGATTATATATGTGCAGTGCTGCTGCTAGCCATTTTGGTGCCCTAACCATAATTCCTTTATGATTTTAAACATAAAGACAGTTTGCCAGTCTTTTATATACCTCCTACTGTCAAAATCAAACTTGGTCAGGTGCTGCGCAAATTGCGCAATCCAACGGACCACTGGGGGCACCATCTCTAGAGCAATTAAATACTCTTTGCCTGAAAGGTGCCTAATAATATATACTGAAATAATATCGGCATTATAATTATTGACTATGATTATTGATTTTTCATTAGGCTAGTTTTGGTGCCCCCTCAGCACTGCGCGTGGTGGGAGTGGCGGCGTTGTATATTAATTATTATTTATTATTATTTCGGTCTTTTTCGGTTATTATTGCGAAGCTGGATTGCTTTGCTGTTTATTGATATTTTAAAAACTATAACGCTACATCTATCGACATTTATTTAGATGTTATCATTGTATTCATTCATTTCTTTATTTTAATAATATTATTTCGGTCTTATTACCGGTGAAATGTTACAGTAAGCCAGAACACGGGCCGAGCGGGGCTCATTCTAAGCCCATTAGCCACAATGCAATGCGGACATTGATATCAGAATCTGACAGCGATCAGCGGGTCATTAACGACACTATAGGCTATCGCATTAAGCAGCCTTTACAATATATTTAGAGTCTAAAGTTTAAAAAAAACATTGAAAAGCCCAAAGATCTGTAGGCCTCTCTGCTAAATGAATTTAACATACGTTTGTGCTGCCCTTTATTTTAAGTTTCTTTTTTTTTCCTTTTTTTGGTTCTTTTTATTTAAACTATATTGTTATTGTTAAGACATTTAATCTGTGTTTTTGTCACCAGCAATACAGTATGTTGCTCAGTTTTGCTACAGTAAGTTAAGCTCCGTTTCTTCTGTTGTCCTGTTGGAGAAAAAAAAAATTTATTTAAATTCTTTTAATTTAATTTTTCGCGATGGTTTTTTTTTTTTTTTTTTTTTGCACAACAAAATCCGGATGACTCACGGCATTTCGTGATATAGTCACGAAATTTAATCTATTGATTCGTGTTCATGGACACGAATTTCCCTCTTTTTTCGTGTCACTCTGCACGAATTTCGATCCAATGTATTTCAATAGGAAATATCTTTCGTGCCTCCACCACGTTTTTCTTTCTGACACTGGGGTCCACAGACGCTGTATTGTCCCCCCCCCCCCCCCCCCCCTCCTCATTTTTTATTTATTTATTTTAAGCGCTACTTTACTCAACATTTAAGTAGGAGATTTTTCTTTTTATTGCATTTTATTCTGTAGGCTACTTAAAGCGATCGTCAGTGCTTCCAGATAAAAATATAAATATATTCTCCCGGTAAAATAACGAGACTGCACAGCTGTGCTACGGCCATCGCATCTAAATGTTGTCGTTTTTACTAAGAAATACAGTTTTTCCATCGGTTTGGTGTGTCAAATCTAGCAGTAAATACTACCCTACAGTACACATGAGCCTTATCGATCGTTTACTATGGTAAATATGCCAGCTAAAACTGATATCATCCCGACATCCTCGTCTTTTCTCAACACATAACAGAAAAGTGTGCTTGATAATTCAACAATGCGATGTTTACTATAAAATTCTTTATAATTACCATCCCTGCAATAGTTTACTTTAAATTTAAGGTGGACATCTCTTCATCAACGCATCATTGATGCATCTCTTCATCAATATATATATATACACACACACACACACACACACACACACACACACACACACACACACCACTGTGTTTTGTATTCTGGTTGTGTATATACTGTATTGCTTTGTGTCAGTTTAAGCCATTTATTGTTCTTTTAAATAATATTTGTGTCGTATGTATCCTCTGTGAGTAATATATGTTAAAAAATAATATATCACTAATATTTTATACAAATGAATATATGTATAAAATTAATATATAAAAAAAAAACTGAAGAAAAGTAAAGAAAAGAAAAAAAAAAGAAAAAGTTTTGGATAGTGGACGCCAGCAATACCCATGATCCTCAGCCTCCGTTGCTATGGAGACGGAGCCAGCCTGCTTTGTGATTGGGTGAATTCTTGTCATTGCGCTCAAACCACTGTTCAGGTAAGGTACCGGGCTAATAATTAATGACCACGTTTTGTTTAAATCTTATAATTGATCCCTTTCTTTGCCCTTAGACTCACGTGGTTTTCATATTAGGACAACGATTAAAGCCCGACCAATGGTTTCCTCATTATCAGCGGGAAAAAAACATATACTTGTGAAATTAGGCTAAACGGCCTAGCAAACTTAAGTATAAGCTAACTCTCGGTTATATCAGCTTAAGGGTAACCTAGCGTGGAGCACTGCATTATTGTGTGGGTCAAGGGTGATTTTATCTCAATCATCATGACCTTATGTTTCAGTCGTATCCAAAATGAGAAAATGTGAACATTATGGAACGCTAACACGCTGAAGCAGTGTAATGATTCATTCATACTCGACGCTGGAGGGCGCTCTTGCGCAGAAAGTACTAAATCCCAGGAAATCCCTAATATTGACAAAGGTATCCAGCTATTGCTGTAGCTCTGCTGAATAAAAACAGAAACGTTGTGACTGATGAAAGGACGAAAGACAAATATATGAAATATATGGTATGTGGTATATAAATAATGCAGTGTTTTTGACATAGCATTTATTACAGTATGGGAACTATGAAATATATTTTCTGCCTTATCCTGTGATAAAAATGGGAAAAAATACAGGAGAAAAAATATAAAATATAGAATACAAATTATTTGTTATTGTCCAGCAGTGTAGGCTATTTAGCCAATTAAAACTAAGATTAAAAAAAAAAAGCATTATGGTATTATTACATTTGACATCTATGTCCCCTAACTTCTGATTCTGAACTGACATGAAATAACTTGACCTAACATTACTACACATAACATTGCCTTTAAATCTGGGATGAGGAAGCCCCAGATGCACATTAGCATACAGAAAATAACAAAACATGATTTTTTTTTATTCGTTTACCTTAAGTATTTATAAGAAATTCAGAATATCTCACTATAGGGGTACACTTTTTAAACCTTATTTTAACATAACTACTCAACACTACATAAGTAACATTTTCTGTTCTCCTTCCAGATCCTGTCAAATAAGTCACCTGTCCAAAACTTGTCCGAACCTGTCCGAATCTAACCAAACCCAAAGGCACTTTTAAGAGCCAAACTCTATCTATCTATCTATCTATCTATCTATCTATCTATCTATCTATCTATCTATCTGTCTGTCTATCTATCTATCTATCTGTCTCTATCTGTCTATCTCTTGCAACCTTTGTGTCCATCTGTCTCACTAACTATATTTCTATCCATCTTTCACTCTTTATTTCACAAACTTTACTCTCTATCTGTCTCTATATACTTGTCTGTCTTATCCATCTTTGTCAGTCTGTCTGTCCTTAGTCTGTCTGTATCTGTTTGTGTTGTAATGGCGACCAAACATAAACCTGACTCACAGGATCCCCACTACCAAGAGGGGAAACGCATGGCTCTTGAACTGAAATTAGACCATGCTCTAGCTGAAGCCATGGTAAGATTTTTTATAAACCTAAATCATTTTATACTTGAGCATGCGAATGGGGGATAACGTAAAGTAAAAATGTATTGAATGTAGAAGAAGGATGAGTGCAGGATATGTCATGCAGGTATGTTGCATGGTAAATTTAAGTAATTGACATCTTATAATGCTCATTGGTGAATGTAAATGAGGGAATTTTTTTATTAAAGAATGGAGCTCCATCCCTCCGAGTTACAGAGCCTTGGATAATCTATGGCAAGGCTCATTTTAAGACATTCAAAACCTTACTAACACACTATGTTGTGTTTTCCTTTCACTAATTACCTGTCTTTTGGATCCAGTACCTTTAACAACATCAGTCTTACAAGAAATTTTTACTCCACACACACAGACATCATCTGTGGAGAGGAAACGTGCACGCTCTGAAGGAGACCCTCCACAGACCTCCAGAAGGGACCTTTTAGGGCGCGGCAAGCCAAGGGGGAGGCAAGGAGGGCGACGGCAAGCTTCAGCTCCAGGTTATGTCTGAATTATGTAAATGGTGAACCAAATCAAATTAGAACACTGTAATTAATTGTTTAGAGTTTAAAATGTTCCAATATCTAAAAGACATTAAAACGTACATAAACCTTTTGGTGGCACTATAGTGGTTATGCACAACAGACTTCCGTATTCTGCTAAACAGTTCTCGTTGCTTCTGGTTCACATGTTTTGCATATGTCTCGTTAAATATGAAGCTATTTTACTTAAGTTGCCTTCAAAGTAGACACTAAAGATGATCTTAACCAATGTCCTTTTAACTAACATTTATATATAAAAATCGAAAAAAATGTCAACAATAAAAACAGCCAACTCGTTTAACTGATTACCTTAAAAGTCCATCGATATCGCCATAATACAGTACAGCTATTAACACGTTCTCTGACAAGCGGAAGCAATGATACCTGTTTTGAGGTTTGGTCAGGTGACATTCGGCATATATCCTGTTGTAGAAGACATTACCAAGTACTTAACAGAAATATGTCTGATTTCACAAATTGTTCAGCTTTGGGTTGAAAAAATAAAACATGAATACAATGATAGTATAACGTTATTCTTCTATGTACTGTTTTACAGTTACACACCCTCCTCTTGAGTACTCCTCATCATCCAGTGTGGACGTCCCACTTACTGTACCCTCAGCAAAACTAAATCCTCAAGAGGAATTTGGTAAATCACATCAATTTAGAAACCATGTGTAATTAAAGAAAAACTGCTTAGACAAAACTGACAGTGCAGTAAATGGATTAAGAACACAATTTATTAAGTATTTAGGCTAGTTTGGAACTGAATCATGGAATCATGTATTTATGCTAAATATTTATTAGTTGACTTTTAATTGGTCCTCATCTAAATTGACCTCTATGACTTTATTTTATATTTTCTTTACAGAAAAAAATATGGAGAGGCTCTCTAATATTTTGGCATCTTATCCTTCTGCTGAGCCTCAAAGAAGCTCTGCATCATCATGGTCTTTTCGGCAGCAGAAAGCCTCAGATCGCTGGAAAGAAGCAAGACCATACCACCTAAAATGCCTTATTGCAAAAGAGGCTGTTGGTCATCCATTGTGTTGGCTTTGCCATGAGCCTGCTGTTATTGGGTTGGTTTTCATGAATATTAAACTTTAATTACCCAGCTTAGGCTTGCTCAGAAATAAAGTGCCCTGCTATATAGGCTAGGATGCATGTGTTTTTAGGGTGGTATAAAACTTGGGCACCCCACATTTATGGGAACCACATTTATAAGAAAAGTAAATCTAGGACCTTCTTGCTGTAAGGTGCCAGTGCTAAACACAATACAATTAAATCTAGTGTATAACTAAATTTGGAATGGCTTAAACTGAGTGTGTTATACTTTATGTGAGTTATTCACCTGAAATAATATATTAGAATTTTTTTTTTATTTTCTCCCTAGGAGTACAGAGTGTCTTCCCGAGGAGTGGTTCTGTGGGGAGTGTGATGTATTACGTCACAAGAAACAGCCACTCCACAACAGGGAATGTGTCATTCATGGATTTTTTGAAGCCATTCCACCAACCTCGTATGCCATTAAAGGGGAAGATGGATATCGCATCCATGAGCAAGGTATAGTGTGTTCTCACGAAAGCCATCATTTTGCTGTTCATGTGTGTCTGCAGCCAGTTACAAATAATCTAAATTAGTGAGCAGAAAACCAAACCAAAAAAAGTTAGTCCAATTAACACAGCTGTTAGAATTTAGTGAATTTGACAAATGTAAACGATGTGTGATACCAAAGCCACTGGAAGGCAAGCCTGCAACCTTTAGCCAAAAAAGCTACGGTGCAGAGAAGGAGAGCAGATGTCAAAGGAGGAGAGGCTTCACTATGCTGAATAAACAGCTTTTTTTGAGGAAATAGCTTATCATTTATTGAATCGACAGCCTGTCTGCTAATCTTCAACATGTTTTACACTAAACAGTAGTTTTGGATTGAACTATTTTTAGAGTTTCAACCGAAAAAAAAAAAAAAAAAAAGTTTTATAAGCTTACAGCACTTCCCATTCATTCCTATGGTATCCCTAATCAGTGATAGTGTCACACAACTATGACAGAAATTGAATGATGTCAAGGCTGCAGTGTGATGGTTATCAAGACACAGTGTGCAGAAACACGCAACTGTTGTAAAATTAATTTTTAAATGTACTTTTTTGTTCCAAGGACGTTTTGACTTGCATCAGCCACTATATGTATGTCAAACGTGCCAGCATCAGTGGACCCCTGAATTGAAGGACCTCCTTAGGAGTGGATTTTGGCCAGCCTCTGTGACTAATTCCACACTTTATACACTGGACCTCCTGAGCTCTTTTCAGGAACTCAAGGTCATCTCTCCGGGATTCTCCAGACGAGCCTTTGCAAAGCTGCTGGAGCATCGCACTAAGATTGGCGGAAGAGTAAGTGTAATTACTCATAAAATTTCTTAAGCAGACCAGTGTTGGGCTAGTTACTCAAAGAATGTAATGTATTACTCATTACTAGTTACTCTTTTCAAAAGTAATATTGTCACTTTACTTATTACTTTCTGGCAACAGTAATACTTTACTAGTTACATTACTTTTTTCTTCACGTCCCACAGCAGTTGTAACTGTGTATTTTCCACATAAAATTCTTCTAGAACAACATATTTCTGCCTCATCATTTGGCCAAAATCCACATTGGATTGCAGTTTTTACAGACACTCAATAGTGATTGGTAGTGACATTCAAGTAGAAGTGTTGTATTAATCTCATTTATTGTCATGTGTAGCTTGAAGCTAATTGTAATTTCTTTGTTACCTATATACAATTATATTTCATTATGTATTTTATCAAATCACATATGTTTGTTAGAAACCATTTAATTTTCCAAAAAGATTTTTAATTATAGTGATATAATGTACCGCATGCTGATCAGAGGGATGTAGGTGGGATATAATGCCAGAGAAAAGTAAATCCTTCCACAACAGTGCTCAGGTCATCTTTTTTTTCCTGACAAAATCAATATAACACAATATTTCTATCTGATGATTATAAGCTTTTCCATATTTGAAGCTTGCCTGCTGCACTGGGGACATCACATGCATGTGTGAGTTGTGAAAATTATGAAAATAAATCTAGGAATTATTTGTTTGTTGGATTTTAAAGTTGGATTCAGCAGTGTTGAGGCATCAAAAGTAACTAAGTAACTAACCATTTTTTTATGGATGGTAACTGTAATGTTGTTTCTAAAATTTTAGTAATTAGTTACACTACTAGTTACTGAAAAAGTAATATTATTACAATAACTAAGTTATTAGTAACTAGTTATTGGCCAACACTGAAGCAGACATCATCACATATACTGTTTCATTCTGTATATCTTCCAGACTGGACAAATCAATGGTGATGCACTACAGCGCAGCTTCTTGGATTTTTCATATGCTTCATTTGAGGAAGACCAGCTCTGCTGTGGTGCTCCTTTCACCTGCCCAGCCTGCACGCCAGAAATGTTGGCTGTTTCTGCTGATGGAAATAGAAAGCTGTATCGCTTTCGTAGAGAGACAAGGTGGTCTTTTTATTTATTTCTAGTCGTTTTAACTGATTTATTTATTTACTTTATATATTTAATCAATGGATTTCCCATTTTTCCTCCTTCAGCTCTGATGATCCCGGCTTTTTTGAGGGGCTCTTTGTGGCTGAAGACAGTGCGGTGTCTAGATTTGTAGAGACCATACAAAAAGCAGTGAGAAATGTAAGTTTTAAATATAACTATATAAGTCTGACCATGATTTCCATCCCACTTCAACTACCTCTGCGTACCAACTACTCCAAAATCAAATTGAGAGAATAAATGCTATATATTGTATAACACCATTGGTTTTATTTGATTGTTGTGTTTGTTACTGTATGTGTGTCATAGACACACGGAAAAGGCACATGTGGGGACTCCCAGTGGACAGCAGCAAGGGAGACATCAAGGAGGGCTTCCAAATTGGATGAAGAGGGGATGGAGGTTGCTGTGTGTCACCACGGATTCCTTCTGAAAGCCCTTAATATGTACAGAGGGGAGATACTTGCCTACCCTCTGTATCTTCAGAAGGAGCTCATGCCAGCCAAAGCACAGTTCTTTGCAATGGATGTGGCTTGCAAATATTGGCCATACTTGGAGAAAGCTGCTGGTGTCATTCCTGCTCTTCAGGAGCTGACTACAATGAAACCTTTCCTCAGTGTGATGCATGCTCGAGCCCATGCTACTAAGTGTGAAGTATGTATAATATTGCATCATGTGTACATTTGTAATTTTTACAAGCACATTAATAATATGAAATTGATATGAAGGGTTACACTGTACTATGTTGCCTTTTAGCTTAATCATTTCTTGTACAGATTGTAAAGCCCTTTGAGGAAAATTGTACCCATGTAATTTTCTCCACCATTTACTAATAGATTAAGTGGAGCGGTAGGAACCAGGAAGGAGCAGGGACAACCGCCGGTGAGGAGGTAGAGCAAGTGAACAGCTACCTCTCACTTTGTGCCCTGACAGCCAAATATATGTCCAAAGCAGGTAATCAGATTGTTTGCAATATTCTTGCGTATGTTTTAGATTAAGCATCATGACCTCATTATATTCTTTAAACAGCACGGGTGGATATGCTTACATTGCATGCAATGGGGTGGAACCACAAAAAAAGTCTCTCTCTACATCAGTCACTTTCCACAAGATATGTGAAGGTAAGTCTCCTATTAATTGTTTTGTGTATCCTTTTGCTGTGTGCACTTGGCCTGTTTTGAATCATACAAAGTCCTGATTATTGTATAACACTGTTTATCAGACTTGTCAGAGACTCCAGGATGAAACGGCAAGGCTAGCTGAACTAAAAGCAGAGTTGCTTTGCACAGATAAAGTGGTAAAGTGGCTTTCTGATGCGAAGGAATGGGCAGCTGGCGGTAAGCATGAAAAGGTAAGTAAAAGAAACAGCAAATATCCTTTTCCACTGCTATCTGATTTTTTATTTTTTTTTTTGATAAAGATAAAGGTAAGATAATAGGCCGATCATCTATGGATTATAGCAAACTGCATGTCACCATCAGATTTTCTGCCACATTTATGTTGGGTATTTCAGTTTCCCTGCAGGAAGTGCACATACCAAGTTCAGTGAAGTTGGATTAAAAGGAGTTTTAAATACAAATACGAATTCAAACACTGAAACGGTTCTGTGTTGTTTTAACAGTTAATTTGCTGTCACTATTATTTCTACAGAGACACCAGATACATCTAATGCCAGTCAAGGCGCCACACACAGAGGACTTCAGCAGTCAATTGAAGGGCTTTACCTTAGTGTGAGGCAGCGGAAGCAAACCCTTTACCGTCAGAATGGTATAACTATAGAATATAATAGGTTGATATATTCAAGCTACTGTGTGCACCCTACTCCAAAAATATATGTAAAATAGTCCAGTCTGTAGGAATTAGTGGTTAGAGCCAGTGCTTGTTTGTCTGTTGTGGGCTACCGTAGAAACATGGTGGCTTCCGTGGAAGGGGACTGTATTTAGATAAAAACTTCCCATTCTAAAGTAGTTAAAGCACAGCAATTCTTATTTCCAGGAATGTAAATGTTACACACTGGACTTTACCTGTTTGTAAATCTAAATTGAAATTTTCACATACTTCAATTGCTGTAGTTTGTTTTCAATTTTTTTTGGGTGCGGTATATTTTTCCTTATTAGAGAGTGCTGTCACAAACCTCTCCACCTGTACCTCCTGTCTTTGTAGACAGCAGCAAGTTTCGCCACCGCCTTCGAAGGAAGCTGGCAGAAGACAAAAAGCTCCTTCTTCAGGAGATTAAGAAATACAATGGTCTTGTACTAGACTCTGCCAGTAACATTGATGTAGCTGTGGTGGAGCATTCCCTGACTGGAGAGAGCACTGTGTCTCAAATATGGCCGTGGGAGGTTCATGGCAGTGGTATGTCAGTTTTCAGATGCTTCACAAGAAATTATTTACAGTACACTGAACTAAGACATGCATGTAACATATTCAGTGTTGTCATTTTAGTTTATGCACATATTTTCAGTTTTCTTTAGTATCAGTTTGACTAAAAAAAGTACATGTTTGTGTGTTATTGTGCTCATGAACGGATTGTCTCATGTGTGCATTTAACTGTTGTTGATTTTTAGCAAACATTTTAATCAAGAAACAACTGCATGACCAAGTGATGTTGACAATGCGATTGCAAGAGGAAAAAAGCATTTTGGTGTTGGAGATGGCACAACACTGCACACGGTTGCAGAGCTTGGCAGTGGTTCTCAAGAACAAGATAGCTGAGGAGGGTAAGTTGAATAAAAACCCTGTTCATTTAAAGTATGAATTAAAAAAAAAAAAAACCTTTCAGTCTCAGTCATAGAACTCGGATGGAGTAGAACAGTTATTCTTCTGTTTGCCATGGTCATTTGGCTTGCACATAATAAAAAGGGGATTATAGTTGTTCAATATGGTATCAAGTCTGCATTGGCTTAAGAGATTTGTTCTGTGGCTGTTACATGAAAGCTACAATTAATCTTGATGTAACTTCTTGAATGCTACACAAGGTGTTACTTTAGCACACCTGTAATGAAGAATAAAGATGTAAGCTACTAGACATTGGCTGCAGCACAAAACGCTTTTTGTTTGTCCTTAATGGTATCTCTTTTGTTTTTTGAGATGTAGACAAGGGAAATGAGGGACTTTGCTGTCTCTTAAGGAGAAGACTGTCAGATGTGTCAGAAAGGTTGCAAGTGGCCCTCCAACAGTACAAGACTGCTTTAGGCCCTGAGGCCTCTGCCCTTCTACATGTTGACGCAGAAGATCAAAGTGGCCTCAGTAGTCCAGACACCAGTGAGGATGAAGAAGAAAACACTATTTAGGTAATTAATTTATTCATATGTATGTTTGTTTGCTCTCAAAAATAGACCAGGGGATGTTCCATCAAGGTGGATATAAGGAAAAGCCTGGATTAGGAACATTGCAGGAAACATCAACTGGCCTGTCTCAGCTCGACTCAAAGCTGGCTGAAGCTTTTCAGATGCTGGTTATAGAATATAAGGCATGGCACCTGTTCCAACAGCCAGTCACCTTGTAGCAAAGTCAGCTAGTCAAGTCACTAAAACTGTCGGCCGGTTGAAGTTTTGGACGGAGGAAAAAGAGGCTAAATTGACTCGACATGGCTAAATTATGGAAGTGGAACAGCTTGAGCCTGTAGTGAAAGTCAATGTTAATTCAAGCCATGCTTTTTCCAAGAGATCAAAGATGTGTTGAGGGAAAATCCCCATTACTGTTACTCTTCATAATTTATTTGTGTATTTATTCATGCTTTACACACCTTGTTCATATTGTTTTTCTGTATTTCTCCAGATGGAAGCTGCACAAAGGACTGTGTTGAAGGAAATGGACTTGCCCAGTATCTGTGTATTTTCCGATACTACAACTGATTGATTAACCACTATAAAATCTGAATGCATTCTGTATTGTTGAAAAAAAGCCTGTATCTGTAGATTGCCAAGCAATTTATTAAGCACATGAATGTTTCTTGAAGATGCCATAAACCTTAGTATAGGAAAGGAAGGAAAAGAAAAGAAGAGACTCCCATTGATTGCGGTGACCATGTGACCTTTCCTATAGTGTAAAAACTCAAGGCTAAACTTTTGACAATGACTATTGGGCAGATTGCCATGAAATCTGGTAAGCAAATTCATGAAGATGACTTATGGTGACCTCATGCTGTTATTTCTATCACCACATTTAGGCTGAAATGTAAAAAAGTTATTTCTTCATTACTTGCATTTTCCCCCACATTCTTATTCTGCAGTGCATCAGCAGCAGAGGGTCTGTGCCTTTTTTTCCAGAGGGGTGTTGTAGGATATAGGGGTATGGGTATGGGGGTAGAGGTATTACAGGGATATGAGTGTGTAATAGGATATAACTCTTGTGTAAACTTTATTATTACCACACCATTGAAGTAAATTAAAAATTAAAGTAAAAAAAAAAAAAAAAAAGTGATTTTTTTTCTTAAAGATTATTTTTTATAAATAATTTTAAATGGTCACTGTCCGTTTGTGTCCTTACACAGTTAAAAAAATTAAATTAGTATCTGCTGAAGTTAAGACCATAAGTCAGTTCTAAATTATGATTTTTTATTTAATGATTTTAATGATGGCTTCATGTGACAAATGTAGCTTTTTTTTTAGCCAAACGATCAAACGATTAATCAAGAATTATTTGCATACACACGCATAAGTAACATTTTTCTATTAAATATATACATTAATTTGTGCATATTTATATATACATAATAATTACACACGGTACACACACACATATTAGCCAAACTTAAACTTTATTTTGTATGTGATTAAATCGTTTGACAGCGCTACTATTTTTTATTTTTTTTTTTATTTTTTAAAGATTTTATTGAATAAATAATTCCTGCATATTTCAAAGTCAGGTCCCTGTGCTGCTCTGTGTAATGCCCTTAGTGTGGAAGCCAGCTGATAGCAAAATGAATTTGCATTATTTAATAAACCTGTCTAGATTTAGTATTAGACCAAATAAAAAAATTTACAAATATTTTTATTCCGCAAACACACAGTTGTAAATGGGAACTGGTAGATCGACAGCTCATGCTAATGTGTTATAAGAATCGAAATTATAAACTGATATGAATAAATAATAAAAATATGAATAATATTTTGTTACTAAATTAATATAAATGATTGACAAAATCGTTTAAAATATGACAAGTGATACTTTTGACTCATTTATAGAAGTTTATCATTCTACAAAACTTTGGTTTTAGTGAAAACCTGTATGTAATCTAAGTACTTGAATAATGGATTAGATAGTATATAAATTGAAAAAATAATGTTTTATTACTTTGTTGTATGTTATTGCAGTTGACAAATAACTTGGTCAGCCACTTGTCCAGTGTTATTAAATACAGCCTTATGGCTTGTTTAAACCAATATGCATACACATAATGTGATGTATTTTCACTGGTATTGTTGTGAACGGCAAGAAATAAAGTATTTCCAAAGATGAACACATTGTTTTCAATTTATTTCCAGTGTTATCGTCAACTTGATTTTACAGATACAGTACTATTTGAACTGAACTGACATCACTGAATCAATAAACTGACTATGACTGAAAATTGAGTGTTTACTATTGTCCTTTTGCATTACTGACACACTATTTTCTTATTTAAATACTGTAAAACTGCTTTGAGACAAACAATTGTTAAAAGCAATGTATAAATGAAGGTGACTTGACTTTTCCTTACATTGTAAAAATAAAAATGTAATAGGTTTAATACAAGGTAATAGCTGGAGGAAAAAGAAAAGCGATATAAATTAAGCATATTTATGTGTGGAATCTTGTTTCATATTGACATCACACTGCCTTATTAATTCATAACTTTATGGCATGTCTTTTTGCTTATTTTCAAACAACCTGGTCTTGCGTGTAATTAAACTTGAGTAATGTGTGTAGTAAGGTGTATATGCATGTTAATGCATGTAAAGTTTTTTATTAGTATTTATTAGTATTTATGTATTTTTTAGGGGAACAAGTTATTGTATTGAGGAGTGGCTAGACCTCAGAGGGTTTCTGTCTGTGTATGTGAGTGTATTTGTATTTTGTCTGTTTTGCTTTATCTACAGTTGTTTCTGCATATTTTAAGGACCCCCATGAAAAATACACGGTCATCTCTAGGGGTTTATCCTTTTAATGAACTAGTGAGCTAAATGAACTATGAACTCACGAGCAGAAATAGTGAGCAAAATTAATCACCTTTTTGAATTAAAAGTGCATTACACAGGGGTGTGGGAAGACCTGAAGTACTTGGGTTGAGGCTGAACACATAGATCCCTCATACCATCATGAAAATAAGGGTTAAAAGTTTGGCCATGTCAGTTTTACCCTGAGTAAACTGACAAAGGGTTCTGTGAAGGTATGCCTGGGCAAAGCCATGTCTATTAAAACATATATCGTAGGACTAAACCAAATACATTGGCTAATAAAACTCTATTCTGTCGTTGTATAAACTCTGAAGGTGACCCATTTTGGGCCACTATTTTGACATTAAATGGAAAAACAAACAAATAAACAAACAAAAGACTTACTTTTATATACTGGGATCTTCAAAGTGCTCTCTGAAACCAGGTCTGGGACAGCTTGTGTAAAATGAAATGAGAACATTAAAACTTTGTTTGTAGAGCTAAACCAAATACATAATTGGAAAGGTCTCAACCCGGGGAGTAACATATGTCAGTATGAAGATTCTACATGGCTCCTGCTTTCTAAATTCTGACCTTTGAACCTCAACCTCGGACCATGTTTGAAGGTTTATAATCCAGCAACAAGAAGGTCTACAGATATGGCACCAACTGTTATAGTGAGCTCTGGGCCCCAGCTAT